>OW584243.1:32627000-32979702 GCA_939192795.1 Bombylius discolor | reverse complement strand
TAGTCGTGACGGATTTTACTAAATATCTCCACTCCAGCGCCACCTACCGGGTCCAAAAGAGAGATAAGGCTTTCGGTGCACAAAAGGGACATATGTTCTGAATATGGCTTCGAAAGGTCCAGCGGTTTAGGAGTTTTTTTTTTTACTCAATATCTCTGCTACAGCGCCACCTACCGGGTCCAAAAAACAGATACATTTATCGGAGCACTAAACTAACATATATTGTAAATATGGCTGCGATAGGTCCTGTGGTTTAGGCGTAATGACGTTATATCACTTCCTTAGTGCGAAAGTGATATCTCGACTACAGCGCCACCTACAGTGTCAATAATTGACATACATTTATCGGACAACCAAACGAACATATGGTGTGAATATGGCTTCGAAAGGTCCAGCGGTTTGAGCTAGGCGGTATAGTCGTGACGGATTTTACTAAATATCTCCACTCCAGCGCCACCTACCGGGTCCAAAAGAGAGATAAGGCTTTCGGTGCACAAAAGGGACATATGTTCTGAATATGGCTTCGAAAGGTCCAGCGGTTTAGGAGTTTTTTTTTTTACTCAATATCTCTGCTACAGCGCCACCTACCGGGTCCAAAAAACAGATACATTTATCGGAGCACTAAACTAACATATATTGTAAATATGGCTGCGATAGGTCCTGTGGTTTAGGCGTAATGACGTTATATCACTTCCTTAGTGCGAAAGTGATATCTCGACTACAGCGCCACCTACAGTGTCAATAATTGACATACATTTATCGGACAACCAAACGAACATATGGTGTGAATATGGCTTCGAAAGGTCCAGCGGTTTGAGCTAGGCGGTATAGTCGTGACGGATTTTACTAAATATCTCCACTCCAGCGCCACCTACCGGGTCCAAAAGAGAGATAAGGCTTTCGGTGCACAAAAGGGACATATGTTCTGAATATGGCTTCGAAAGGTCCAGCGGTTTAGGAGTTTTTTTTTTTACTCAATATCTCTGCTACAGCGCCACCTACCGGGTCCAAAAAACAGATACATTTATCGGAGCACTAAACTAACATATATTGTAAATATGGCTGCGATAGGTCCTGTGGTTTAGGCGTAATGACGTTATATCACTTCCTTAGTGCGAAAGTGATATCTCGACTACAGCGCCACCTACAGTGTCAATAATTGACATACATTTATCGGACAACCAAACGAACATATGGTGTGAATATGGCTTCGAAAGGTCCAGCGGTTTGAGCTAGGCGGTATAGTCGTGACGGATTTTACTAAATATCTCCACTCCAGCGCCACCTACCGGGTCCAAAAGAGAGATAAGGCTTTCGGTGCACAAAAGGGACATATGTTCTGAATATGGCTTCGAAAGGTCCAGCGGTTTAGGAGTTTTTTTTTTTACTCAATATCTCTGCTACAGCGCCACCTACCGGGTCCAAAAAACAGATACATTTATCGGAGCACTAAACTAACATATATTGTAAATATGGCTGCGATAGGTCCTGTGGTTTAGGCGTAATGACGTTATATCACTTCCTTAGTGCGAAAGTGATATCTCGACTACAGCGCCACCTACAGTGTCAATTATTGACATACATTTGAAATTTGAATTATTAATATTCATACCACACCTCAACAGCTCTATCTATGTTCTTTAAATAAATATGATTTAGATATCTGCTTACGTTGAATTTTCAATATTCAAACTACACCTCAACAGCTCCACCTTTTTTTTTAAAAATAAATATGATTTAGATATCTGCTGACGTTGAATTTTCAAACCAAACCTTAACAGCTCCATCTATTTTCTTGAAATAAATATATTTTTGAATTTAAATGATTCTGTTCGTTATTTTATTTAATAAGTTTTCTCCAATTTGTATAGACATCAATAAATTATTGTATATGTATGTTTTGTACTCACCCAATGGAAGTTTTACATGTTTAATATAGAATATACAAATATTATTTAGTAATACTTCGTGACGTTAAAATATGTTAATATATTATATTTTAATTTTGCTCAAATATATGCTCGACTCCACAGCTATCAACGAAACAATAAATTTATATAAGATTTTTTCATCTCTTATCGAAACTGATATGTGAATAGAATTTATATAATCGCTTAATTTTCAAGTTAAATGTAAGATCATAAGTGTAAAAAAGTTAGCGTGGTATTATTTTATATTTCAAATTTATTTTAAAAACTTTAGATTTTATTAGAATAAAATATCTGTATCTTGTATCTTGTATCTTGTATCTTGTATCTGTATCTTGTATCTTGTATCTTGTATCTTGTATCTTTTATCTTGTATCTTGTATCTTGTATCTGTAACTTGTATCTTGTATCTGTATGTAGTGGTTTAAGCGTGACGGTATAGGCCTGGCGGTTTTTACTGAATATCTCGGCTGCAGCGCCACCTACAGTGTCAATAATTGACATACATTTATCGGACAACCAAACGAACATATGGTGTGAATATGGCTTCGAAAGGTCCAGCGGTTTGAGCTAGGCGGTATAGTCGTGACGGATTTTACTAAATATCTCCACTCCAGCGCCACCTACCGGGTCCAAAAGAGAGATAAGGCTTTCGGTGCACAAAAGGGACATATGTTCTGAATATGGCTTCGAAAGGTCCAGCGGTTTAGGAGTTTTTTTTTTTACTCAATATCTCTGCTACAGCGCCACCTACCGGGTCCAAAAAACAGATACATTTATCGGAGCACTAAACTAACATATATTGTAAATATGGCTGCGATAGGTCCTGTGGTTTAGGCGTAATGACGTTATATCACTTCCTTAGTGCGAAAGTGATATCTCGACTACAGCGCCACCTACAGTGTCAATAATTGACATACATTTATCGGACAACCAAACGAACATATGGTGTGAATATGGCTTCGAAAGGTCCAGCGGTTTGAGCTAGGCGGTATAGTCGTGACGGATTTTACTAAATATCTCCACTCCAGCGCCACCTACCGGGTCCAAAAGAGAGATAAGGCTTTCGGTGCACAAAAGGGACATATGTTCTGAATATGGCTTCGAAAGGTCCAGCGGTTTAGGAGTTTTTTTTTTTACTCAATATCTCTGCTACAGCGCCACCTACCGGGTCCAAAAAACAGATACATTTATCGGAGCACTAAACTAACATATATTGTAAATATGGCTGCGATAGGTCCTGTGGTTTAGGCGTAATGACGTTATATCACTTCCTTAGTGCGAAAGTGATATCTCGACTACAGCGCCACCTACAGTGTCAATAATTGACATACATTTATCGGACAACCAAACGAACATATGGTGTGAATATGGCTTCGAAAGGTCCAGCGGTTTGAGCTAGGCGGTATAGTCGTGACGGATTTTACTAAATATCTCCACTCCAGCGCCACCTACCGGGTCCAAAAGAGAGATAAGGCTTTCGGTGCACAAAAGGGACATATGTTCTGAATATGGCTTCGAAAGGTCCAGCGGTTTAGGAGTTTTTTTTTTTACTCAATATCTCTGCTACAGCGCCACCTACCGGGTCCAAAAAACAGATACATTTATCGGAGCACTAAACTAACATATATTGTAAATATGGCTGCGATAGGTCCTGTGGTTTAGGCGTAATGACGTTATATCACTTCCTTAGTGCGAAAGTGATATCTCGACTACAGCGCCACCTACAGTGTCAATAATTGACATACATTTATCGGACAACCAAACGAACATATGGTGTGAATATGGCTTCGAAAGGTCCAGCGGTTTGAGCTAGGCGGTATAGTCGTGACGGATTTTACTAAATATCTCCACTCCAGCGCCACCTACCGGGTCCAAAAGAGAGATAAGGCTTTCGGTGCACAAAAGGGACATATGTTCTGAATATGGCTTCGAAAGGTCCAGCGGTTTAGGAGTTTTTTTTTTTACTCAATATCTCTGCTACAGCGCCACCTACCGGGTCCAAAAAACAGATACATTTATCGGAGCACTAAACTAACATATATTGTAAATATGGCTGCGATAGGTCCTGTGGTTTAGGCGTAATGACGTTATATCACTTCCTTAGTGCGAAAGTGATATCTCGACTACAGCGCCACCTACAGTGTCAATAATTGACATACATTTATCGGACAACCAAACGAACATATGGTGTGAATATGGCTTCGAAAGGTCCAGCGGTTTGAGCTAGGCGGTATAGTCGTGACGGATTTTACTAAATATCTCCACTCCAGCGCCACCTACCGGGTCCAAAAGAGAGATAAGGCTTTCGGTGCACAAAAGGGACATATGTTCTGAATATGGCTTCGAAAGGTCCAGCGGTTTAGGAGTTTTTTTTTTTACTCAATATCTCTGCTACAGCGCCACCTACCGGGTCCAAAAAACAGATACATTTATCGGAGCACTAAACTAACATATATTGTAAATATGGCTGCGATAGGTCCTGTGGTTTAGGCGTAATGACGTTATATCACTTCCTTAGTGCGAAAGTGATATCTCGACTACAGCGCCACCTACAGTGTCAATAATTGACATACATTTATCGGACAACCAAACGAACATATGGTGTGAATATGGCTTCGAAAGGTCCAGCGGTTTGAGCTAGGCGGTATAGTCGTGACGGATTTTACTAAATATCTCCACTCCAGCGCCACCTACCGGGTCCAAAAGAGAGATAAGGCTTTCGGTGCACAAAAGGGACATATGTTCTGAATATGGCTTCGAAAGGTCCAGCGGTTTAGGAGTTTTTTTTTTTACTCAATATCTCTGCTACAGCGCCACCTACCGGGTCCAAAAAACAGATACATTTATCGGAGCACTAAACTAACATATATTGTAAATATGGCTGCGATAGGTCCTGTGGTTTAGGCGTAATGACGTTATATCACTTCCTTAGTGCGAAAGTGATATCTCGACTACAGCGCCACCTACAGTGTCAATAATTGACATACATTTATCGGACAACCAAACGAACATATGGTGTGAATATGGCTTCGAAAGGTCCAGCGGTTTGAGCTAGGCGGTATAGTCGTGACGGATTTTACTAAATATCTCCACTCCAGCGCCACCTACCGGGTCCAAAAGAGAGATAAGGCTTTCGGTGCACAAAAGGGACATATGTTCTGAATATGGCTTCGAAAGGTCCAGCGGTTTAGGAGTTTTTTTTTTTACTCAATATCTCTGCTACAGCGCCACCTACCGGGTCCAAAAAACAGATACATTTATCGGAGCACTAAACTAACATATATTGTAAATATGGCTGCGATAGGTCCTGTGGTTTAGGCGTAATGACGTTATATCACTTCCTTAGTGCGAAAGTGATATCTCGACTACAGCGCCACCTACAGTGTCAATTATTGACATACATTTGAAATTTGAATTATTAATATTCATACCACACCTCAACAGCTCTATCTATGTTCTTTAAATAAATATGATTTAGATATCTGCTTACGTTGAATTTTCAATATTCAAACTACACCTCAACAGCTCCACCTTTTTTTTTAAAAATAAATATGATTTAGATATCTGCTGACGTTGAATTTTCAAACCAAACCTTAACAGCTCCATCTATTTTCTTGAAATAAATATATTTTTGAATTTAAATGATTCTGTTCGTTATTTTATTTAATAAGTTTTCTCCAATTTGTATAGACATCAATAAATTATTGTATATGTATGTTTTGTACTCACCCAATGGAAGTTTTACATGTTTAATATAGAATATACAAATATTATTTAGTAATACTTCGTGACGTTAAAATATGTTAATATATTATATTTTAATTTTGCTCAAATATATGCTCGACTCCACAGCTATCAACGAAACAATAAATTTATATAAGATTTTTTCATCTCTTATCGAAACTGATATGTGAATAGAATTTATATAATCGCTTAATTTTCAAGTTAAATGTAAGATCATAAGTGTAAAAAAGTTAGCGTGGTATTATTTTATATTTCAAATTTATTTTAAAAACTTTAGATTTTATTAGAATAAAATATCTGTATCTTGTATCTTGTATCTTGTATCTTGTATCTGTATCTTGTATCTTGTATCTTGTATCTTGTATCTTTTATCTTGTATCTTGTATCTTGTATCTGTAACTTGTATCTTGTATCTGTATGTAGTGGTTTAAGCGTGACGGTATAGGCCTGGCGGTTTTTACTGAATATCTCGGCTGCAGCGCCACCTACAGTGTCAATAATTGACATACATTTATCGGACAACCAAACGAACATATGGTGTGAATATGGCTTCGAAAGGTCCAGCGGTTTGAGCTAGGCGGTATAGTCGTGACGGATTTTACTAAATATCTCCACTCCAGCGCCACCTACCGGGTCCAAAAGAGAGATAAGGCTTTCGGTGCACAAAAGGGACATATGTTCTGAATATGGCTTCGAAAGGTCCAGCGGTTTAGGAGTTTTTTTTTTTACTCAATATCTCTGCTACAGCGCCACCTACCGGGTCCAAAAAACAGATACATTTATCGGAGCACTAAACTAACATATATTGTAAATATGGCTGCGATAGGTCCTGTGGTTTAGGCGTAATGACGTTATATCACTTCCTTAGTGCGAAAGTGATATCTCGACTACAGCGCCACCTACAGTGTCAATAATTGACATACATTTATCGGACAACCAAACGAACATATGGTGTGAATATGGCTTCGAAAGGTCCAGCGGTTTGAGCTAGGCGGTATAGTCGTGACGGATTTTACTAAATATCTCCACTCCAGCGCCACCTACCGGGTCCAAAAGAGAGATAAGGCTTTCGGTGCACAAAAGGGACATATGTTCTGAATATGGCTTCGAAAGGTCCAGCGGTTTAGGAGTTTTTTTTTTTACTCAATATCTCTGCTACAGCGCCACCTACCGGGTCCAAAAAACAGATACATTTATCGGAGCACTAAACTAACATATATTGTAAATATGGCTGCGATAGGTCCTGTGGTTTAGGCGTAATGACGTTATATCACTTCCTTAGTGCGAAAGTGATATCTCGACTACAGCGCCACCTACAGTGTCAATAATTGACATACATTTATCGGACAACCAAACGAACATATGGTGTGAATATGGCTTCGAAAGGTCCAGCGGTTTGAGCTAGGCGGTATAGTCGTGACGGATTTTACTAAATATCTCCACTCCAGCGCCACCTACCGGGTCCCAAAAGAGAGATAAGGCTTTCGGTGCACAAAAGGGACATATGTTCTGAATATGGCTTCGAAAGGTCCAGCGGTTTAGGAGTTTTTTTTTTTACTCAATATCTCTGCTACAGCGCCACCTACCGGGTCCAAAAAACAGATACATTTATCGGAGCACTAAACTAACATATATTGTAAATATGGCTGCGATAGGTCCTGTGGTTTAGGCGTAATGACGTTATATCACTTCCTTAGTGCGAAAGTGATATCTCGACTACAGCGCCACCTACAGTGTCAATTATTGACATACATTTGAAATTTGAATTATTAATATTCATACCACACCTCAACAGCTCTATCTATGTTCTTTAAATAAATATGATTTAGATATCTGCTTACGTGAATTTTCAATATTCAAACTACACCTCAACAGCTCCACCTTTTTTTTTAAAAATAAATATGATTTAGATATCTGCTGACGTTGAATTTTCAAACCAAACCTTAACAGCTCCATCTATTTTCTTGAAATAAATATATTTTTGAATTTAAATGATTCTGTTCGTTATTTTATTTAATAAGTTTTCTCCAATTTGTATAGACATCAATAAATTATTGTATATGTATGTTTTGTACTCACCCAATGGAAGTTTTACATGTTTAATATAGAATATACAAATATTATTTAGTAATACTTCGTGACGTTAAAATATGTTAATATATTATATTTTAATTTTGCTCAAATATATGCTCGACTCCACAGCTATCAACGAAACAATAAATTTATATAAGATTTTTTCATCTCTTATCGAAACTGATATGTGAATAGAATTTATATAATCGCTTAATTTTCAAGTTAAATGTAAGATCATAAGTGTAAAAAAGTTAGCGTGGTATTATTTTATATTTCAAATTTATTTTAAAAACTTTAGATTTTATTAGAATAAAATATCTGTATCTTGTATCTTGTATCTTGTATCTTGTATCTGTATCTTGTATCTTGTATCTTGTATCTTGTATCTTTTATCTTGTATCTTGTATCTTGTATCTGTAACTTGTATCTTGTATCTGTATGTAGTGGTTTAAGCGTGACGGTATAGGCCTGGCGGTTTTTACTGAATATCTCGGCTGCAGCGCCACCTACAGTGTCAATAATTGACATACATTTATCGGACAACCAAACGAACATATGGTGTGAATATGGCTTCGAAAGGTCCAGCGGTTTGAGCTAGGCGGTATAGTCGTGACGGATTTTACTAAATATCTCCACTCCAGCGCCACCTACCGGGTCCAAAAGAGAGATAAGGCTTTCGGTGCACAAAAGGGACATATGTTCTGAATATGGCTTCGAAAGGTCCAGCGGTTTAGGAGTTTTTTTTTTTACTCAATATCTCTGCTACAGCGCCACCTACCGGGTCCAAAAAACAGATACATTTATCGGAGCACTAAACTAACATATATTGTAAATATGGCTGCGATAGGTCCTGTGGTTTAGGCGTAATGACGTTATATCACTTCCTTAGTGCGAAAGTGATATCTCGACTACAGCGCCACCTACAGTGTCAATAATTGACATACATTTATCGGACAACCAAACGAACATATGGTGTGAATATGGCTTCGAAAGGTCCAGCGGTTTGAGCTAGGCGGTATAGTCGTGACGGATTTTACTAAATATCTCCACTCCAGCGCCACCTACCGGGTCCAAAAGAGAGATAAGGCTTTCGGTGCACAAAAGGGACATATGTTCTGAATATGGCTTCGAAAGGTCCAGCGGTTTAGGAGTTTTTTTTTTTACTCAATATCTCTGCTACAGCGCCACCTACCGGGTCCAAAAAACAGATACATTTATCGGAGCACTAAACTAACATATATTGTAAATATGGCTGCGATAGGTCCTGTGGTTTAGGCGTAATGACGTTATATCACTTCCTTAGTGCGAAAGTGATATCTCGACTACAGCGCCACCTACAGTGTCAATAATTGACATACATTTATCGGACAACCAAACGAACATATGGTGTGAATATGGCTTCGAAAGGTCCAGCGGTTTGAGCTAGGCGGTATAGTCGTGACGGATTTTACTAAATATCTCCACTCCAGCGCCACCTACCGGGTCCAAAAGAGAGATAAGGCTTTCGGTGCACAAAAGGGACATATGTTCTGAATATGGCTTCGAAAGGTCCAGCGGTTTAGGAGTTTTTTTTTTTACTCAATATCTCTGCTACAGCGCCACCTACCGGGTCCAAAAAACAGATACATTTATCGGAGCACTAAACTAACATATATTGTAAATATGGCTGCGATAGGTCCTGTGGTTTAGGCGTAATGACGTTATATCACTTCCTTAGTGCGAAAGTGATATCTCGACTACAGCGCCACCTACAGTGTCAATAATTGACATACATTTATCGGACAACCAAACGAACATATGGTGTGAATATGGCTTCGAAAGGTCCAGCGGTTTGAGCTAGGCGGTATAGTCGTGACGGATTTTACTAAATATCTCCACTCCAGCGCCACCTACCGGGTCCAAAAGAGAGATAAGGCTTTCGGTGCACAAAAGGGACATATGTTCTGAATATGGCTTCGAAAGGTCCAGCGGTTTAGGAGTTTTTTTTTTTACTCAATATCTCTGCTACAGCGCCACCTACCGGGTCCAAAAAACAGATACATTTATCGGAGCACTAAACTAACATATATTGTAAATATGGCTGCGATAGGTCCTGTGGTTTAGGCGTAATGACGTTATATCACTTCCTTAGTGCGAAAGTGATATCTCGACTACAGCGCCACCTACAGTGTCAATAATTGACATACATTTATCGGACAACCAAACGAACATATGGTGTGAATATGGCTTCGAAAGGTCCAGCGGTTTGAGCTAGGCGGTATAGTCGTGACGGATTTTACTAAATATCTCCACTCCAGCGCCACCTACCGGGTCCAAAAGAGAGATAAGGCTTTCGGTGCACAAAAGGGACATATGTTCTGAATATGGCTTCGAAAGGTCCAGCGGTTTAGGAGTTTTTTTTTTTACTCAATATCTCTGCTACAGCGCCACCTACCGGGTCCAAAAAACAGATACATTTATCGGAGCACTAAACTAACATATATTGTAAATATGGCTGCGATAGGTCCTGTGGTTTAGGCGTAATGACGTTATATCACTTCCTTAGTGCGAAAGTGATATCTCGACTACAGCGCCACCTACAGTGTCAATTATTGACATACATTTGAAATTTGAATTATTAATATTCATACCACACCTCAACAGCTCTATCTATGTTCTTTAAATAAATATGATTTAGATATCTGCTTACGTTGAATTTTCAATATTCAAACTACACCTCAACAGCTCCACCTTTTTTTTTAAAAATAAATATGATTTAGATATCTGCTGACGTTGAATTTTCAAACCAAACCTTAACAGCTCCATCTATTTTCTTGAAATAAATATATTTTTGAATTTAAATGATTCTGTTCGTTATTTTATTTAATAAGTTTTCTCCAATTTGTATAGACATCAATAAATTATTGTATATGTATGTTTTGTACTCACCCAATGGAAGTTTTACATGTTTAATATAGAATATACAAATATTATTTAGTAATACTTCGTGACGTTAAAATATGTTAATATATTATATTTTAATTTTGCTCAAATATATGCTCGACTCCACAGCTATCAACGAAACAATAAATTTATATAAGATTTTTTCATCTCTTATCGAAACTGATATGTGAATAGAATTTATATAATCGCTTAATTTTCAAGTTAAATGTAAGATCATAAGTGTAAAAAAGTTAGCGTGGTATTATTTTATATTTCAAATTTATTTTAAAAACTTTAGATTTTATTAGAATAAAATATCTGTATCTTGTATCTTGTATCTTGTATCTTGTATCTGTATCTTGTATCTTGTATCTTGTATCTTGTATCTTTTATCTTGTATCTTGTATCTTGTATCTGTAACTTGTATCTTGTATCTGTATGTAGTGGTTTAAGCGTGACGGTATAGGCCTGGCGGTTTTTACTGAATATCTCGGCTGCAGCGCCACCTACAGTGTCAATAATTGACATACATTTATCGGACAACCAAACGAACATATGGTGTGAATATGGCTTCGAAAGGTCCAGCGGTTTGAGCTAGGCGGTATAGTCGTGACGGATTTTACTAAATATCTCCACTCCAGCGCCACCTACCGGGTCCAAAAGAGAGATAAGGCTTTCGGTGCACAAAAGGGACATATGTTCTGAATATGGCTTCGAAAGGTCCAGCGGTTTAGGAGTTTTTTTTTTTACTCAATATCTCTGCTACAGCGCCACCTACCGGGTCCAAAAAACAGATACATTTATCGGAGCACTAAACTAACATATATTGTAAATATGGCTGCGATAGGTCCTGTGGTTTAGGCGTAATGACGTTATATCACTTCCTTAGTGCGAAAGTGATATCTCGACTACAGCGCCACCTACAGTGTCAATAATTGACATACATTTATCGGACAACCAAACGAACATATGGTGTGAATATGGCTTCGAAAGGTCCAGCGGTTTGAGCTAGGCGGTATAGTCGTGACGGATTTTACTAAATATCTCCACTCCAGCGCCACCTACCGGGTCCAAAAGAGAGATAAGGCTTTCGGTGCACAAAAGGGACATATGTTCTGAATATGGCTTCGAAAGGTCCAGCGGTTTAGGAGTTTTTTTTTTTACTCAATATCTCTGCTACAGCGCCACCTACCGGGTCCAAAAAACAGATACATTTATCGGAGCACTAAACTAACATATATTGTAAATATGGCTGCGATAGGTCCTGTGGTTTAGGCGTAATGACGTTATATCACTTCCTTAGTGCGAAAGTGATATCTCGACTACAGCGCCACCTACAGTGTCAATAATTGACATACATTTATCGGACAACCAAACGAACATATGGTGTGAATATGGCTTCGAAAGGTCCAGCGGTTTGAGCTAGGCGGTATAGTCGTGACGGATTTTACTAAATATCTCCACTCCAGCGCCACCTACCGGGTCCAAAAGAGAGATAAGGCTTTCGGTGCACAAAAGGGACATATGTTCTGAATATGGCTTCGAAAGGTCCAGCGGTTTAGGAGTTTTTTTTTTTACTCAATATCTCTGCTACAGCGCCACCTACCGGGTCCAAAAAACAGATACATTTATCGGAGCACTAAACTAACATATATTGTAAATATGGCTGCGATAGGTCCTGTGGTTTAGGCGTAATGACGTTATATCACTTCCTTAGTGCGAAAGTGATATCTCGACTACAGCGCCACCTACAGTGTCAATAATTGACATACATTTATCGGACAACCAAACGAACATATGGTGTGAATATGGCTTCGAAAGGTCCAGCGGTTTGAGCTAGGCGGTATAGTCGTGACGGATTTTACTAAATATCTCCACTCCAGCGCCACCTACCGGGTCCAAAAGAGAGATAAGGCTTTCGGTGCACAAAAGGGACATATGTTCTGAATATGGCTTCGAAAGGTCCAGCGGTTTAGGAGTTTTTTTTTTTACTCAATATCTCTGCTACAGCGCCACCTACCGGGTCCAAAAAACAGATACATTTATCGGAGCACTAAACTAACATATATTGTAAATATGGCTGCGATAGGTCCTGTGGTTTAGGCGTAATGACGTTATATCACTTCCTTAGTGCGAAAGTGATATCTCGACTACAGCGCCACCTACAGTGTCAATAATTGACATACATTTATCGGACAACCAAACGAACATATGGTGTGAATATGGCTTCGAAAGGTCCAGCGGTTTGAGCTAGGCGGTATAGTCGTGACGGATTTTACTAAATATCTCCACTCCAGCGCCACCTACCGGGTCCAAAAGAGAGATAAGGCTTTCGGTGCACAAAAGGGACATATGTTCTGAATATGGCTTCGAAAGGTCCAGCGGTTTAGGAGTTTTTTTTTTTACTCAATATCTCTGCTACAGCGCCACCTACCGGGTCCAAAAAACAGATACATTTATCGGAGCACTAAACTAACATATATTGTAAATATGGCTGCGATAGGTCCTGTGGTTTAGGCGTAATGACGTTATATCACTTCCTTAGTGCGAAAGTGATATCTCGACTACAGCGCCACCTACAGTGTCAATTATTGACATACATTTGAAATTTGAATTATTAATATTCATACCACACCTCAACAGCTCTATCTATGTTCTTTAAATAAATATGATTTAGATATCTGCTTACGTTGAATTTTCAATATTCAAACTACACCTCAACAGCTCCACCTTTTTTTTTAAAAATAAATATGATTTAGATATCTGCTGACGTTGAATTTTCAAACCAAACCTTAACAGCTCCATCTATTTTCTTGAAATAAATATATTTTTGAATTTAAATGATTCTGTTCGTTATTTTATTTAATAAGTTTTCTCCAATTTGTATAGACATCAATAAATTATTGTATATGTATGTTTTGTACTCACCCAATGGAAGTTTTACATGTTTAATATAGAATATACAAATATTATTTAGTAATACTTCGTGACGTTAAAATATGTTAATATATTATATTTTAATTTTGCTCAAATATATGCTCGACTCCACAGCTATCAACGAAACAATAAATTTATATAAGATTTTTTCATCTCTTATCGAAACTGATATGTGAATAGAATTTATATAATCGCTTAATTTTCAAGTTAAATGTAAGATCATAAGTGTAAAAAAGTTAGCGTGGTATTATTTTATATTTCAAATTTATTTTAAAAACTTTAGATTTTATTAGAATAAAATATCTGTATCTTGTATCTTGTATCTTGTATCTTGTATCTGTATCTTGTATCTTGTATCTTGTATCTTGTATCTTTTATCTTGTATCTTGTATCTTGTATCTGTAACTTGTATCTTGTATCTGTATGTAGTGGTTTAAGCGTGACGGTATAGGCCTGGCGGTTTTTACTGAATATCTCGGCTGCAGCGCCACCTACAGTGTCAATAATTGACATACATTTATCGGACAACCAAACGAACATATGGTGTGAATATGGCTTCGAAAGGTCCAGCGGTTTGAGCTAGGCGGTATAGTCGTGACGGATTTTACTAAATATCTCCACTCCAGCGCCACCTACCGGGTCCAAAAGAGAGATAAGGCTTTCGGTGCACAAAAGGGACATATGTTCTGAATATGGCTTCGAAAGGTCCAGCGGTTTAGGAGTTTTTTTTTTTACTCAATATCTCTGCTACAGCGCCACCTACCGGGTCCAAAAAACAGATACATTTATCGGAGCACTAAACTAACATATATTGTAAATATGGCTGCGATAGGTCCTGTGGTTTAGGCGTAATGACGTTATATCACTTCCTTAGTGCGAAAGTGATATCTCGACTACAGCGCCACCTACAGTGTCAATAATTGACATACATTTATCGGACAACCAAACGAACATATGGTGTGAATATGGCTTCGAAAGGTCCAGCGGTTTGAGCTAGGCGGTATAGTCGTGACGGATTTTACTAAATATCTCCACTCCAGCGCCACCTACCGGGTCCAAAAGAGAGATAAGGCTTTCGGTGCACAAAAGGGACATATGTTCTGAATATGGCTTCGAAAGGTCCAGCGGTTTAGGAGTTTTTTTTTTTACTCAATATCTCTGCTACAGCGCCACCTACCGGGTCCAAAAAACAGATACATTTATCGGAGCACTAAACTAACATATATTGTAAATATGGCTGCGATAGGTCCTGTGGTTTAGGCGTAATGACGTTATATCACTTCCTTAGTGCGAAAGTGATATCTCGACTACAGCGCCACCTACAGTGTCAATAATTGACATACATTTATCGGACAACCAAACGAACATATGGTGTGAATATGGCTTCGAAAGGTCCAGCGGTTTGAGCTAGGCGGTATAGTCGTGACGGATTTTACTAAATATCTCCACTCCAGCGCCACCTACCGGGTCCAAAAGAGAGATAAGGCTTTCGGTGCACAAAAGGGACATATGTTCTGAATATGGCTTCGAAAGGTCCAGCGGTTTAGGAGTTTTTTTTTTTACTCAATATCTCTGCTACAGCGCCACCTACCGGGTCCAAAAAACAGATACATTTATCGGAGCACTAAACTAACATATATTGTAAATATGGCTGCGATAGGTCCTGTGGTTTAGGCGTAATGACGTTATATCACTTCCTTAGTGCGAAAGTGATATCTCGACTACAGCGCCACCTACAGTGTCAATAATTGACATACATTTATCGGACAACCAAACGAACATATGGTGTGAATATGGCTTCGAAAGGTCCAGCGGTTTGAGCTAGGCGGTATAGTCGTGACGGATTTTACTAAATATCTCCACTCCAGCGCCACCTACCGGGTCCAAAAGAGAGATAAGGCTTTCGGTGCACAAAAGGGACATATGTTCTGAATATGGCTTCGAAAGGTCCAGCGGTTTAGGAGTTTTTTTTTTTACTCAATATCTCTGCTACAGCGCCACCTACCGGGTCCAAAAAACAGATACATTTATCGGAGCACTAAACTAACATATATTGTAAATATGGCTGCGATAGGTCCTGTGGTTTAGGCGTAATGACGTTATATCACTTCCTTAGTGCGAAAGTGATATCTCGACTACAGCGCCACCTACAGTGTCAATAATTGACATACATTTATCGGACAACCAAACGAACATATGGTGTGAATATGGCTTCGAAAGGTCCAGCGGTTTGAGCTAGGCGGTATAGTCGTGACGGATTTTACTAAATATCTCCACTCCAGCGCCACCTACCGGGTCCAAAAGAGAGATAAGGCTTTCGGTGCACAAAAGGGACATATGTTCTGAATATGGCTTCGAAAGGTCCAGCGGTTTAGGAGTTTTTTTTTTTACTCAATATCTCTGCTACAGCGCCACCTACCGGGTCCAAAAAACAGATACATTTATCGGAGCACTAAACTAACATATATTGTAAATATGGCTGCGATAGGTCCTGTGGTTTAGGCGTAATGACGTTATATCACTTCCTTAGTGCGAAAGTGATATCTCGACTACAGCGCCACCTACAGTGTCAATAATTGACATACATTTATCGGACAACCAAACGAACATATGGTGTGAATATGGCTTCGAAAGGTCCAGCGGTTTGAGCTAGGCGGTATAGTCGTGACGGATTTTACTAAATATCTCCACTCCAGCGCCACCTACCGGGTCCAAAAGAGAGATAAGGCTTTCGGTGCACAAAAGGGACATATGTTCTGAATATGGCTTCGAAAGGTCCAGCGGTTTAGGAGTTTTTTTTTTTACTCAATATCTCTGCTACAGCGCCACCTACCGGGTCCAAAAAACAGATACATTTATCGGAGCACTAAACTAACATATATTGTAAATATGGCTGCGATAGGTCCTGTGGTTTAGGCGTAATGACGTTATATCACTTCCTTAGTGCGAAAGTGATATCTCGACTACAGCGCCACCTACAGTGTCAATTATTGACATACATTTGAAATTTGAATTATTAATATTCATACCACACCTCAACAGCTCTATCTATGTTCTTTAAATAAATATGATTTAGATATCTGCTTACGTTGAATTTTCAATATTCAAACTACACCTCAACAGCTCCACCTTTTTTTTTAAAAATAAATATGATTTAGATATCTGCTGACGTTGAATTTTCAAACCAAACCTTAACAGCTCCATCTATTTTCTTGAAATAAATATATTTTTGAATTTAAATGATTCTGTTCGTTATTTTATTTAATAAGTTTTCTCCAATTTGTATAGACATCAATAAATTATTGTATATGTATGTTTTGTACTCACCCAATGGAAGTTTTACATGTTTAATATAGAATATACAAATATTATTTAGTAATACTTCGTGACGTTAAAATATGTTAATATATTATATTTTAATTTTGCTCAAATATATGCTCGACTCCACAGCTATCAACGAAACAATAAATTTATATAAGATTTTTTCATCTCTTATCGAAACTGATATGTGAATAGAATTTATATAATCGCTTAATTTTCAAGTTAAATGTAAGATCATAAGTGTAAAAAAGTTAGCGTGGTATTATTTTATATTTCAAATTTATTTTAAAAACTTTAGATTTTATTAGAATAAAATATCTGTATCTTTTATCTTGTATCTTGTATCTTGTATCTTGTATCTTGTATCTGTATCTTGTATCTTGTATCTTGTATCTGTATCTTGTATCTTGTATCTTGTATCTTTTATCTTGTATCTTGTATCTTGTATCTGTAACTTGTATCTTGTATCTGTATGTAGTGGTTTAAGCGTGACGGTATAGGCCTGGCGGTTTTTACTGAATATCTCGGCTGCAGCGCCACCTACAGTGTCAATAATTGACATACATTTATCGGACAACCAAACGAACATATGGTGTGAATATGGCTTCGAAAGGTCCAGCGGTTTGAGCTAGGCGGTATAGTCGTGACGGATTTTACTAAATATCTCCACTCCAGCGCCACCTACCGGGTCCAAAAGAGAGATAAGGCTTTCGGTGCACAAAAGGGACATATGTTCTGAATATGGCTTCGAAAGGTCCAGCGGTTTAGGAGTTTTTTTTTTTACTCAATATCTCTGCTACAGCGCCACCTACCGGGTCCAAAAAACAGATACATTTATCGGAGCACTAAACTAACATATATTGTAAATATGGCTGCGATAGGTCCTGTGGTTTAGGCGTAATGACGTTATATCACTTCCTTAGTGCGAAAGTGATATCTCGACTACAGCGCCACCTACAGTGTCAATAATTGACATACATTTATCGGACAACCAAACGAACATATGGTGTGAATATGGCTTCGAAAGGTCCAGCGGTTTGAGCTAGGCGGTATAGTCGTGACGGATTTTACTAAATATCTCCACTCCAGCGCCACCTACCGGGTCCAAAAGAGAGATAAGGCTTTCGGTGCACAAAAGGGACATATGTTCTGAATATGGCTTCGAAAGGTCCAGCGGTTTAGGAGTTTTTTTTTTTACTCAATATCTCTGCTACAGCGCCACCTACCGGGTCCAAAAAACAGATACATTTATCGGAGCACTAAACTAACATATATTGTAAATATGGCTGCGATAGGTCCTGTGGTTTAGGCGTAATGACGTTATATCACTTCCTTAGTGCGAAAGTGATATCTCGACTACAGCGCCACCTACAGTGTCAATAATTGACATACATTTATCGGACAACCAAACGAACATATGGTGTGAATATGGCTTCGAAAGGTCCAGCGGTTTGAGCTAGGCGGTATAGTCGTGACGGATTTTACTAAATATCTCCACTCCAGCGCCACCTACCGGGTCCAAAAGAGAGATAAGGCTTTCGGTGCACAAAAGGGACATATGTTCTGAATATGGCTTCGAAAGGTCCAGCGGTTTAGGAGTTTTTTTTTTTACTCAATATCTCTGCTACAGCGCCACCTACCGGGTCCAAAAAACAGATACATTTATCGGAGCACTAAACTAACATATATTGTAAATATGGCTGCGATAGGTCCTGTGGTTTAGGCGTAATGACGTTATATCACTTCCTTAGTGCGAAAGTGATATCTCGACTACAGCGCCACCTACAGTGTCAATAATTGACATACATTTATCGGACAACCAAACGAACATATGGTGTGAATATGGCTTCGAAAGGTCCAGCGGTTTGAGCTAGGCGGTATAGTCGTGACGGATTTTACTAAATATCTCCACTCCAGCGCCACCTACCGGGTCCAAAAGAGAGATAAGGCTTTCGGTGCACAAAAGGGACATATGTTCTGAATATGGCTTCGAAAGGTCCAGCGGTTTAGGAGTTTTTTTTTTTACTCAATATCTCTGCTACAGCGCCACCTACCGGGTCCAAAAAACAGATACATTTATCGGAGCACTAAACTAACATATATTGTAAATATGGCTGCGATAGGTCCTGTGGTTTAGGCGTAATGACGTTATATCACTTCCTTAGTGCGAAAGTGATATCTCGACTACAGCGCCACCTACAGTGTCAATTATTGACATACATTTGAAATTTGAATTATTAATATTCATACCACACCTCAACAGCTCTATCTATGTTCTTTAAATAAATATGATTTAGATATCTGCTTACGTTGAATTTTCAATATTCAAACTACACCTCAACAGCTCCACCTTTTTTTTTAAAAATAAATATGATTTAGATATCTGCTGACGTTGAATTTTCAAACCAAACCTTAACAGCTCCATCTATTTTCTTGAAATAAATATATTTTTGAATTTAAATGATTCTGTTCGTTATTTTATTTAATAAGTTTTCTCCAATTTGTATAGACATCAATAAATTATTGTATATGTATGTTTTGTACTCACCCAATGGAAGTTTTACATGTTTAATATAGAATATACAAATATTATTTAGTAATACTTCGTGACGTTAAAATATGTTAATATATTATATTTTAATTTTGCTCAAATATATGCTCGACTCCACAGCTATCAACGAAACAATAAATTTATATAAGATTTTTTCATCTCTTATCGAAACTGATATGTGAATAGAATTTATATAATCGCTTAATTTTCAAGTTAAATGTAAGATCATAAGTGTAAAAAAGTTAGCGTGGTATTATTTTATATTTCAAATTTATTTTAAAAACTTTAGATTTTATTAGAATAAAATATCTGTATCTTGTATCTTGTATCTTGTATCTTGTATCTGTATCTTGTATCTTGTATCTTGTATCTTGTATCTTTTATCTTGTATCTTGTATCTTGTATCTGTAACTTGTATCTTGTATCTGTATGTAGTGGTTTAAGCGTGACGGTATAGGCCTGGCGGTTTTTACTGAATATCTCGGCTGCAGCGCCACCTACAGTGTCAATAATTGACATACATTTATCGGACAACCAAACGAACATATGGTGTGAATATGGCTTCGAAAGGTCCAGCGGTTTGAGCTAGGCGGTATAGTCGTGACGGATTTTACTAAATATCTCCACTCCAGCGCCACCTACCGGGTCCAAAAGAGAGATAAGGCTTTCGGTGCACAAAAGGGACATATGTTCTGAATATGGCTTCGAAAGGTCCAGCGGTTTAGGAGTTTTTTTTTTTACTCAATATCTCTGCTACAGCGCCACCTACCGGGTCCAAAAAACAGATACATTTATCGGAGCACTAAACTAACATATATTGTAAATATGGCTGCGATAGGTCCTGTGGTTTAGGCGTAATGACGTTATATCACTTCCTTAGTGCGAAAGTGATATCTCGACTACAGCGCCACCTACAGTGTCAATAATTGACATACATTTATCGGACAACCAAACGAACATATGGTGTGAATATGGCTTCGAAAGGTCCAGCGGTTTGAGCTAGGCGGTATAGTCGTGACGGATTTTACTAAATATCTCCACTCCAGCGCCACCTACCGGGTCCAAAAGAGAGATAAGGCTTTCGGTGCACAAAAGGGACATATGTTCTGAATATGGCTTCGAAAGGTCCAGCGGTTTAGGAGTTTTTTTTTTTACTCAATATCTCTGCTACAGCGCCACCTACCGGGTCCAAAAAACAGATACATTTATCGGAGCACTAAACTAACATATATTGTAAATATGGCTGCGATAGGTCCTGTGGTTTAGGCGTAATGACGTTATATCACTTCCTTAGTGCGAAAGTGATATCTCGACTACAGCGCCACCTACAGTGTCAATAATTGACATACATTTATCGGACAACCAAACGAACATATGGTGTGAATATGGCTTCGAAAGGTCCAGCGGTTTGAGCTAGGCGGTATAGTCGTGACGGATTTTACTAAATATCTCCACTCCAGCGCCACCTACCGGGTCCAAAAGAGAGATAAGGCTTTCGGTGCACAAAAGGGACATATGTTCTGAATATGGCTTCGAAAGGTCCAGCGGTTTAGGAGTTTTTTTTTTTACTCAATATCTCTGCTACAGCGCCACCTACCGGGTCCAAAAAACAGATACATTTATCGGAGCACTAAACTAACATATATTGTAAATATGGCTGCGATAGGTCCTGTGGTTTAGGCGTAATGACGTTATATCACTTCCTTAGTGCGAAAGTGATATCTCGACTACAGCGCCACCTACAGTGTCAATAATTGACATACATTTATCGGACAACCAAACGAACATATGGTGTGAATATGGCTTCGAAAGGTCCAGCGGTTTGAGCTAGGCGGTATAGTCGTGACGGATTTTACTAAATATCTCCACTCCAGCGCCACCTACCGGGTCCAAAAGAGAGATAAGGCTTTCGGTGCACAAAAGGGACATATGTTCTGAATATGGCTTCGAAAGGTCCAGCGGTTTAGGAGTTTTTTTTTTTACTCAATATCTCTGCTACAGCGCCACCTACCGGGTCCAAAAAACAGATACATTTATCGGAGCACTAAACTAACATATATTGTAAATATGGCTGCGATAGGTCCTGTGGTTTAGGCGTAATGACGTTATATCACTTCCTTAGTGCGAAAGTGATATCTCGACTACAGCGCCACCTACAGTGTCAATTATTGACATACATTTGAAATTTGAATTATTAATATTCATACCACACCTCAACAGCTCTATCTATGTTCTTTAAATAAATATGATTTAGATATCTGCTTACGTTGAATTTTCAATATTCAAACTACACCTCAACAGCTCCACCTTTTTTTTTAAAAATAAATATGATTTAGATATCTGCTGACGTTGAATTTTCAAACCAAACCTTAACAGCTCCATCTATTTTCTTGAAATAAATATATTTTTGAATTTAAATGATTCTGTTCGTTATTTTATTTAATAAGTTTTCTCCAATTTGTATAGACATCAATAAATTATTGTATATGTATGTTTTGTACTCACCCAATGGAAGTTTTACATGTTTAATATAGAATATACAAATATTATTTAGTAATACTTCGTGACGTTAAAATATGTTAATATATTATATTTTAATTTTGCTCAAATATATGCTCGACTCCACAGCTATCAACGAAACAATAAATTTATATAAGATTTTTTCATCTCTTATCGAAACTGATATGTGAATAGAATTTATATAATCGCTTAATTTTCAAGTTAAATGTAAGATCATAAGTGTAAAAAAGTTAGCGTGGTATTATTTTATATTTCAAATTTATTTTAAAAACTTTAGATTTTATTAGAATAAAATATCTGTATCTTGTATCTTGTATCTTGTATCTTGTATCTGTATCTTGTATCTTGTATCTTGTATCTTGTATCTTTTATCTTGTATCTTGTATCTTGTATCTGTAACTTGTATCTTGTATCTGTATGTAGTGGTTTAAGCGTGACGGTATAGGCCTGGCGGTTTTTACTGAATATCTCGGCTGCAGCGCCACCTACAGTGTCAATAATTGACATACATTTATCGGACAACCAAACGAACATATGGTGTGAATATGGCTTCGAAAGGTCCAGCGGTTTGAGCTAGGCGGTATAGTCGTGACGGATTTTACTAAATATCTCCACTCCAGCGCCACCTACCGGGTCCAAAAGAGAGATAAGGCTTTCGGTGCACAAAAGGGACATATGTTCTGAATATGGCTTCGAAAGGTCCAGCGGTTTAGGAGTTTTTTTTTTTACTCAATATCTCTGCTACAGCGCCACCTACCGGGTCCAAAAAACAGATACATTTATCGGAGCACTAAACTAACATATATTGTAAATATGGCTGCGATAGGTCCTGTGGTTTAGGCGTAATGACGTTATATCACTTCCTTAGTGCGAAAGTGATATCTCGACTACAGCGCCACCTACAGTGTCAATAATTGACATACATTTATCGGACAACCAAACGAACATATGGTGTGAATATGGCTTCGAAAGGTCCAGCGGTTTGAGCTAGGCGGTATAGTCGTGACGGATTTTACTAAATATCTCCACTCCAGCGCCACCTACCGGGTCCAAAAGAGAGATAAGGCTTTCGGTGCACAAAAGGGACATATGTTCTGAATATGGCTTCGAAAGGTCCAGCGGTTTAGGAGTTTTTTTTTTTACTCAATATCTCTGCTACAGCGCCACCTACCGGGTCCAAAAAACAGATACATTTATCGGAGCACTAAACTAACATATATTGTAAATATGGCTGCGATAGGTCCTGTGGTTTAGGCGTAATGACGTTATATCACTTCCTTAGTGCGAAAGTGATATCTCCACTCCAGCGCCACCTACCGGGTCCAAAAGAGAGATAAGGCTTTCGGTGCACAAAAGGGACATATGTTCTGAATATGGCTTCGAAAGGTCCAGCGGTTTAGGAGTTTTTTTTTTTACTCAATATCTCTGCTACAGCGCCACCTACCGGGTCCAAAAAACAGATACATTTATCGGAGCACTAAACTAACATATATTGTAAATATGGCTGCGATAGGTCCTGTGGTTTAGGCGTAATGACGTTATATCACTTCCTTAGTGCGAAAGTGATATCTCGACTACAGCGCCACCTACAGTGTCAATAATTGACATACATTTATCGGACAACCAAACGAACATATGGTGTGAATATGGCTTCGAAAGGTCCAGCGGTTTGAGCTAGGCGGTATAGTCGTGACGGATTTTACTAAATATCTCCACTCCAGCGCCACCTACCGGGTCCAAAAGAGAGATAAGGCTTTCGGTGCACAAAAGGGACATATGTTCTGAATATGGCTTCGAAAGGTCCAGCGGTTTAGGAGTTTTTTTTTTTACTCAATATCTCTGCTACAGCGCCACCTACCGGGTCCAAAAAACAGATACATTTATCGGAGCACTAAACTAACATATATTGTAAATATGGCTGCGATAGGTCCTGTGGTTTAGGCGTAATGACGTTATATCACTTCCTTAGTGCGAAAGTGATATCTCGACTACAGCGCCACCTACAGTGTCAATAATTGACATACATTTATCGGACAACCAAACGAACATATGGTGTGAATATGGCTTCGAAAGGTCCAGCGGTTTGAGCTAGGCGGTATAGTCGTGACGGATTTTACTAAATATCTCCACTCCAGCGCCACCTACCGGGTCCAAAAGAGAGATAAGGCTTTCGGTGCACAAAAGGGACATATGTTCTGAATATGGCTTCGAAAGGTCCAGCGGTTTAGGAGTTTTTTTTTTTACTCAATATCTCTGCTACAGCGCCACCTACCGGGTCCAAAAAACAGATACATTTATCGGAGCACTAAACTAACATATATTGTAAATATGGCTGCGATAGGTCCTGTGGTTTAGGCGTAATGACGTTATATCACTTCCTTAGTGCGAAAGTGATATCTCGACTACAGCGCCACCTACAGTGTCAATTATTGACATACATTTGAAATTTGAATTATTAATATTCATACCACACCTCAACAGCTCTATCTATGTTCTTTAAATAAATATGATTTAGATATCTGCTTACGTTGAATTTTCAATATTCAAACTACACCTCAACAGCTCCACCTTTTTTTTTAAAAATAAATATGATTTAGATATCTGCTGACGTTGAATTTTCAAACCAAACCTTAACAGCTCCATCTATTTTCTTGAAATAAATATATTTTTGAATTTAAATGATTCTGTTCGTTATTTTATTTAATAAGTTTTCTCCAATTTGTATAGACATCAATAAATTATTGTATATGTATGTTTTGTACTCACCCAATGGAAGTTTTACATGTTTAATATAGAATATACAAATATTATTTAGTAATACTTCGTGACGTTAAAATATGTTAATATATTATATTTTAATTTTGCTCAAATATATGCTCGACTCCACAGCTATCAACGAAACAATAAATTTATATAAGATTTTTTCATCTCTTATCGAAACTGATATGTGAATAGAATTTATATAATCGCTTAATTTTCAAGTTAAATGTAAGATCATAAGTGTAAAAAAGTTAGCGTGGTATTATTTTATATTTCAAATTTATTTTAAAAACTTTAGATTTTATTAGAATAAAATATCTGTATCTTGTATCTTGTATCTTGTATCTTGTATCTGTATCTTGTATCTTGTATCTTGTATCTTGTATCTTTTATCTTGTATCTTGTATCTTGTATCTGTAACTTGTATCTTGTATCTGTATGTAGTGGTTTAAGCGTGACGGTATAGGCCTGGCGGTTTTTACTGAATATCTCGGCTGCAGCGCCACCTACAGTGTCAATAATTGACATACATTTATCGGACAACCAAACGAACATATGGTGTGAATATGGCTTCGAAAGGTCCAGCGGTTTGAGCTAGGCGGTATAGTCGTGACGGATTTTACTAAATATCTCCACTCCAGCGCCACCTACCGGGTCCAAAAGAGAGATAAGGCTTTCGGTGCACAAAAGGGACATATGTTCTGAATATGGCTTCGAAAGGTCCAGCGGTTTAGGAGTTTTTTTTTTTACTCAATATCTCTGCTACAGCGCCACCTACCGGGTCCAAAAAACAGATACATTTATCGGAGCACTAAACTAACATATATTGTAAATATGGCTGCGATAGGTCCTGTGGTTTAGGCGTAATGACGTTATATCACTTCCTTAGTGCGAAAGTGATATCTCGACTACAGCGCCACCTACAGTGTCAATAATTGACATACATTTATCGGACAACCAAACGAACATATGGTGTGAATATGGCTTCGAAAGGTCCAGCGGTTTGAGCTAGGCGGTATAGTCGTGACGGATTTTACTAAATATCTCCACTCCAGCGCCACCTACCGGGTCCAAAAGAGAGATAAGGCTTTCGGTGCACAAAAGGGACATATGTTCTGAATATGGCTTCGAAAGGTCCAGCGGTTTAGGAGTTTTTTTTTTTACTCAATATCTCTGCTACAGCGCCACCTACCGGGTCCAAAAAACAGATACATTTATCGGAGCACTAAACTAACATATATTGTAAATATGGCTGCGATAGGTCCTGTGGTTTAGGCGTAATGACGTTATATCACTTCCTTAGTGCGAAAGTGATATCTCGACTACAGCGCCACCTACAGTGTCAATAATTGACATACATTTATCGGACAACCAAACGAACATATGGTGTGAATATGGCTTCGAAAGGTCCAGCGGTTTGAGCTAGGCGGTATAGTCGTGACGGATTTTACTAAATATCTCCACTCCAGCGCCACCTACCGGGTCCAAAAGAGAGATAAGGCTTTCGGTGCACAAAAGGGACATATGTTCTGAATATGGCTTCGAAAGGTCCAGCGGTTTAGGAGTTTTTTTTTTTACTCAATATCTCTGCTACAGCGCCACCTACCGGGTCCAAAAAACAGATACATTTATCGGAGCACTAAACTAACATATATTGTAAATATGGCTGCGATAGGTCCTGTGGTTTAGGCGTAATGACGTTATATCACTTCCTTAGTGCGAAAGTGATATCTCGACTACAGCGCCACCTACAGTGTCAATAATTGACATACATTTATCGGACAACCAAACGAACATATGGTGTGAATATGGCTTCGAAAGGTCCAGCGGTTTGAGCTAGGCGGTATAGTCGTGACGGATTTTACTAAATATCTCCACTCCAGCGCCACCTACCGGGTCCAAAAGAGAGATAAGGCTTTCGGTGCACAAAAGGGACATATGTTCTGAATATGGCTTCGAAAGGTCCAGCGGTTTAGGAGTTTTTTTTTTTACTCAATATCTCTGCTACAGCGCCACCTACCGGGTCCAAAAAACAGATACATTTATCGGAGCACTAAACTAACATATATTGTAAATATGGCTGCGATAGGTCCTGTGGTTTAGGCGTAATGACGTTATATCACTTCCTTAGTGCGAAAGTGATATCTCGACTACAGCGCCACCTACAGTGTCAATAATTGACATACATTTATCGGACAACCAAACGAACATATGGTGTGAATATGGCTTCGAAAGGTCCAGCGGTTTGAGCTAGGCGGTATAGTCGTGACGGATTTTACTAAATATCTCCACTCCAGCGCCACCTACCGGGTCCAAAAGAGAGATAAGGCTTTCGGTGCACAAAAGGGACATATGTTCTGAATATGGCTTCGAAAGGTCCAGCGGTTTAGGAGTTTTTTTTTTTACTCAATATCTCTGCTACAGCGCCACCTACCGGGTCCAAAAAACAGATACATTTATCGGAGCACTAAACTAACATATATTGTAAATATGGCTGCGATAGGTCCTGTGGTTTAGGCGTAATGACGTTATATCACTTCCTTAGTGCGAAAGTGATATCTCGACTACAGCGCCACCTACAGTGTCAATAATTGACATACATTTATCGGACAACCAAACGAACATATGGTGTGAATATGGCTTCGAAAGGTCCAGCGGTTTGAGCTAGGCGGTATAGTCGTGACGGATTTTACTAAATATCTCCACTCCAGCGCCACCTACCGGGTCCAAAAGAGAGATAAGGCTTTCGGTGCACAAAAGGGACATATGTTCTGAATATGGCTTCGAAAGGTCCAGCGGTTTAGGAGTTTTTTTTTTTACTCAATATCTCTGCTACAGCGCCACCTACCGGGTCCAAAAAACAGATACATTTATCGGAGCACTAAACTAACATATATTGTAAATATGGCTGCGATAGGTCCTGTGGTTTAGGCGTAATGACGTTATATCACTTCCTTAGTGCGAAAGTGATATCTCGACTACAGCGCCACCTACAGTGTCAATAATTGACATACATTTATCGGACAACCAAACGAACATATGGTGTGAATATGGCTTCGAAAGGTCCAGCGGTTTGAGCTAGGCGGTATAGTCGTGACGGATTTTACTAAATATCTCCACTCCAGCGCCACCTACCGGGTCCAAAAGAGAGATAAGGCTTTCGGTGCACAAAAGGGACATATGTTCTGAATATGGCTTCGAAAGGTCCAGCGGTTTAGGAGTTTTTTTTTTTACTCAATATCTCTGCTACAGCGCCACCTACCGGGTCCAAAAAACAGATACATTTATCGGAGCACTAAACTAACATATATTGTAAATATGGCTGCGATAGGTCCTGTGGTTTAGGCGTAATGACGTTATATCACTTCCTTAGTGCGAAAGTGATATCTCGACTACAGCGCCACCTACAGTGTCAATAATTGACATACATTTATCGGACAACCAAACGAACATATGGTGTGAATATGGCTTCGAAAGGTCCAGCGGTTTGAGCTAGGCGGTATAGTCGTGACGGATTTTACTAAATATCTCCACTCCAGCGCCACCTACCGGGTCCAAAAGAGAGATAAGGCTTTCGGTGCACAAAAGGGACATATGTTCTGAATATGGCTTCGAAAGGTCCAGCGGTTTAGGAGTTTTTTTTTTTACTCAATATCTCTGCTACAGCGCCACCTACCGGGTCCAAAAAACAGATACATTTATCGGAGCACTAAACTAACATATATTGTAAATATGGCTGCGATAGGTCCTGTGGTTTAGGCGTAATGACGTTATATCACTTCCTTAGTGCGAAAGTGATATCTCGACTACAGCGCCACCTACAGTGTCAATAATTGACATACATTTATCGGACAACCAAACGAACATATGGTGTGAA
The DNA here is from genome assembly GCA_939192795.1 of Bombylius discolor. Taxonomy (NCBI): domain Eukaryota; kingdom Metazoa; phylum Arthropoda; class Insecta; order Diptera; family Bombyliidae; genus Bombylius; species Bombylius discolor. The sequence goes on along the minus strand of OW584243.1, from coordinate 32,951,066 downwards.
TATGGCTTCGAAAGGTCCAGCGGTTTGAGCTAGGCGGTATAGTCGTGACGGATTTTACTAAATATCTCCACTCCAGCGCCACCTACCGGGTCCAAAAGAGAGATAAGGCTTTCGGTGCACAAAAGGGACATATGTTCTGAATATGGCTTCGAAAGGTCCAGCGGTTTAGGAGTTTTTTTTTTTACTCAATATCTCTGCTACAGCGCCACCTACCGGGTCCAAAAAACAGATACATTTATCGGAGCACTAAACTAACATATATTGTAAATATGGCTGCGATAGGTCCTGTGGTTTAGGCGTAATGACGTTATATCACTTCCTTAGTGCGAAAGTGATATCTCGACTACAGCGCCACCTACAGTGTCAATAATTGACATACATTTATCGGACAACCAAACGAACATATGGTGTGAATATGGCTTCGAAAGGTCCAGCGGTTTGAGCTAGGCGGTATAGTCGTGACGGATTTTACTAAATATCTCCACTCCAGCGCCACCTACCGGGTCCAAAAGAGAGATAAGGCTTTCGGTGCACAAAAGGGACATATGTTCTGAATATGGCTTCGAAAGGTCCAGCGGTTTAGGAGTTTTTTTTTTTTACTCAATATCTCTGCTACAGCGCCACCTACCGGGTCCAAAAAACAGATACATTTATCGGAGCACTAAACTAACATATATTGTAAATATGGCTGCGATAGGTCCTGTGGTTTAGGCGTAATGACGTTATATCACTTCCTTAGTGCGAAAGTGATATCTCGACTACAGCGCCACCTACAGTGTCAATAATTGACATACATTTATCGGACAACCAAACGAACATATGGTGTGAATATGGCTTCGAAAGGTCCAGCGGTTTGAGCTAGGCGGTATAGTCGTGACGGATTTTACTAAATATCTCCACTCCAGCGCCACCTACCGGGTCCAAAAGAGAGATAAGGCTTTCGGTGCACAAAAGGGACATATGTTCTGAATATGGCTTCGAAAGGTCCAGCGGTTTAGGAGTTTTTTTTTTTACTCAATATCTCTGCTACAGCGCCACCTACCGGGTCCAAAAAACAGATACATTTATCGGAGCACTAAACTAACATATATTGTAAATATGGCTGCGATAGGTCCTGTGGTTTAGGCGTAATGACGTTATATCACTTCCTTAGTGCGAAAGTGATATCTCGACTACAGCGCCACCTACAGTGTCAATAATTGACATACATTTATCGGACAACCAAACGAACATATGGTGTGAATATGGCTTCGAAAGGTCCAGCGGTTTGAGCTAGGCGGTATAGTCGTGACGGATTTTACTAAATATCTCCACTCCAGCGCCACCTACCGGGTCCAAAAGAGAGATAAGGCTTTCGGTGCACAAAAGGGACATATGTTCTGAATATGGCTTCGAAAGGTCCAGCGGTTTAGGAGTTTTTTTTTTTACTCAATATCTCTGCTACAGCGCCACCTACCGGGTCCAAAAAACAGATACATTTATCGGAGCACTAAACTAACATATATTGTAAATATGGCTGCGATAGGTCCTGTGGTTTAGGCGTAATGACGTTATATCACTTCCTTAGTGCGAAAGTGATATCTCGACTACAGCGCCACCTACAGTGTCAATAATTGACATACATTTATCGGACAACCAAACGAACATATGGTGTGAATATGGCTTCGAAAGGTCCAGCGGTTTGAGCTAGGCGGTATAGTCGTGACGGATTTTACTAAATATCTCCACTCCAGCGCCACCTACCGGGTCCAAAAGAGAGATAAGGCTTTCGGTGCACAAAAGGGACATATGTTCTGAATATGGCTTCGAAAGGTCCAGCGGTTTAGGAGTTTTTTTTTTTACTCAATATCTCTGCTACAGCGCCACCTACCGGGTCCAAAAAACAGATACATTTATCGGAGCACTAAACTAACATATATTGTAAATATGGCTGCGATAGGTCCTGTGGTTTAGGTGTTATGACGTTATATCACTTCCTTAGTGCGAAAGTGAGCAGAAATTTAATTTGCTCACTTGCTCATTATTCGTAAACCAGTTGTTGTACGAGGTTGAAAAAAAAGATAGGAGTGTCGGAGGACCTAAGGAACATATCTTGTGACTATGACTTCGAAATGCCCAGCGGTTTAGGTGGTTTTGTAATCTGTATTTTATATTTCTTCCTAAAATTCTTGTAATGTTGGATTCTTTCAATGAAATTTGTCCAAGTATGTAATTTAATTTTTTTTTCCTTTTCAATTTACCTATTTATGGTACTAATCACTTATTTTTCTTTTACTTTCATTTGTAATAGAAGATTACATTGATTTGATACTGGATAATTAAGCAATTAATTAATAAGATGGTAAATTCTTAAGGAAATATTTATGTTGTTTGAGAATGTATAGTTTTTAGGAAGAATTTTATTCATGTTATTTTTTTTTTTAATTTTATTTATTTAATTTAATTTTTTTTTATTTTATTTTTTTATATTTCAATAATAAATAAATTTAAGTATCTTAATGACAATGAATATCAAATATTATCTAAAACATTCATATGGATGTAAAAAACAAAAAATGAAATAAAATAAATCAATAAAAAACTAAAATACATGACACCGTAGGTTAGGAAAAACAATCTCCTTTCTTTTTACTCTAATATTTTTCTTTACAAATTAATAGGTTAATAGTTAATAATATGTATTTTATGAATTGGATAAAAATATTCTGATAAACAATCAATCAAAAAATTGATGCAAATTATATAAAGAAATATATACATGTATTATATTATTAAAATTAAAAAAAAAAAGGAAATTGTAAAATAGACATAAGAAAATATTGTAATTTGCCTTAGTATAGTATTTTGCTGGTGTAACGTGCCTGTGAGATTCATTTTAATTTTTTCTTTATTTTTGAGATGATTTTATTATTTTTTTCTTAATTATACATTTTTAATTTCATATTACATAATAGCAAAAAAAGAAAGAAAAAAAACTACAATATTTAAATTTATATCAATTAATTTAAGTTGTACTTGTTATTTGGATGAGTGTTGTTGGTTTAAGGTGAAAAAAAAAAACGAGCTTGCAACTTTTCTATTCCTTGTTTTGCTCTTTAAACTATAAAATAGTGATGGAGTATGTTATGTTAGAATAAAAGTAGACAGTTAAAAATTTGTATGTACCTTTGAAAAATAAATCATTTTCAATAATAATTAAAATTTTATTTTTTATGAGAATTTTAATTACTTTAGTCACAACAAAAAAAAAAAAATGAAAAATTAAATTATGATCCTAAATTTATGGACTTTGTTTTTATCACCTAATTCATTAATAAATGAAATTTTATTAAAAAAGTTTTTTTGTTTTATTTTATTAAAAAATATTTTAATTCGCAACTCATAATAATTTTATATTAAATTGCAAACTATTACTTTTTATTTTTGTAATGTAATTTCATATTAAAATTTATTTAGGCATATCTGTTGCATCATTAATGTATTATACATGTTGAATTGCAATTAGGCTTAAGAAAATTCATATTCACAAATCTCTCATTGGTAAAAAAGGTGGCCCAGAATAACCACAAAAAAGTATATATTTCTTTTATTTTTTTAAGCAAATTTTTATTAAATAATCTTTAATTAAATAATAACACAAAAACAAAAAAAATGAACTATTAATTTTTTTTTTTTAAAATGTTATTTGAATTGTAAAGTGAAAGTGTAAGTAAACACGAAATTTTTTTCTTATTTCAATAATTTCATTTCATCAAACTTTTTAAATTCAATACAATTTATCATACAATTTAATTTTAAATGAGATAAAATAGAGTATTTTGTTTTTTGCAATAATTTAATATTTTTTTCCAAAAACAAAGAAAGAAAAAAAAATTGGATAATTTATAGGTAATTTTTGTTTCTTGAAATTTCATTGTGAAATAATAGAAATTACTTTTTTTTATGTGTTTTCATTATGTCAGAGGAAATAAATATATAAAAATAAATTGAGTTTTTATATTCGACGTGGAAAAAAAAAATTCAAAAGAATGATATAAAAAGGTTTAAGACGACCATGATTGCATCACTGCATTTTTGAAGATACCCATTTTTATGAAAAAACGTTCTTATTTCCATTAGTATTTATTATTATTATTATTAGTATCATAACAACTATACGATCAAATATGAATTTCAATACAAAATATTTTAAATCACCAAAGTTAGCCCTAACCTCACTTCTGAGAAAAAGTGAAACCCTGGGGGATCTAACCTCACTTTTTAACAAAAGTTTTTTTATTTTTATCATTTAAAATGTCAAGTTGAAAAATAATATGGCTTGTTCGAGAACTCGAGGAGGAGAATTTTGTATTATTTTTAAATTCGAAAATTCAAAAAAGGGCTATTGTCTGTGAATAAAAATAAAAACAATTAGATATTTGTGTGTATAGTAAATGTAGTAAAAGAAAAATAATATTAACGTATTCAAAAAATTAACATTAACTTTCATTCAATAACTGTAAATTTATAAAATTCAACACCTGAAAAGATAAATAAAAAATTGAAAAAATGAAATAAGAAATTAGAAATTTTTGTAAAATTCTAAACATAAAAATTTTTGTTTTGAAAATTACCAGTTGGATTGACCCGAGTATAAAATGTTTCAGTAATATTGTAAGCTTCTCCTTCTAGATCATTTCGGAATAAATCCTAAAATAAAAGTTTCGAGCAAGAATTAAATGTAAAAAAAATGAAAGTGTTGAAAATAAAGAGAAAATTAATAGTTTTCAATTTCTTAAAATAAAAATCATACTGATTTTTTTGTTTTTTAAATTTCACAATGCTTACAGTAACAAAATAACCATTTTGATTTTTAAGCCCAAGATCTTTTAAAAATTTCTTTATAACGTGTGGTGTACCATCTGTTCTATGACTAACAAAAGCTATTGCATATGAAAAAAATCCATTTTTAACTGGTGTCACAGGTCGACTCCAAATCTATTGAATAAAAAAATTAAATTCATTTTACACAAAAACATTTTTGTTTTCTTAAAAAATAAAAATGAAAATTATATATACATATGTATGTAAAAATGTTTTGATTATTTTTTTTAATTTCGAATTTAAAATTCAAATCACAAACTGGAATAACATGTTTTTTTATAAAGTTAAATTATAAAGGTTATTCAATAAGAAATGAAATTTACATATGTATAAATGCGTTAATCATTACCTCAACTTTATTTTCATAACTTATTCGTCTTCCTTGAATTCCTAAAGGATCTTGATCGATTGCAATGATTTCTCTATTTAAAAAAGAAAAAAATAAATATTTGAAAAAAAAATGAAGAAAAATAAAATAATTACCTATTCTGAAGAATTTCTTTAATTTCTAGCCGTACATGTACTAAATCAGTAGACATTAATAATGGTGCAGCTAAAAGAGACCAAATTGCCATTTGTGCCTTACTTTGCTCATAGCTTAATCCAAAGTTTCCTAAAATGAGCTATGAAAATGAATTACAAACTACTTTTTTAAAAGTTTTTTAATTATTTAAATTCTTAGTTTATAATTACCATATCAGGATCATTCCAATGCCCAGGACCACCATGTGGTTGAATACGATCCTGATTTTTAGCAAAGTAATTTGTGATTGAAACAACTGACTGCCATGAATCATCAATATCACCCCAATTACGCCATAAATTACAATGTTGTTTTAATGCTGTATAATTTGGCTGTGAATTTTTTATTTTTATTTCTTTTTTACAATAATAAAAAATTTTTCATTAATTATACCATTTTTCCATTCCACTCTTGATATACTGGCCAACTACATGAATAAACAATTAGACGTCCAGTGTCATTTAATAATTTTCCAAATTCTGGATAGCCAATATCCATATCATCAATATCTGCATAACAACCATCTAATTTAACATAATCAACTTCCCAATCGGCAAATGTTTGTGCATCAATATCCATATGATTTATAACACCAGGATAACCAGCACATGTAAAATTTCCATAATCTTCATATATTCCTAATTTTAATCCTTTAGAATGAATCTATTGAAAATAATAATTCCTAATAATACATAAATTCTTTTTCTTTTCAGACAACTATGTATTATATGTATATTTTCTATCGACTATGTAATTCACTTACATAATCCGCTAATGCTTTAATTCCATTTGGAAAACGTTTTCTATCTGCTACTAATTTTTGATTTTCATCACGTTCATGTTCCATCCAACAATCATCAATAATAACATATTCATATCCTACTTTAGCGTATCCTTCAGATACCATTAAATCAGCGGTTCTTCTGAATAAATTCTCACTGCATTCCAAAAACAAAAAAAAAAGGTATGTACATGTGTACATATATCGTAATCTTTTTTATTGCAAAATTTTTTGAATTTTTATTTTCCTATGAAAAATAAATAAAACCAATTCATTTACCTAATACATTCATCCGGAAATGATTCACAATCGGTTATACAACGAAATCTTTGCCAATCCATCCATCCCATTGGAGGTGTTAGTACCAAACCGTTATCCAATCCACTTACGATGATTTTCTGTATTAAAAAATTACATATTAAAAGAAATGACAATAATAATTTTAACATTTTCTGTTTTTTTTTTTTATAAAACTAAAAATTGTTTTTTTTTAAATTATTTTTTTAATAAATAATTTTCACTACTGAATTTTTTATACAATAAAATAAATCGTTTTCTCTAAAATTGTTTGCCTTTTTATATCTATCAAAAGTACTTTCGATTTCATATCAAATCTAAAACAAACAAATGAAGAAAAACAAAACAAATTTTAATCATAATATCTTAATCAGTGCCCTACTTTTTTTAATTAAAATTTTGATTTTTTATTGTTTTAAATTTGAAAAAGAACAAAACAATATTGTATTTTTTTGTTTTTCATTATCAGTTCAAGTACATTTCTTCTTTTTTTAGATTATTTTTAATTATAAATCATTTAGGTTAGGGCTAAATATCGCTTATGAGTGCTTGATAATAAACATCAAGTTACGAGTCACAGCATAAAAATGAGTATAATATAACTCACAATTTGCCAAAATTAAGAATCTAATAAACATTCCATTCAGCAACTTGTTTTTGTAGTTTAGAGGTTTTTTTTAGAAAATCCCATCCATTGTGAAAGTTATACCTACATGATTATTTTCGTGATATTATAATGTACAATTTGTATTTATTTATGTACTCGTATGTGTTAATTATCTTCAAATGCAGGGTGTATATTGGAATAGGTTAAGCTAAGGTGACCAGACGTCCCGGATTAGGCGGGACAGTCCCGGATTTTAGACGTATGTCCCGCATTACAGAATGTCCCGCGAAATGTCTCGCATTTGTAATTTTGTCCCGGATTCGTCCCGAATTTCAAGTTTTATCCCGCATTTCTCAAATTTTTAGATTTTGGGACAAGAAAGCATAGCAGCATTACTGCTGCTTTTATTGTGTTGCAGCTATTATTCATTTCTACATTATTTGATATATGATTGACATAATATGTAACACACCTGGCAATTTTTATTAATAATTTTTTTATTGATTTTGTTTACAACAATTAATGTTCTTTCTGTGTTAATTTTTCAAATAAATTTTGTGGAAATAAATATACAGTATACAATGAAATAAAAATAAAACTGAAATACCCACCAAGAAAAACTCTGTTTACTTCATTCCTTTTTTTTTTCTTTGCTCGCCTCGACAATGACTGTATGAATATCCCGCATTGTCTCAATAAAAATTTCCTTAGGTTAAGCACCAGATACCTAAAACTTAGAAGTTATCCTCAATCCGTACTTTCACACGTTTCTTCCCCACGATCGTATTCTTCACATTTATGGGCCAGGGGAGTAGTGCGGTTTCCTCATCTTTCTTCACTTTTTCAATCAAACTGATTTCTATTTAACGAGGTTAAGATACTAATACATATACAAAAGACTATCAAAAAAAATTTTTTTTGCCGCATTTAAAATTCAAATACACTGAAAAACTTGTGTATCAACACTGAATTGAGAAGAAAGAAGGAAGAATGGTGTAAAAGTGGAAATATCATGAATACGGTGAAAATGTAAATGTAAAATTTGTAAAAGTACTGAAACAAACTAGTGTAGTGTAAGTCCTAATCTAAACTTGAATTAACATTTTTGACAGTCAATTGTTTGCATTCATTACACACACTTAATTTGTTCGTATTAAATAAGTAAATTTTCAGAAAATCAGTTTGGAAAACTTATTGATTACAAGTTATTTTTTCCATGCCTCTTTCTTGACAAAAAAATCCACACATTCCATTTAAAAAATTGCACTTGTTTTTCCGTACAATATTAAAAAATATTTTATATACAGGGTGTTTCACGGCTCGTGTGACCAACTGAGCAGGAAGGTAGATCAATGGTTACAGGATATTCAAGTTGAGAGAAATTTGTTTTTTGAAAAGTGACTGGTTCCACTTTTCACAACCTATTACAAAGTTTACGCAAATTACAAAGTTGAAAAAATGTCTCTAATCGAATTGTGCGTCAAATAGTTCAACATTTTTTGCAATTTAAATTCAAAAGATTTTGAAAAAAATTCCGTTTTTTTATGTTCACATTCGAATATCTCGAAAATTTGCTTTTTTTTTATTTTTTTAAATTTTTGGTTATAAATACATGAAAAATGCAGATTTTGCCGAACTTTTTTTCGTTTATTTTTCCATATATAGGGTTTATATGAACATATAAATTATCATTGAAAGAGGACAATATAACCTTTCGTATGATACCAAAAAACATACATACACCGTCATCAAAAGAAGTTGGAAAATCAATTTTAAAAAAAAACACGAAATGTTATTTGCTTACTTGCTCAGATCAGTTTACCAGCTGTTTTGATGGGAAAGTATCATATGAATTGAAGTTTGAGGTTATGTCGTGATTTTGCAATTTGTCTATTATATACATATCTGTTCGCATTGTTTTGTATTGTTTAATGTTTGGTTTTAATTTTTCGATTCGAAACATAGATGAATTGGGAAAAATAGGTGACATATTGCCTGGTAAGTATTGGTTTGTGGTGTTTTTATGTTTTTTGTGTTATATCACATTATGTTGTTGGTTTCTAGAACCGAATTGTGCATGGAGTCACGAACAGACACTAGTTTATGGAATGTATAAGGATTTATTTGAAATAAGTCCCAAGAGAGTGTCTGCTGTGTGGGCAACCATCAGTGCGCATTTGAATTTAAAAAATATAATGGTAAGTAGGTATGCGTAGTATTCGTAAATAATTTTATCACATAATTACATTTCCAGAAAAACAACAATTAAATTTAAGATGCAGTTTTAGTACCAAGTGATAAATTACCTGAAGAAACTCAAACTGTTCATGGCATAAATTATTCAAATATCTTGGAATCATATATGAATAGTGGGTTTTAAGGAACAAATTTTGGCTTAGCTGTTAAAGAAATTCATAAAATGATATACATATTTTATTCTAATTTTCCAATATAAATTTACTATTGCTTTTATTTTTCATAAAAAAGATTCTATAAAAAAAAATTTCCTGTAGATCGACACCATTAAGTTAAGATAATTTAGATATTTATGAAGATGATGAATTCATAAATCGTAAAAATAAGTACAATATTTCTTAGTTATACCTACATACATCAAATATGGCATCATCTGGTATTCGTAAAACAATTGAGATTTTTAGTTGAACATTCAATGGTTGATTGTATTGTATTGATTGTATTAAATAATTTAATATGTTCATTGTGAAATGCAATTTTAGTATCTATTATACAATAATAACTAATAGTACATGTGTTTATCATTAAATAGCAATCAATTATATAATTATGTAGGTATCAGTTTTTTTTAACCCCCCTTCATTCGTTTTTTGCATCTTTCTAATATCTTTCTTTTATTGAATTTTCTTCTAATTATAAATTATAATGGCGAGATTTACAAATTTTATTTATTTTAAATATTAATTTACAAAGATAAGACATCATTTAGTATAGCATAAGTAATTGCATATAAAATCATAAAAAGAAACTATAAAAAATAAATTATATAAATTTTTACAACAAACAATTCTCTTTAATTTTTGTGATATCTTTGATTTAAAAATTTTTGAAATATCAATTTTATTTTATTCATGAAAAATCTGAGAATTACATTACAATAACCTCGAACATTAACATCAATAATTTTTTTTTAAAATTAATTAATTAGTTCCAATTCAAAATTCGTATTCCTATATTCCGCTACGGTGCATTTCATACATACATATCTAACTTTTAAATGTGCATTCCGATTATTTGTGATAGAATAAATTAATGCAATTAAATCAAATAGAATACTTATATATAAATATCAAGAAAATTATTATTCTTATTGAATTTATTAACAAATCACATATCCTCATAATCAAATTTAGCAAAATTATTATCCCATTGAAATGATGATGTTTCATTACTACCATTATTTTTTCAATTTTTTGCTATTTTTAAATTATTATATTCAGTGGCGTCTCGTCCAGGTGTTCAAGGTGTTCACAGAACACCCATATAATCTAAAGCAAATTAAAAAAAAAAAAAATTGAGAACGCCAAAGTAATTTTCATAACTTCAATAGTAATGTCCATATAAAGCTAGAGTGTTCTATTATAATGTAGAACCCAGCCTCACATTCAGTGATGTGCATTTGAAGCCGTCCTCGTTTCGTAAATAATATAAACAATATAAATAATATACAACCCGGGTGTGAAGCTCTGATGTAGAACCCAACCTCATTTAGTATTATTTCTATCAAAATGTATTGAAGTTCTACTCAAGAAGAACTTTAATACTTTTCAATCCTATGCATTGAAATTTGAGGCTTTGCTCTCGTACTGTAACAATACAGTTGTTATATAATCAAGGTGTTCAATTCTGAAGCAGAACCCAAGTTACAATTAGACTCAATGTTATTTTTAACAACCTTGCAACTTTAAAAAATGTACACTTTTATATTATAAAGTTGGTTCTGTAAAAAGTTCGAACAAACTTCAAAATCAAAGTCACACCTATAGACAAAGCCAAGCCAAGTGAAATATTGAATTAAAAAATTGTTTGTATGAAACGTCACATATTTTTCACATATTGAATTATTTTATTTTATTTTTGCCAACTTTAAACTTTAACTACTCGTGCTGTATTGCACCGATTTGAGTCAAATAAAATGCAATAGGTCAGAAAATAGTTCAAGAATTGAAATGTACACTTTTTTTTAAGGATCAGGATATTAATTAGGAGAAAAAAATAGAGAGAAGAAAAAGGGTATTTGTCTGAAACATGACTTTTATTGTGTTTTACCCTATAACTTTTACCCTAGTAAACGAATTTTCATCATTTAAAGTTTTTATAATATAAGACCCTTCAAGAAATATCCTAGCCAAATTTCAGCTTTCTAGTCCTACGAAAACATACATGTCTAAGGAATTAAAAAATGTAACATTTTGATATTAAAAATGGATGAGTGGGTGTATAATTTAAATTATAACGAAGGGTTAAAGCTTGTTGAATAGACTCAAAGAAGTTAAAAAAACATAAAGGAGGTTCAACAAAGTACTGACTTTGACAAAAAGCACCTTATTTTTAAAAAATGTTCATACTGCCCGAATATTTTATAGGAATAAAAATTGAAGCTGAAATTTTTATTTGTTTGTTTTGTAATTTTTTTGATATTAATGTTGACTGTTTGTTTCGTAAATATGTTGTTATAAGAATAAAGAATTATTTTTAGTATTTTGTTTCATACTTTTATTGTAAAAATTTTTTTTTAATTAGGATAAATTAAAAATATTTGTACTGCCCGAATACTTTGTTGAGCTACTATATAACTACATATATGTATATTTAATTTCTTAAATTTTCTCAATTACTCTGTAGCACACCCAGGTGAATAAGTCACGAGACGCCACTGATTATATTTCTGTGAATGATTTTGTTGATTTAAAAAAATCAATTTCAAATGAATCTTCATTTTTTCGTGCAAATACATTAACTGATACAGATTTCTTATTATCATTCGGTGAATCAGGACGCATGCTGTGCTGCGAGTTATATAAATTGAAAGACTTATATTGTTTTTTTAATAAACTACTCGATTTTATTTTTGAAAAAAAAAATCTTCACAAATTTTTCTTCTTTTCTTTTTTTTCTTTTATGAATGAATTTAAAATTAAATTTTCTTCTAATTAAACTTTCTTTTTATTTTTTTTTTTATAAAATTAATAAAACAAAAAAATAATAAACTTCTCTTATTAAAAAAATTTATAAACACAAAATAATTTTTTGTGAGATTTGAATAAAATCAAAGTACAAATTTTAGTCACAACTCAAAGACCGTCTTAATCAGAATGAATTATTAGTACATTGTTTTAGAATCTAGACATTAAAGTTTTTATTTTAACAGTAAGAATTTATGAGAAAGAATTTATGAGATATAACACCTACATAAAATGTATTTAATGCAATAGAAAATGCAATGAGATGCAATTTTTAGTTAACATAGTAATTAATAAGAAATGTAATTAGAGTACTATAAAATGCTGATCTAGTGTCTGTTCCCATGGATAAGTATACTAATATACGTAGTGTATATAACTTGCGGTCAATGTCAAACCGATCTGCAACTTGTGTAAAAAATTGTGTTGGCCAAATACCATAACAAAAGCAGCACCACTGTGCGTCCTTTTAAACATTGCTTCATACGGACCATGAATAACGTCTGCAAAACAAATTCAATTAAAAAAAAAAAAAAAAAAGGTACAGAAAACACGATTAACCCTACTTAGCATCTACTGAAATGTACTTTTTTTTAATCGAAAATGTCTTCTGAATACTTCCTCGGTGTATTTTTTTATGAAGTCTGGTATGCAGTTCTTCCGATGACCATAACCATCATCACAATCACTACTGCTAAGTGTTAACGCTTTCACCCATGCACGACGTCTGGTCACTTCCAGTGAGATTCGTCTCATCGTCCGTAGAAAACAGTACATCCTACAAAATCAATTCATTACTACCTAAATTCAGTTATAATAATTAAGTAAAATACAACTTACCGAAGCATTAACAAAATCCATAATAAAAATTGTAAATTTCAATTATGATTTGTTGCTATAAATTTTTATCAAAATTACTCTACCATATATGTATGTACATATTTCAAAACAAAATTAAAATGAATTGTAAACAACAATCCCAAATGTCATATGAGCTGTGTTTTATTCGAACTGATGAAGTTATAATTCTCACTTCCTACCTCAGTACACAGGTTTTTTTGGGACTCACTTTTTTTATTCGACAATATGAAAAATTTTCTTTCATCATTCATCAGTTTCAATTTTCCAGCTATTTCAGTGTCAAAGTATCATATGAAATCGAAGTTTGGGGTTGTGACGAAAATTTCTAATTTGTATTTTATATTTCTTCTTTTATTGTTTTTTAATTTTGGGTTTTTATTAGTGAAATTTGTTCAAGTATGTAATTTAAGTTTTTATCATGTTTTACTGGGCACTGAAAGTGAAGCTATTTTCAAAAAGAAGATAAGTGATCTGTTCATATCACTTCCTCAGTTATAATAAAACACAGCTGGTGAAAACAACCATAAAAATTCGATTATTGAACTTGCATTTTATAAATCGATTTCATACATAGTATAAGGAATCTATAACAGGTATGCTACAGAAGCTTTGAGGTTAGGTTTGTTACGTCATTTGTCCAGCAAAAGTCTAAACAAAGAGTTCAAAATTTAAAAGTGATTATAAAATATAAAAGTGATTAAAAAAATTCAAAAAATGGTAAAGTGTTGTGTACCAAATTATAAAAACTATGAAAAAAAGAGTAATTCCTTAAAAAAAAGGGATTTCATCGTTTGCCTGCAAATGAAAGCCAATAGGAAAAATGGATGAAAGTTTGTAACTTAAGTACAAATTTTAATATTAAAAATGAGTACGGATTACAGTTTGCAGGATAATCTTTAAAATGTGCCAGAAAATAAAAAACGTTCAAAAGATGATAGCATCATCAAAATCTATCGTGCTCCTCGGAAACTTCCATACAAATTACAAAGTACAAATTACAAAAACAAAATCAAATTATTGATGAAATGACAAACTTTATTCAACAAGTTAGTAACTTACTATGTTTATACTTTCTCTTAAACTTTATACTTTTTGATAAGTATTGCCGTTTATACATTTGTTTTCAAATTTTATAAAATTTTATACTTTGTAAAAATTGTTTCGCAATAAAGAAAAATTATAATACATATTTTTTTTTTTTAAAAATTAAATTATTATTAAAAATTTATTAAATAGAAAATGTTATTAATGTGTAATATTAGGTTTAAATTATTCCTATAAAATAAGAAAATGTAAAAACACAAAAACATTGCATTCACATATGTATATCCTACAAACAGATAACTGAAAATGAAAGGGATTACGGGTTTTACTTTTTTGTTTTATAGCTGATCGTATGAATGAAAAGATAATTTACATTATCCTTATCAGTACCAATACTAATGTATATATTCCATTGTTTTTTTAATTCAATTTGTTGTTGATCATAAGAATTTTAAAATTACCTAACACTTTGCAGAATTTTTAAGAAACATTTTTGTGCTGTTTTATTAGGGTATCGTGCGATTCTTTTTAGACATATTTTAAGAAAAGAATTACCCATTATGTACAAAATATCAGAGTATCAATTGTATACATTTTTTTCCATAGAGTGTTTATTACAAAATGCATTTCTGTTGCAAAGGAATATGTGTATACAGTTGTATAAATTTATAATAATATGTAAAAAACATTTTTTCAAATAAAACATAATTTATTGTTTTTATAATATATGCTATATCATATCATATGCATACTTGTAAATGTATAAACAAATGCAGTAAATTATAATAATAAAATTTAATTTTTGATTATTAAGA
This sequence comes from Bombylius discolor, assembly GCA_939192795.1. NCBI lineage: Eukaryota > Metazoa > Arthropoda > Insecta > Diptera > Bombyliidae > Bombylius > Bombylius discolor. Next base: position 32,936,056 of record OW584243.1, on the reverse strand, counting down.
ACGGTACTACTATTAAGTAATGTAGTTATTACACAGCAACACTAATTAGTGATTACTTATTATTCATTTTACTTTTTATACACACATCTCGATTATTCAATCAACCAATTCTTTTAGCTCATCACTGTGTGTGCGCATGAATTTTTTCATCGTTTTTATCTTTCTTCATAATTCATTTTGTTAATTTTTGTTCATCCAGAAAATTGAAATACAAGAAAAATAATCAGTCGCAGTACAACTGTGTTACTGGCGACAACAAAGGGATGGTTATTATTGTTTTTTTTCTGTTTTCCAGCGTCTCGTTGCACATATAATATATTGGGGTATGAGTAGCTTAGTATACTCCTATTAAATGTAACGACACTGGATAAAAATGAACTCTTCCATAAGACCTGTACTGAAAAAACTTTGTGAACAGAGTATAGTTAAAATATCATATGATATGGAATATCGATATTAACACATTTTTGTCCATCACTATGCTAGTGTAAGGACAAATTGTTCTCTATGAAAAATGTAAAAATTTTATTAACCTATAAACCTATGATTATAATATCATAAATGTATTACACTTTTTACTTATACATAATTTTACTAATTAATTTTTATTTTATTTATGGTTTTTCTCTTTACAACATACATATGTATATTAGAAAAAATTCATAATTTTTTTTTTTATTTTCATTTATTTTTTTAATAAAATTGCAGTAAAATTATTTTTTAATAATTATTTTTCTTCTGAATTCATTTATTTATTTTGAAGTATAAGTGCTTTGATATTAGTAACAATTGTCATATTTTTAAAAATTAAATCTTTTTGTATTAATGAATTACATACATGCCATATAATTATTATAAACGTACAACAATTTTCAAATCTAAAAATTCAAAACTTCTTCGAACTTACGTCATTTGTAACTGACATTTTGTCTTTTAAGTCATGCAGCCATTTTTGGCATATTATTCTATTCTATCTATGTATCATGGGAATAGTTGTAGAACAGGGTTGGAAAAAGCCGAAATACAAAACCATTACATTATTTTTATTGGAACTGATGAAGTGATATGTGATCACTTCAGTTTTGTTCAGATCACTTATCTCCTTCTAAGAATAGCCTCATTTTAAGTGTCAAAAAAAACATTTTAAAAACCTAAATTACATAGTTGAGCAAATTTCACTGAAAATATCGAACATTACGAAACAAAAATGCAAAACTTCTTCGCAGTTACATCATTTGTAACAAAAATACAAATTACAAAACACGTCAATAGCACCAAACTTCAATTCATATGGTAAACTGATACTGAGAAAGTGAACAAATAAAATTTTCCATTACTTCCTCACTGAAGAACTCAGATTTTTCGTAACGACCTTTATTTTCGGATAAAGAAAATGAGTGCCAAAAAAACGCGCTTATCAAGTGAGGAAGTGAGAAATATCAGAAATTATCACTTACTCAGTTCCAATTAAACACAGCTATTATTAGAACAATTCGCAGTTTTCTTTATCCAAAACAAAAATAAAAAATGAATAAAATAAAAGTAACGTACAAGCAAATAAAAGATCAAACAAAAAAAAAATCAAAACAATAGACATTAACGTCACTAAATGAGAGAATAAATAGTCTGTCATATAAATCTGCATCCAACCTATATAGTATATCCTACTGTGATCAAAAAATAAGGTGAATTTTTCATTTAAATTTCGCGGGTACTATAAAATCATGAAATTATTTTTTTGGGTTAGTAGCACTGTCTTTGACTTTTTTGACATTTTTGTAAAACACGTTGTCATAAGTGCATTGTGTCGGTCGGGGAGTACTTTGAAGGTGATGAAATTGATTTGGAAGATTAAATAAAGATTTTTCATTTTATGAACAAATTCAGATTATTTTTTGATCACAGTAGTATACTCTATATAGTATATATTGTATAATATAACATGTAAGCACTGTCGTTTACGATTTTGGAATAGTAGTACAATTACAATACAAACTATAAAAAAGAGAGTAGGCCACAGAAAAAAGGACTACGTGCCTACGAATTTAAACATGGCTAAATATACACGGACCACAGTCAAACTTTGCCACGTCCCCAAAAATTCAAAAATGTTTAATTTTATCCGACCGTTTGACAAAGTTGAAAACTGGTCAGCCTACCAACCTACACATTATACAACCTTAATCTAACTCGACCATGTACAACCAAGTTAGACCGTATGTATCGTGTATGCAGCATAATTTCGACGATAATACTCATACCACAAAAAAAAAATTTTTTACAAAATTTAAATTCTAAGAAAAGAAGATATTCTCGTCCAACTAATGATTGATATTAATAGGAATCTGACTGCATTTGCATTCAAAGGCTACTATTGTCACAAACTAGGAAATTGATGTTCTAGGCAGAAGAAACAAAATTTAAAATTTAACAAACTCTGGTTTGATTTGGAAATAAAGTAATATGGTAGTAAGCACTACGCTTATTCAAATCAGAGTACAAAATACAAATATTCCGATCGGAGTCAAACGACAGCTCTGTAACATATATGTATGTATTTATTTATAATACATAATCAAATATGGCAGCACTATAAGACGACGGTGATTTGCATTTTCCTCACTAGTATTAGTACTTTTTCCTATATATTTACGTTATATTGTAAATTGTAACTATTTTAATTCCATTCCAGTTATTTGGTTGATTTGTGAATTATTCATTCATTATTGTAAGTTGAGTGATATTAGACTGACGTTATAAACCTATAACTTGTTATCAATCGAAGTGACTAAGTAACTTTTTATCACTTATTAAACGAACAAAGGTGTATTTTAATTTTTACAAGATTTAAAAACTTTCAATTTATATTAAGATATTTTAAAATTTTATACTATTTTAAAAATTTAAAATAAAAGAGTATAAACAAATAATGTCTGAAAAATTATACTCATTATCTGATATCAAAAATCATAATACAAATAAAAGTGCTTGGATTGTAATTCATAATAGCGTATATGACGTGACTGCTTTTTTAAATGAGGTGAGATGAAAAATAATTCAGCTACTACATAATATTTTGAAAATAAATTTTAGTTTAGTATATTAATCTTTAGAATTTCTCAGTTTCCCGAATATATGTATATACAGGGTGTACGGTTTAAAGTGTTACAAAATGAAACCACAGATACGTCTCGCCGAGACAAGCAAAAAATTGTATTAGTGGGAGAGGGGGGGGGGGGGGGAGGTGTGTGTGTAATCTCAACGGTTTCCTGGGTACGGGGGGTTAACGATTTTTGCAACTTTTTTTGTGAAACAACCTGCAATGATACACATAAAAACAAAAGGAAACCTTTTGCCCTTTCAACTAACATAAGTACCATCTCTTTATGAAGTTATTTAGCGATTAATGTAGCTCTTGGTGTAAAATTCATTAAAAGTCAAACGAAAACATAGGTATATATATACACATAAGCAGAAAAATTCAAAACCTAATCATTAAAATAAAATATTGTATTCATTACTATAGAAACAATTACCCATAATTCAAAAAACTTACATTCTTCATTAGTATAGCAATTTTTTGTTTTTTAAATTATAGTTAGTTGTCTTCCATTAGCTAATTCTGATATTTCTCACTTCCTCACTTGATAAGCGCGTTTTTTTGGCACTCATTTTCTTTATCCGAAAATAAAGGTCGTTACGAAAAATCTGAGTTCTTCAGTGAGGAAGTAATGGAAAATTTTATTTGTTCACTTTCTCAGTATCAGTTTACCAGCTGTTTTGCTGTTAAAGTATCATATGAATTGAAGTTTGGTGCTATTGACGTGTTTTGTAATTTGTATTTTTGTTACAAATGATGTAACTGCGAAGAAGTTTTGCATTTTTGTTTCGTAATGTTCAATATTTTCAGTGAAATTTGCTCAACTATGTAATTTAGGTTTTTAACATGTTTTTTTTGACACTTAAAATGAGGCTATTCTTAGAAGGAGATAAGTGATCTGAACAAAACTGAAGTGATCACATATCACTTCATCAGTTAATGTTCCGATTTTTTTTCATTATTTTGTAAAAGAATTAATAAAAGTCATCGGCTTACACTTTTACTAGAGAGTACTCACTTTAGAGAGGTCTACTAGTCATACATACATATGAATATTTGCACAAATCAAAAAGTGTTTGTCCTGTGCGGGGATTGGGGAAGTGTAAAAGATTAAGTTTCTATCTGTCACGGAAAAATATTTATATAAAAAACTTTCTCTTATTACTCAGTTTCTCATATAATATTATTTTTATTCATATAACATATATGTACATTGTACATTCATTATACACATTACATATACCTAATTCTTTTTATTCGTTCTAAAAAAATGTTTAATGTATATATATTATACATTTTGAAATATTTACTGTAAATTCAACACATTCCAAAATATACACATAAAAATACTAAAAAACATATTCAACTTCAACTATATTTTTATATTTTCCTAAATTTCCACATCCAGAAATTTTTTCGTGATTTGTTCATCTTCATTAGGAAATAGGAGATCAGAATCAACATTCATGTTATTTTATTTTTTTTTTTACATTATAAAATATCTATGCTCGGTTAATAAATCGAAATCAGTACAGGCAACATAGGCCTACTTTTCTATATTCTTTAACATTGTCTTTGTATAAATCTGCCTCTTGTGTGGGGTGATTAGATCTCAATTTCAATTTATAATAATTTATCAAAAACATTTATATGTAAAGTTATCAGTAACTAATCGGGTACTGCCTCCATAAGCACAATACTGACTTTGATTTATAAACCGAGTATAGTTCTCAATATATTTTTACTTTTAAATATACACACAAGCAAACAAGAAAAGAAAAAATGCAACAATACATATATTACATGTATACACTTCTCATTTCTCATATACATATCATATTCATTCTAAAAAAAATAAAACACAAAAATACCACTTATACTCTGTTCACAAAGTTTTTTCAGTAGAGGTCTTATGGACATATTTTGTTTTGTTTCTCCTTTGAGTAATTACATAAATGTGTTTCTGGTTTTCGTCACCGACAGTGTTGCCCTTCAGTTTAAATTTTGTATATAAAATCAGATGAACCTTTTGATAAGTGTTGCCGACTATACCTTTGTTCTAAAATTTAATACTTTGTAAAAATTGTTTCCTAATAAAGAAAAATTATAATATATATTTTTTTTAAATTTAATTATTATTAAAAATTAATAATTTCAATTATGTATTTGAAAATTTGAAATTTCATACAATAATAAAATTTTAAATCCCAAATAGATTTGTAAAATAGATAAAAATCCAAAAAAAGTGTTTACACTTGTATATTGAAGCACCCTGTATAATATTGTACATATTTTATAATTTATAAATTATTATTTTTACAATATAATATACAAAGGTAATGATACTTTGTTTTTAAATAATATATAAAATTTAATTTTTTATTTTTAAGAACGGTACTACTATTAAGTAATGTAATTATTACACAGCAACACTAATTAGTGATTACTTATTATTCATTTTACTTTTTATACACACATCTCGATTATTCAATCAACCAATTCTTTTAGCTCATCACTGTGTGTGCGCATGAATTTTTTCATCATTTTTATCTTTCTTCATTATTCATTTTGTTAATTTTTGTTCATCCAGAATATATGTATGTATAATGTATGTTATGTTTATTGCTTGAATTGAATTACAAAAAAAAAAAATCAGTCGCCACTCGCCACTCACCGTACAGTACAACTGTGTTACTGCCGTTACTGGCGGCAACAAAGGGATGGCTATTGGCTCATGGCTGCTATTGTTTTTCTTCTATTTTCCAGCGTCTCATTCACTGTTTGCACATTATGTGGTTAAACCAGTTATTTTGCGCTGGTTGTAACAATAATGGTATAATTTTTTCCAAAATGGTATAATAAGAATCATCCAAAATAATTTTAGCTTCACGGTTATAATACACTCATACTCTCGTTACAACTGATCGTGCCACCTTCAGACGTATTTTGTATCGGATGCCATGTCGCTCGCTGTTATTAGTTACTACTTTTAATCATTGATGAAGAATACTCAAATCTCTTACAACAGTTATTTCAATAATAATTTGTAATAACATCTAATAATGACATTGAAAACATTGAAGTTTTTATTACTGATGATTGTTCTGATAAAAAAATCAAGAAAGCCGTCGAGAAGATCATTGAAAAAATCATGACCAATATCACTGATGATTATTCTGGTGACAAAACCAAAATAGTCATCTAACAAATCATAAATAAAAAAATATTATATGTCTCATTTCTTATACATAACACTAATACATACATAATCTAACAAATACAACTTTACACTCTACTTCCGTCCGTATCCGACCCTTCGGAAAATTGAAAAACTGATGATTGATGGTTACTAGGGATATGGATGGATACAATATCCTATTTTATCCTAAGGTACAAAAATATTTGATACTATTAGAGATGATTTTGTTGAAATATTTGTTTGTTATTAATGAGCCTGTACACATTAGGTTGTTGTAACAACGACGCAAACCGGTTATAAAACCTATTTTTACAACTGCTCAAAATACATCTGAAGGTGACACGACTAGTTGTAACGAGAGTATGAATGTATTATAACCGTGAAGCTAAAATTGTTTTGGATGATTCTTATTATACCATTTTGGAAAAATTATACCATTATTGTTACAACCAGCGAAAAATAACCGGTTTAACCGCCTAATGTGCAAACAGTGAATTATGATTTCTTATTAAAAAAATGATTTAGTACTGGAAAATTTAGGATTTACAAGCTTTTAAAAACATTGAATTAAAAACATCGGTCTTTTTCAGGACCACCAAAATTAGCAGGAGAACCAATTTCATAACAACAATATGTATAAAAAAAATGTTCAGCTTTTCAGATTTTCTAAATATTGATCTATTACGAAAAGTTATAGATTTTTATATTTTATTTTATAAATGCATGAAAAATGCGCAGTTTTTCGAACTTTTTTTCATTTATTTTTCTATGTGTAAGGTTTATATAACATATACGTGTCACGTTAAAGAGAACACTCCGAAGTACCGTTTGAAAAACGTCCCGTTTAAAAAGTTCACGCTCTCTAAACGGAAGTTTCTTCAAGTCATCTTCAACGATTACAATAATAATCGTGTTATACATTTTTCCGTATAAGACGCATTAATTAGGTAAAATATATTTTTGAAGTGTATACTTTGAAAGTCTTTTTCCTCGGAAACTATTGGATATAGCACCAAAAGGACTTTAGATTCTTCATCAGGACATCAATCAGGAAATTTACTGGAAATTCAAATTTAGTGACATTTGGGCAAGTATCCTGCAACCGCTAAAAAGTAAAATTTTTATAAATTATAAATTTATAAAAATAAAATATCTGCGCATATAATTTGGACGTCATTAAATTTGCAACGATCACATCTGATTTTTCTTTTTTTTTTAAATTTAATCATCAATATTTCTTTTAAATTGTTGTTGTTTTTTAATAAAGTATTGATAAAAATAATTGATCAAATTTAAATTTAAAAAAAAATGTATATACATACATATATTGGTAAATTGTATCTGCTACTTTTCATTTTTATAATCGATTCACTTTATTTAATTGCAATCGATTATAATTTTTATTTTCAACTTGAATAGGCGTTAGTCCACTTTTCAAACGGCTTCGGGTAATGTGTATGTTTTCTAAAGGTTTTCTAGATATTTTTATTGAAATAAGTCATCTCTCAAAAGTATCTTTCCTCATACCATTACTACATACTGGTACTACAAATTTTACTAGCTTTCATAACTAAAATACTTACTCAAAATATTACATATGTTAGTATTGCTTATAAAAATAAATTTTTGTATTTATTTTAAATTTTTAATTAACCTCAAGAGCACTTCTCTACATTTTTGTAGTAATACCTATTATTTCTCAATAGTCAACATATCAATTAATTTATTCTTTTTCATCAAAATATGATGACTCTTTAAAATGCCCATGGTTTATTAATTAGATGTCTCAATGCTTATGTGGTCCGTTTGTATAACTTTTACCACTACTTTATACATATTATATGTATTTTGTTTACTTTTTCTTACTAAAGATTGTATATGTACAATGTACATACATATGTACATATGTATGTGTTTTTAAATTATAACTTCTTAATTGTTATGCCACAAATGCCGTCATTGCTATTACTACCTGTTTATGGCAATGAAACTGCATTTTTTTTTTTAAATTAATTAGGTATTACGTAGACATACATATATCGTTTTAATGAATAGAATTATAAATATGTATGTATGTACATCTAATGACATTTTTAGTACGTTTATCAACATTTATTAACCCTGTACGGTACACGTTAATTTTTGTCTCAAATAGCTACATGTGGGGTATTATTTTACCCCAAGTAATTTTTTTTAAATGAAAAGAAAATTTCTTTATTGAAAAAATTTTATTCAACATTAAAAAAATGCAATATTAACAATAAATGAATTTAAAAATGAAAGTAAAAAAGCGATTTTTTTAAAAAAAAACTTGTATCATATCTGTTCTCTATCACAGAACATCATATCTTATATGTACCTATCTTAAAATATATCTTATATAGACATTAAAACTACCTCGTATTTTTTTCTAGGCTTAACTCAATAAAAATTTTAATATGTGTTAGAACAATAATCTATAATGTAAAATGTTCTAAAAGAATTCAAAATTTTTCCAGTACAAATTACTTCAGAATAAAAATGTAAACTTCAGGTACACTTGGGGTACTTTTTTACCTCGAAATTTTTTTTTAACGCAATTGAATTTGGAAACACATAATTAACTCATATCACGCGTTCTTTTCGAATACCATATACATTTTTAAAGATGGGATAATTTTATACCCCAAGTGGTAAGATGGTTAATAATATATTAAGGTAATGAATAATTGTTAGTTATAATTACATGTTATTAAAACATCTTATAGTGTTTTATTGAAAACAAAACAGTTTTTTCCTAAAAGTTTTACTTAAATAATGGATTTCAAAGAGAACTTCTTCTATTTTTAACAATGCCTACCAGTAAAGCAATTATAGAACAAAATAGTTTAAATGTCAATTCTGTCACAAAATTGTTAACGGTACTTTTCGACTATAAAATGGAATTTGCGCCAGTAAGGACATATGTCACGTTAGAGACTACATTTCAAAGCTTCAATATCAAAAGGTTTAATTTCAATATCTCACGCTCGGTAATCGGAAGAATAGCCAAATAAATATGTCTGTAGGTATCTGTAAACACTAACAACATCGAATTTTCGATATCAAAAGATTTTTTAAGTTTGATTTAAATTCTTTTTTTAATATTATGTTATTTATTATTTCGTTCTTTTTCTTTTTTTTTTCTTTCACTATAGCATCCTGGTGGCGAAGAAGTTTTATTAGAACAAGCTGGTAAAGATGCTACAGAAGCATTTGAAGATGTTGGTCATAGTACTGATGCACGTGAAATGATGTTAAAATTAAAAATTGGTGAATTAATTGAATTTGAAAGAAAAATAATACCAGAAAAATCTGAACCAGATTGGAATGATGAAACAAAACAACAAGAAACATCATTTAAATCATGGTTATTGCCATTAGTTATCGGTGTGGCAGCAACATTATTATATAAATATTTGTTTTCACAATAATTGAAATAATAATTTTCTTTAAACTTTTTTCAAATAACTTTTTTTTTTTAATTATTTCAACTATGTAAAAAAAAAGAAAAAAAAATGTATTTCTTGTTTTGCTTACCACACATAAATATTCCTTAAATGAACGTTTATTGCACTGTTATAATCTTCTTATATTTTCAATAATTTCTTCTTTATTTTTTATCTTGTAAATTAAAATTATGCTTAAGGATTGATTTATCTACTATGATATAATAATAAAAAATATATTTAAAGGCATTTATGTAAAAATAATTCACACAAAATTATTTTTTGGAGAAGATATAAAATAGGTCGAATCTCTTTCGATCGTGCGAATTTTAAACTATGACTATGACTCTCTTTGAAAAAAATGTTTCCCGTGAAAAATGTTTCCGTAATAATTTTTTGATATTTATTATATGAAAAATCTTGCGAATTTTTTAATAATTTTTTAAAATAATGTAGATATCAATACAATACAGCTGAAAGATTAAATAACAGTTAAAATTTGTCGGGTGCCTAAAAACGTAATTTATTGGGTGTAGTACATGGGAAATATGTTAGGCAGCGCGCGAGACATTTAGTAGGTCTGTTAATATTTTTTTTTTAGGATTTGAAGACGTTTTATCTATTGATAATGATAATTGCTGTAATAAGAAATTAAAAAAAATCGTAAAAATCAGGGTAATAATCACAGAAATATGTATTTTTTTCACTTTCCAGAGAATCGTTCAATAGAGAGAATTTTTGATAAATGGAATGGTAAATCAATCCTAAAATTTTTCTTTTTATTTCAAAATATGAATAAAAATGTCGATAATTTTTATAAAATTCAAATCTTTGCGTTTTCATCTTATTTTATTTATGTATTTTTTAAAATAACTAATGATCATATTTTTTGACTTTTTCAAAGAAATCAGTCTGAACCAGGTTACATATGTTAATTTAGATATTTACATAAATTTGTTTTTTTTTTTTTTTTTCGATATAAGCGGAAAGAACTTGGTTGTATATGAACCATAAACTAAAATAAGTAAATAAATAAATAAATAGAAGAAAAGTTTTATAACAGTCGTATATTGTTATTATTTTTATTTTGATTGTGTAAAAATTAATTTTAAGTAATTATCTTAATCTATTCGGTTTTTTAAAATATCATTTTTTTATTAATTAATAATACAAGCGTTCACTTGGGAATATTTATTTTCTAATTGACAGAGTACTTTATTTTTTTAATTTATTGTTCTCTTGCAAAAACAAAAAAAAATAAAAAACGAGACAAACAACAGCTTTCAATTTAAAAAAAATAAAATATATGTATCAGGTAAATTAATATTGAATTATTTAAATTCTATCCTAAATTTTGAGACGAAAAGAAATTTTCATAAAAACACCACATTTTATTGACACATTCAGAGCCGCTAAAATACATTCATATCATTTCGTAAACTATATTTAGTTTGTTGTAACTTATTTATCATAGATAATGGTTTCAAAATCATAATAGAAATATGTATAAATGAAATAGTAAAGCTGTACTGTGATTAGCTGTATAAATTAACTGCGAATAGGTTGAGTTATTCCGTTTTAAAAGTATGAAACTGTGATTACAGTCTTCAGCAGAACAACGGAAGACGACTAATGTAACGGTTGTGTATTATTAATTATTATCGTTAATGTATGTATATTTCTAGAATGTGGCGTTATTTTCACATGGTACTGGGTGCTATTATGAATATCATAATTCGACCGATCGAATTTCGACAAAAAATTTGGTTATTGTGAACTAATTGTCATTTTTCCGTCATTTTTTCAGTTAAATTTCAATTTTTTTTTTAAAATGAAAGAAAGTTAAATTAAAGCATTTTTTTTGCAAACAAAATAAAATATACCGAAGAGTTTATAGTGTAAAAAAAATAAAAAATTAAAAATTAATTTTAAAAAAATTAAAATGGCTCATGTTAATAAAAAAAAGATTCTGTCATGAAAAATTATTTATATTAATTTGTTTTATTTATTTTTTAAATTTTTTAATAATTTATAATAGAACATTTTATTAATACTATACAGGGTGTTTCGTTTAGTTTGCTTTGAATTGATACCAGTGATAGGTCTCATCGAGACAAACAAATAATCGTATGGGTGGGGGGGCTAAATCTCAACGGTTTGGCCGCTAGAGGGCGTTGATGTTTTTTTTGCTCTTTTCTAACGGTATACCCTATAACTTTTTACAGGGGCACTCTAGCGTCACCTGTTTTGACCAAAAATGTAGAGCACGATTTGCCCTTGTCCTTCTACCCTAAACCATACAAAAATTAGACGCGTTCAAAATCAACATTTAGTGCATTTTTACTCAAATTTTGGTGTTTAATCCTGTTTTTCTCAAAAAAGGCTTAAGCTAATCCCCACATTTTATTACAGAATCAGAACGCCCAATCGATTTCCAATAAAATTGTCAAAGAAAGTAAGGCCCTATCTCTAAAAACAACATTTTTTCAAATAAAACAGAATTTCTGTTTTCCCATTTTCTCTGAGAATTCTGAAAGCTAAATAATAAATAATAAAGGTTGCACTGTGAATTCTAAATCTATAAATGTAATAAATTCTGTTGTTTTCCGTTGAGATTCACGATCTCTCTCCCCCCCCCCCCCCCCCCTCTTACGATTATTTGTTTGTCTCGATGAGACCTATCACTGGTATCAATCCAAAGCAAACCAAACGAAATAACTTGTATAATATAATATACATTTTCACAAACAATAATAGCACCCAATACCATTTTCGAAAATCGAAATTCGATCGATCGAAATATGATATTCATAATAGCACCCACTATTACGAAATTTTTAGAATAAATTCGATTGAGCTGCAGTCCCATGTGTATCATATAAATGTCCTACGAATTTTAACATTTTTTATGTCATATAAAAAATAATTTGAAAAATATTCAAACAGTGTTATACAGTGGAACTATTCTAAAGCGGACACGTATGATAAATTTTTTTTGTTTTTAATTTCTTGTTCCTTTATAAAAAATATTCTCTAAGTAATAGACAGAAAAAAAAAAAATTCACATTTTTGTTAATACACATTTTGTAATTTATTATATTAAAATAAATGTTCGTTATAAGAGATTTTTCACTGTATAATTATTTTTTATAATTTCATATTTAAAAGATTAAGTTCTAATGTGATTACATTTTAAATTTGAATTTTTAGTTACATTCAGCTATTTAAAATATAATTTGCATTTACATAATTTCTATTCAAAAACATATATGTACAATATACATATATGTACACTTACCTATTTACACGAATAAATGAATAATATAAAAACTGCAAAATTTTTTTGTTTATTTAGTAAATTAAATGCAAGATAATTCCATGCATAATAATTCAAAAATATACTTTTTATGATACATTTGTATTTTTGTAAAAAAAAAAATAAAACAAATAATTGAGACAGTAATGTAATTTAAAAGTTGCTGAATTTAAATACTAAATATATGTAGTATATACTAATAGAATTAAAATATTCCGAAAATGCTTAAGAATTTAATCAAAGTATATACCAATTTAAATATCTTTTTTTTTATTTTTCATTAACACAACAAAATTTCTAAATTAATTAATCTCAGTAAGAGATTGTTTTTTAGAAAGAATACATAAATAAAAAGACACGTGCTGGTTGATAAGCAAAAATGTTCATTGTATTATTGTGTCATGATAGATAGAATGACACAAAATATTGTGAATATTTCAGTCAATTCGATAGAATTTCGATCGAATTATACAATAGGGACCTATATATATATATATATATATATATATATATATATATATATATATATATTTTAAATCTGATATTTTATATTTGTTTTTTGAAAGTGACTTAAGTCCACTTTTGGTGGAAAGTGAATTAAATTAAATTTCAGATGAAGATCAGTATGCCCTTTTAACTATTTATAATTATTTATTAGATTTTGAATATTACCCAAAAAAATTGATGTTCAGGTAGCATATTTCATTTGTTTAAAACAATTAATTTTTTTTAACTTAATTGTAAAAATATCTAATAAAATAAAAAAAATATTTATTTGAATTTAAAAAAAAGAAGTTATTTAGAACTTGTTTGTCTCAATAAATTTGTTTATTTTTTTGTTTTTTATCATAACGATTCTGTCAATTTAGAATAGCTATTCTTTTAAATAACTTGTACATAAATATGAATTTGATATAATGATGAAATATGTAAAATCATGAAAATTAAGAATAATTTTTTCTTACGAATTTTTTTTTTTAAACTCTTTCTTCATCAAAAGCAAGAAATAAAAACAAAATGTTTCATTTTAAATGTGAAGGATTTATTATTATTATTATTTTTTTTTTTTCGTGGTGGTATATATAGAAGAAGATAAAAAAAGATTTAGTGATTCATGAAAAATAATTTGTTAGTTATTAGATATTATTTTGAATTCAAAACATTATACATATTATGTATATTGCGTTTTATTTTTATAATATTGTTAAACATAAATCAAAAATCATTTTTACGTTTACTTATTTCAAATTACAATATTTAACTATGTTTCTGGATTTCAATTGTAAAATAGAGCATTCAATAAAAATAGTAAAGTTTAATATGATCATGAAATAATTTTTGATTGATGTATTTATTTTTTTTTAAGAAAGAGAATAAATTTTATGTATATGTAATATGTTATCTTTGATCAATGTATAAAGCTATTGTAGTAAACTATTTGTAGTGTAAGAATAATTTATTTTGAAATAAGATAAATTATCTAGCTTATTTCGAAAATGTCAAATAGATCAATTGCAAAAATAAACTTAATGACTGATACGGGTAATTTAATGTTCTCAAAAATGCCTTACTTCTGTTTTGAACTTCGTTGATATTTTTTTTTTCCTTTTTAAAAAAATCAACGAAAAAACAATAGACAAAGTTTTTATTATTGACCTGAAAATAAAAACAAAGAAAAACATTTTGTATCATAGGTTGTTATAACATGAGATTCAATAGGAAAAAAAATGTTTAGTATAGAATAAACAAAAAATGTTAATTTTATATTTTTTAACTAAATTGTTATGAAAATTATAATGTTGCTTTTTATAAACATGTATATGTATGTATGTATGTATATTGTAAGTAAATTTCGGTACAATATATTTTTTCATGGTGGGTAATATTATAATAAAAAATTTTGTTAAAAAAAAAATGGAGCCTAATTATTTTTAATAATTTTATTATTTTAAAACGTTTTTATTAACTCGCTTTCTTTCTGTCTGTCTGTTCGGCACAAATGTAAAAATTGATTTTAAACGAACTTTTTGATGAGAAAGAGACTTAAAACTTTATAGGTACATAGCTCAGAACTGGATGACAGTGCAATATTAACTTGCTTTTTTGTCTGTCTGTTCGTTATATTTTCGTAAAGAAAATATTTTTTATTAGATATGCATATGATTAGGTGAAGAAAAACTAATATAATCCTGAAATTACCCACGTGTATCTGTTATATTCTCATCAACATATTTAAAATCAATTGAAAAATTTCACACACACAAGACTAAAAAGCAGAAAATAATTATTTAAATAAAAAAATTTTTAATATACATACCACATTTTGAAAACGGACTAAAACGTATAAAATAATTTTTCCTAGCCCCATACAGATAATCGTGAAAATTATCGAACGAAAAACGTGGGGTGCAAGATAATAGTAAACCTACGGTCAGACATCGCTATTTTTACTGCGTAGTTTTTGGGTTGCAGAAGCAAAAACTGCTAATTTTGTTCACACATAGTGGATGCAACCCGCTATTTTTATTGCACGTAACTTGGAAGCTGCATATTTTTGCGAAAAAAAACTGCAAAGGTGTTCACACATAACTCGCAGTTTTTGCTGCGCGCAACATCTTTTGCAGCATTTTTCTGTTTAGTTTATTGTTTAGTTTGTTATGAAGTTTCAACCAGTTGTGATCAGTGCTGTCGTTCTGCTGCAATTGCAGTGTTTTTACTGAATTTTATGTCCATATACTGCAGCACTGCAATGTTTTTCGATCTAATGCAATTTTAACGCTTTGCTACTTTTCGTGTTCTACTATATTACTTACAACAATTATATTTCAAGCATATACCAACTCAATATATAATCAACTCAATCAAATTCGTGTCAACAATATCATATACATATACGTATCCTTATTTTTTAGTCATGAGAAACGGAAAAATTCACATTTTTTACTTGTTTATAAAAATTTATCTGAGAAAGCTCAAAAACTCACTTGAGAAAGCTCTATTCTGAAGCTCTTTCGAATTCAATAGAATGAATTGAGATATGAAAAACATATGTTGATGATGAAATAAGTGAATATATAACGAGGGCAATGATATGATTGTATTTGTAAATTGTTGTATGAATCAATATGGATATTTTGTGTACTTATATATAATCTATCTGCCTGTACACATTAGGTGGTTAAACCGGTTATTTTGCGCTGGTTGTAACAATAATGGTATAATTTTTTTCAACTTGGTATGATAAGAATCACCCAAAATAATTTTAGCTTCACGGTTGTAATACACTCATACTCTCGTTACAACTGATCGTGCCACCTTCAGATGTATTTTGAGCAGTTGTAAAAACAGGTTTTATAACCGGTTTGTGTCATTGTTACAACCACCTAATGTGTTCATGCCCTATAATGCTTAGAACTGGAATAAATGATTTTAGTTTTTTCTTTTTTCTTCTTTAGTTCTGTGTCAGTTTTTTACAGCTGAAATTTAATATTATTTTAAAATTTTTGTTGTTAGGAGCTCTATAGCATCTAGTTGAAGGGGTCTCTTTAAAATTATCTTTTACGCTTTTCTTGTATTTTTTGTTTGTTTTCAAGATAAATATCGAAACAAGGCAAAAAATCGCATTGATATAAGTCAAGGTTGTCATTAGAAGAAAAACAAAAAAGAAATATAAATACATTTTAATTTATTGAGAATTTTCTACTTTTATCAAAATTTACTTAAAAATAATATTTTCTAATTTATATCTAATAACTATATAATAGGTATCTTGAATAATTTTTCTATCACTACATACTACATATCTACCATATTTTATTCAAAAACATATACATATGTACATAAGGTCAAATATTATATTAATGCAATTATACATTAAAAATCTTCAAAGGGGAAGAAAGAAATATTTTAAGACTTTTTGTGTATATGATTAGAAAAAAACACAATGTATTCAATCTTCATGTGTGCATTCAAGCTTCAGAATATAATGTAAAACAAAATTTATGTTATAGAACAAAAAATCAAAGATTGAAAGCTTTTTCTTTTTCATAAAAAATATCTCTGCCCGCACGGGATGCGTATCAATTTTGTTTCATTTTCTTTTTCGCATCTCTATTCTCTATTTTATTTCAATTCTCTATTTTATTTCAATTCTCTTTGCTTATAGTTATCTTTGAACCATGATAATAGAATAGTTTATATGGTATGGTCCCTGCAAGCCATTGAAGAGTTTTTAATTAGATATTATCTTTAGAAACAATTTTTCATTAATGGTATTTTAATTTCATTTTCACTAAGTTAGAACATGTTTAAATGAATTTCGGATATAAACTAAAAAAAAAGTATACTCTGAAATATACATAAACAAAAATTGTAGAAGTTATTTTCAAGTAGCTTACCCTAAAATATACCCAATAAAGTGAGAATTTTGATTTCTTTGTGTTAGTAAACATACACATTCTCGATAGAAACTAAAATTTTGAAGAAGAGGAAAAGTTTGGCTTATAGGGGTAGTACAAAAAATCATATACATATACTTGTATATTTTTATAAGAATAAAAGTTTATGTTTTACAAATGTGCGCTTTTTTGGGAGATACAGGATTACAGATAGATGGTAAAGTTTTGGATTCGTGGATGGTAGTCTTTTGACAGTCGCCTTTAAAAAAAGTTTGTAGGAATTATCAACCGTAAAAAAAAATATAGAAAGAAAAAAAAATTTATAAAAAAAATTATATAAAAACTTAAAAAAAAAGAAGTTGTGTAAAATGGAATAGGATAAAATTATGTGCGAAAAATTAGCATTATGAAACAATTAGCGCGATGTAAATTATTGGTTGAATATGTAATAAAAAGAAAATTCTTCACCATTTAAAATGAAGTTGAACAGTAGCAAAAAAATTGTGTGTCTATTCTAATAACTAAGAAAACAACATTTACAAGAACAAAAATAACATTATTTTGAATTTTCTGAATATTATCTCATTTTTGTAAAACTTGATACACTTAAATTATTGTTACTTTTTCTCCAAAATTATTCTGAAACGTATTACAAAAGTAAGAATAAGAACCAAACCATCATCATCATCAGCAGCAAATGGGGTAATTAATAAGAAGGATTCGTGAAAAGAATAAAGTGAATCTTATTACCTTTTTAGCAAAAGAATATATGAATAGCTACACAGAAAAAAAAAATGAGAAAATTTAATTCCAGTGATTTGTTCTTACATGCTTTCTCTTTTTTAAAGTCATTCCTTGTTGTTATTGTATTATTTTTTTTTATGGAGTGAAATTGTCGGTAAAAGCACTCAGTACTTTTACATAATCATGAAGAAAATGTTATAGAGTATATATATAGCTTATTTTATAACTAAAGGAAAAGGATGGAAAAGAACATAACAAAAAAAATTTATGTAATGAGCTTTGTAAATTTTGAATTTAAATTGAATAAAGGTGAGTGTGAAATTGTGCATTAATAATTATTTATTTTATTTGAAATATATCGTGAATTTTTATTTGTTATGTTTTTTTTATATTATGAAATTTTTAAATATTGAGATTCATTATTAACACTTTTTTTAAAAAATAAAAAGTATGAAAATATTGTATTTTTTTAAAGTTAGTGTAGGTATCTACGTAATTTCAAAAGATGTTGGTATTTATAGTTATATATTTTTTGTCTTAATTTTTTTATGCACAAATTTTATATTACATTTTCTTTGCTTTAAAAAATATTTGGAAAAAAAAAGAATCAATAAGAAAAACAATAAAGTTTTATATGTATACAAAAAGATGATAATTTAAAAAACGGATTAACATTTTAAGATAACAAGGATAATGTTTTCAACAGAGGCAACAAGAAAGTTTTGTTGTATTATTTTTTTTCCCCTCAAATAATATTAATAATGAAAAAAAAATTTTCATATAAAAAACGAACATATTTTGGTGCTGTATAGTTTTCTTATTGAAAAGGTTCGTAGGTATGAATGTATGTATGTATGTATATTTAAAAAATTATATAATAAATAAAGTAAAAATAAATAAATTATCATTCATGGAGATATTATAATTTTATTATTTTTTACTTTCTAATTTTTACTTTTTTATTATTAAATACGTAAAAGAAAATAATCAAAACAATACTACAGATGAAATTGTTCATAAATTAATTGTGTATGTATTATGAATATTTATCCTTAAAAAACTAAAGATTTTATTGATTATACATATGTATATGAATATGTAGATATATATTTGTAAACATGTATAAAAGTTTAAATTCTTCATTAAAAATGATTATTTAGATTATAATACTGATGTTTACTTACATACTTCATGCTTTTAATACTAATTTATTATTTGTGAAACAAAATTTTTATTATAAACATAAGATAATATTTTTTTTCCATGATAAGGGTAAAAAATGTAATAGTTTATTTGAACAATCATACAGAAGTTGTTTTGTGACCAGATTCTTGATAAAGTGTTATATTAGTTAGTTTATTTTGACTTACGACTGTATTAAAAGAAGACTATTATACTAATAACTCACTTTTACGTTATTTTTCCTTTCATAATCCATAAATTATTTTTTCTATTATGTGCATATAATATAAAAATACAAAAAGCTACAACATACATAATATTCAGCAACTAAAGTGGGTATATAAAAAAATATTCTTTATTATATCATACGTTAAATATATAATATTTAGTTGACATCAAATTTTCCACAATCTATACAATAAGAATATGTATGCATATGTTCAGGTCCTTCTTGTTTTAAAATCATTCATACACAATCCTTTACATTTCTATATTCTTTTTTTTTGTTTTTTTTTTATAGCAGCTTACAGGGCTACTGGTAATTTGTTGATAGTATTACGCTGATCTAAAGTTAGTTTATTTATTACTTTAATTTCTTACTGATCAACCTTTACAAATGGGTGTGTTTTTGACAAAGGAAAAAAAATAAAAAAAGACATTTTTTACCATATACATATTATACAGTCGCTCAACAAAGTATTCGGGCAGAACAAATATTTTTAATTTATCCTAAATAAAACCAAATTTTTACTAAAAAAAAAGTATTAAACAAAATACTAATAATAATTTTTTATTCTTATAACAAAATATTTACAAAACAGAAACTTAACATTAATTCCAAAAAAATTACAAAATAAACAGTTTTAAGTTTCAGCTACACTTTCAATTCCAATAAAATATTCGGGCATTATGAACATTTTTATAAAATAAGTTGCTTATTGTCGAAGTCAGTACTTTGTTGGACCTCATTTATATCCATTCATACTAAATTCTTTCCACATCATCTCTTTTAATGTTCTGTTAAAACGTTCAACAATTGATGCCTTCAATATGCTATATGTTGAATAATGATTAACATTGTGTTTTTTTTTATAAGTTGATTGATTTGTGTATTATAAAATTCTCTTCCTAAATCTGTTTGTAAATTTGTTGGTGATGATTGTGTTGTGTTAAATATGTTATCCATTGCTTTAGTAACATCTACACCATTTGTTTGTTTTAACAGAGTGTGCAAGTGCATATGAATATTTTGAGAAAGTATCAATTACAATTAATAAATATTTATAATTTTTGTTAAATGAAGAATAATTTCCCATTTCAACTAAATCAGCTTGCCACGAATCTCTAATTCCTTTTACAATAGCATGTCGCCGTTTAAAATTTGTCCTAGCAGGTTTATGAAATTCTTCTACAAGTTGTTGTTTTTGCATAATTTATTTTGTACACTTTCTAATTGGAAAATTGATTGCACAGGTTTATGTTTTCTCTTTATTTCATCAAAAAAAAATTACTGAATATTTTCAATGTTATAATTTAAACCATATATTTTTCACGGTAACCTAACAACATATCATTATTCTTTGCAAGACATTGATGAAATGGTTCTAATTCTTTGTCCAAATACTCTTTTGTTGGAGAATCCAGAACAGGTGGTGATTTTTTCAAATTATTCAACATCTTAACATTATTTTCAAGAAATACTTCTTGTTTTTTTATAAGTTTGGTATGTAAAGCATTAATTTTTATTATCGACATACTTCTTTGTTACTGCATCATTACCATTTAAAGGATTTTCAAGATTTTCCATTCGTTTTGAAAATATATTAAAGTTTCCTTCATTTATTAAAATAAATTCTGTTCCTGGTGAACCTACATGACCAGGAGGTCCACTTTCAGAAGAAATTCTAGCATGATGATGTCAGTGACTAGAGAAACGTATAAACTTGTCAACGCTCAACGCTTTTATTAGGATTTTTTAAAAACATTAATTGAATTAAACCAGATGTTAGAGAATAAAAGTTTTCATCGATAATAATAGTTTTCTCGTCAATAACAAAAGGAGAGTTTCCTATTTTCATTTGTGGTCCGTATTTGTAATCAATATCATCTTCTAATTTCATTTCTTTCAAAAATCGATTCGGTGAGTTTGAAAATGTTGGTTGTCGTTGTTGTTGTTGTTGTGATTCATCATCATCAAAACTTTCATCTAATGAGTTGTGAGAAAAATTAGGTTGTTGTTTAATTGTTTGGGGTGTTTCAAAATTCTCCTATAACTTTTTTGAATATTCATGTGGTGTACTTGAAAATTCAGTCTTCAGGCGTTTAGACTTAAATGGAGTTTCACATTCTTCTTTTACTTCAGTTTTAATATCCGGATAATGAGTTTTATCTACTATTTTTTTCAAAGGTTGTGTAATTGTTTTAAAAACACTTTCTAAATGTATTTCTTCTTCTGATTTACCAGTTTTTAAAGCTTGATATTTCTTACGAATAACATTTCTTGTTTTTATAATATTCTTAATTAACTCACTTTTCATAATGACGTTTTAAAAAAAACATTTTAAACAGGTCTTTAAACAGCTTTGAAACAGCTGAAGCAGGTCTTTGAACAAACATCTAGACAAAGATTCGTTTAGATAGTCGTTTATTAATAATTGATTTTCATTAAACAACTTGCTATTATTTTTTTCTAAATTAGAAATTTTTGAATCATGATCATTAACTTTAGTGTAAATATTTTAAATATCTTCAAAACATGATAATATTTTGTTTAATGATGCTTCGAAATTACTTTGTTTATTATTTAGTGAGTTCCTAAGTTCATTATGTTTAATTTTTAAATTTTTTACTTCATCAATCAGGTTATTAATTTTTTCATCCAAGTGTCTGCTATCATTATCAGCAATCGTATTATTATTAGGTTTACATTTATTGCAGCAATATAGAAAATAACCTTTCTTAATCTCGTTGAAAAGAGACTTATTTGATATCTCAATGCACTCTGGATGAATCAAAGAATAGCACTTAAAACAGTTAATAGCTTTACCGTTTCTTGGTATGTTCATATTACATTGACCACATTTGCTACCCATTATGATTGTATATGTATGTATATATTTTATATTTAAGTCACTAAATTGATTAAATTTATGAACACAGTTTTATATTTTAAGTTGAAAATTACAATTCAAAACTATTTATTTATTGAAAAAACTATTAAAAATAGATTCCAAAAAGAAAAGTTCATTAAATTATATGTAAAGACTGACCTTCAATAATCATTTAACTAATTCACAGATGATAAGAAAAAAAAAACAAATCAAGAGAGAAAAAGAAAAACGCTTCTGAACTGTATCAAGCACTTATCACTTAATATATTTCTTAATATGTATGTCTTTTTTATTTTTGATTCAATTGTTTCGCCTGGCAGATAATTCAAAATTTCAAGCCTGCCATTTGAAATGAGAAATATGCATAAAAAATGAAAAGCTTTAGAATTCAAGTATGTACATGTGTAAAGATTACCACTTACTGAAATTATGCATAAATACTATCTTTCCATTTTTCAAATTAGAAGAAGGTTTTTTATTATTTGCAATTTTTAAATTTCTTATATTTTTTAAAATTACTCCTAAAATTTTACCGAAACCATTAAGATACATAGTTTGCAATATCTGTATATGATATTACTGTCTGTGGTATCAGTTTTGTCTGGTAATTTTAATATATACTCGTATATTAGATTTTATAAATGTACATATACATTTTATGTTAGATTTCATATAAATATAAATTTTATATTAGATTTTATATGTATGTATGTACAAATAATCCTCAACGTAAAGAATGAGAAGAGGCAATAAAGGAAGAATTAAGGCCTGATCAGAAGAATCATGCTTGGACTATTGTTGATAGGCCTTAAGATTCAAAAATTATTAGTTGTAGATGGGTTTTTACCAGTAAATTCAAAAAAGATGTTAATTTGGTAAAACGAAAAGCAAGACTAGTATGTAAAGTGTGCTCTAAAGGACCAGGACTAGATATTGACAATAGCAAGATTGAGATAAGTACGTCTGATAGTAGTACTAGCTATTCAACTAAATCTTCATCCTCGTCAATTCGATATTGCCACAGTTTATTTGAATGGTGAATTAGATCAACTAATTTACATGAAAATTCCTTAATTCTCTGAAATGGTAACTGATGAAAACAAATTACACAGCAATAAAGTTAAACAATGTATGGTAACGTTGTATGGTTTAAATCAAAGTGGAAGACTTTGGTATCAAAAATTGGATGATTACTTAAAAATAATTGGTTTTGAAAGAATTGAAAATGAACTTTGTATACGTGTATAACAATTTTTTGGTTATAGCTACATATATATGTATGTAGATGATGTAATACTAGCATGTATTGTAAAAGTGAAAATAGAATTGGACTTAGTTAGAACGTGTACATTTATTTATTTCAATTATTACTAAAGTTTAATATAATAAAACTGATTATTCAGGAAAAACGTGTACATATTTCAATTATTGGTAAAAAGCTTTTATAATGCAAAATATTAACTAGACCAAAAAACGGTAAAATTAAGTTGACAAATCATCAAAATTTACTTATATTTACTTGTATTAAAATAATAGAAATTTTATAAAGAAAATATTGCTGGCATTGCATTACACCGGATGTTCAAATTACAAAGTTAGCGTGAAAAGCAATTCAAAAGTATGATTTTATGTAAGGTGTTAACTTATATGATTGATAGCTTTGCATTTGTTATCACCATGTTTGGTGCCACAACGTTTACATTGGTCTTCTAAAATTACACGTAGACGTCGCTTGGAATTATGTCTGTCTTTGTGTACCTGATTTATATTATTATTGTCAACTTCTGCATCGACATCTTTCTCAGCAATCTCTTCTGCTTGAGCGAGCTCAAAAACTTCTGCAAATGTTACTTCACGTTCACAGCCATTTTCTGTCATCTTTAATCCTGGCCATCGTTGCTTCATTTATATCTCTAACCGTATATGGTTTAGACCGGTACCGAATCTATCTCTTAATTGAATGTCCAATAGATCTCCAGCATAGCCACATTCAAGACTTGATTCTTTTAATACAATACTAAAGAGTGTCCAGCGGGCTGCACATCAGGACCGAGGAGGATAAGCTTCAAAGTTTTGATGCTTTGCTCTAACACAATTCCAAAACTGGATTAATGATTTGAATCGAAATTTTCTTTTATGAAATAAAGAAATGAATTTATCTTTAACAGCATCGTAAGTTGCATTTTCAAACGATGTTTCAGCATTCGTGAAGCACACTTTTAATTTGTGAAATGTGTCAGGTTTAAGGCATGAAAGAAATAATTCTGTCTTTGCATTCACATATTCTAAACCGTCTCCACTCACATTCCATAAACGACATTGTTCTTCCTAAATTAAACTTTTCACATTTAAAATTTCTTATTATATCACGAATTTTCTTTTGCACATCTTGTCCATCGTCGGCAGGCGGATTGTTAGCATTATTTCTATCATCATTGTTTTGTGGTGAAAATCGCTGTTAAATTTGTTCAAATTATTGTTGTTATCTTTCGAGAAACCTTTCAAATTGTTCCTGATTTATTTTTATGCCCTATGATTGCAGATTAATTTAACACCTCGTCGCCAAAATGTAATGTATTTGTACTACAAATATAAACACATGATGATTTCATGAAGTAAACACAAAGACTGTATTCATTTATTAATTAGAAAGAAACAAAACAAAGAACAAACTTCATCTTTGACATAACTATAATATTGCTAGATTAATACAAATTTCCTAAATACTACAGATACTATTAAACCCTTTATAATTGAAATAAAATGAACCATCTTCCTTTCAGGCTCTGAAGGCGATATATTTTCTGTCTGTAATTAAATTTATATTACAATTTTGAACTTACATCTAATCGATTATTACCTAACGCCTCCAAACAAAGTGGAAAGTTCCAATTTGTTTCAAACGTTTTGGCAATATTATACCATTTATCTTCAGATTAAGGCATCTAAAAACATTCAAAAAATTTCACATTTGCATGTGAAATGATCACAATAATTGATAATAAGATTAATAGTTTCTGTTTTTGTTTTAGTTGAATATCCATTTTCACACTTTTCTCAAATGATATGTCAAACAATGTAAGTATTGACAATATTGTGACAGTCATATGACAAAGCATTTGCAAAAAAACATACATAAAGTGACAAATCAAGTAGTGTAAATGTACTTTTAGTAAAGTGTAATTACGAGATTTTGAATAATACAATAGAAAGGCTAAATACCTATGTATATGTTGACTTTAATAAGTTTAATAATTGTATTACTTGAAGACTATTTGAAAGGAGTTTTTATTACATATATATAAGAAGAAAATCAGTTCGATATACGTAGGGACAGCCAACGACAACTTAAGTATAAAGACATAATGCTCAATTTTATTTTATTGTTCTTAATCACTTATAAATAATTTGTGATTAAAGTTACATGAAAATTATATTCTAATGAAATGTATAGAAGATCCTAAAATTTATTTTCACCGAATATATTAAATATCTTTGAGCAACGTAAATCAAAGAAAAAACGTGATAAATATTAAGTAACATAAAACTGAGAATCAATTTTTCCTGATATCTCCCAAAGTACTAAAAATATCAAATTATAATGTTCTACAAATTTGTAGATTTTTATCAAATAAACATTATTCTCAAACATTATTATATCATAAAATTAATAAAAATTTAATTATTAAGGAAAAATGATAATTTTTAATTAATACCACAATTATCTCTCTCTGTCTCAGTTTATGTAATTCTTTACAGTCACCTCTAAAAATGTAGTACCACTTTATGGTACATTATAAAAGTACTCTGAAAAAAAAGAGCTATGTAATATATAAAATGGAAAAATGTTATAATATCTTACCATTTTGAAAATCTGTATTTTTCTTTACTTCTTTCAAGAATTTCTGAATTATATTTGAATTAAATTTAAAAATGCAAAAAGTTTATATACCCTGTTCACAATTAAAAATACAAACTTAAAAATATGAAATGTACATAGTATATAATAATTTGTCACCACCATACAATGCTATGTATTTCAAAGGCAGAGGTGACTGTATTACTACTAATTACTTGTTTTTTAAAGCCTTTAATATCAAAAATTTCAGGTACCTACCTAACTCTTTTAAATTTATCGGTCTGTAGAGTTGCTAATTTTATCTCTTGAGAGTAAACTTTTAAATTATATTTATAAATTCGGATAAAAATTCATAGGAAATTCTGACATGGATTATATTTTATCTTTATTTTTTTTTCACAGATATTTCTGATATTAAATTGTTAAATTTCAATTGATAAAAATGAATGAAAATAATAAATAATTTGAAAAAAGAACAAAAAAAACGAGTTACCTGAGTTAGAAAATGATTATTATATTATTTGTAACTATATATTCAATCCCAACGCAAAAATTCTAACAGAAAATTTAAAAAAAATTGAAATAGAACGAATGATTAAATAGATTTGTTATATATTGTGTTCTTCTTGTTACTTAAATCAATTAAAAAACTGGTAAAAACAAAAATTCTTTTATAATTGCGTAAAATAAATATTCAATAATTAATACATAAAAATTTAAAAACTATAGGAAAAAAATAAAATGCACAAATTTGTAGTTTACAATTTATTATTAGTTAAAATAGAAATATAAAAAAATACTTTTTTTTCATGGAAAATTAAAAAAGAAAAGTGCATAAATATAAAAATCAATATGAAAATATTCTGATAATGAGTTCATATGCTAGTAAAATAAAAGATCAAATAAAATAAAACTATAATATCAAAGAGGAAAAAAATATACATATTTATGAAAACGTGAAAAAAAATTTAAAATAAGAGAAAATGATATATTCTATATGAGAAAACGGAAATAAATAAAGGAAAGAAAATTTATATTGAAATTGTATTTTAACTAAGTTGAAACGAGATTGAAGTGAAGGACACACAAAAAAAGTAAAAATAAAAAAAAGGTATGATGATAAAATATACTAAAAAAGATATTTCATATAGAAATGAAAAAATAATGATGACGGAAAAATATAAACGAAAATATTTTTCTATAATAAAATAGAATAACAAAAGAAGCAAGAGTGAAAGAACATAAAAAAATTCAGGAATAAGCGAAAAATAAAAAAAGTAAATAATAAAAATAAGAAAATTACAACAGAAATAAAATCTATTTATTTAATAAAAAGTAAAAATATATTTAAAATAGTAATTAAATGAGAAGAAAACGAAAAAAGAAACAATTATAATAGAAAAAACCAACTTAAAAAAATAATAGGGAATTTACAACAATTATAAAAGGAATCAATTGAATTAAATAACTAAATACATGTGAAAAAATTAATAAACTTAAACAAAAAAATTGTTTGAATAAAAACAAAAAATCTTTTAAATGTTGATAAGCCAAATATTATTCTTTTTGTCTAATCACATTCACGCGGCCAAAAAAACGCAATGTTTTCGAATGGAAACTTTTTCTTTTTTCTTTTTATATTCGAATACACAAGCTTCATAAAATTTTTATTGGCTAAAAACGGTACAAATACAAAAACTAATGAATTTATTATAAATAATAGTTACAGTAAAAATTATAATGAAATTTCTACAACATCAGTATTAAAAACAGAAAATATAATTCATAATAATTTAACAATATTAACAACTGAAAATACACAATTACCAAAAACAATACTATCATCAATTATAACAACAGAAATAACAACAAATAATAACGATAATTTTGTTTATATGGCAAAATTATCTGGGAAATTTGATAAAAAGCAACAACAAAATTTAAAAAAACATTTTCAACGACAGCAGCGGGAACAAAATTTAAAATTTGAAAAAAATCGTAAAGAAAATATTAATAGTAAACTTGATCAAGAAAATAAAGTAAAATTATCAACAACAGAAATTTTACCAGAGCCTGAACCATTAATTGCACCACCACCTCAATCATTTTCATCACAAAAACAAAAATCCTTTTCAACAGTTTCACAACAACAGCAGCAACAACAACAACAAAAATCACATCAACGTATGCAACAGCAACCATCACCTGCAGCAAAACAAAATGCCCTACTGCCAATATTTCCAGAGCGTTCAGATGCCGTTTATTTTATAGTAGCTGTTATTGGTGGAGCAAAATTATGGAGTAGAATACTTGCTCGTACACTATTAGATATGGGACCACCGTTTGGTAGTCCTTTAGGACCGCCATTGCGGCCATTATATGTTGATTTACCATTAAACGGAAGGTATTTAAAAGTATAATTATGTTTTCTTTTTTGTAATGTAGAGTATGTACTTTATTTTCCTTTATTTGCGAAATTTTCAATTCTTCATTTGTGTTAATTTAAGCAGAACAAAATTTTGGAAATTTTTATTTTAATTAATGTTCAGAAGAATTACATGCTTTTTGTATGAAATTCGAAATGGAAAAAATATATAAAACCAAATCTTTTCAATAAAATGAAACTAAAACCATAAACAAGCTTAACTCTCAGAAATGTCTAATAAATAATTAGTATAGGTAATTAAAAAAAGAAAATTAAATAATCATAATTTTCTGTTTCTAATTTATTACACCATTTACGAAAAACAAGAGACAACAAATTAATATAGAAATGATGAACTTTTGAAATATTTAGAGAATCACAAAATGTCTGTTTTAGTACCTATTTCTTTTAGACAGCCATATACATATGTATTTTATTTTTATAGGTATTATTCTTATGTGTTTAGTTTATTATTATTATTATTATTATTATTATTATTATTATTATTATTATTATTATTATTATTATTTCAATATGCTATATGTACATACATATATATGAGTATATACATATAACCGAAAAAATATTTTGGTAATTCGTCACAAATAAGAAACTTTCATAAAAGTCATCCAAATAACTTTTTGTTTATACTCCATAAACATGGTACTTTTCAAAAACGTCAAAAATTTGACCATCACATGATTCTATTGGCATCATTGACATGCCGTTGACAAGTTAAATGCATCACATGATGTACTATATTTGGCTCAACAAAATATTATAAGTTCTTCCTTTTAATACCGCATAAACATATTATAATACATTCAAATATTTCGCGCCAAAATAAAAGTATGAAAATTTATAAACCTATTAAATGTATGCTGTAAAATGCTAATATAGACTTCGTTTTAATGCTTTTATTTATTTTTTCTCCTCCTCCATTTTAGTTAATCTATTCATATCACATTCACTAGTAGCATTATATTACCATTATTTGTAGACACAAAAGTTTTAAAAATGAAGATTAAAGAAATAATATTCGATGTATATTTTAGGAGAAAGAAGAAAAATAAACTTTTCAAAATCCTTACATATAGTCACAAAATATCAGGACCGTATATATAATGTATGTAATGTACATGTATTTTTATGTGAAAAATCGTTCTTATCTAGTTATGTTAAAATTCCGTCATAAGTCACATATATGTACATACATAAAATGTTTTATTTGTTGTCAATGCAATAGAAACATTATTAAGTCTATTAAAAATATTAACTGTGTTTAGCTCGAGTCTACCATATCCGAATAACAGCTTCAACTTCACACAGCTACCAGCATTATAAAAAAAAATGATTTTTCAAATTTATATTTTTTAAATCTAACTGAAATCATCTTATCTTTAAATTTGAAAAGTGGAAGCATTTTTTGGTGATAAAATTAAATAATTTGAAATATTTACACACATACGTAGTTAAAATAAATTAACTAATATCTAATATGTTAACGGAATTCCTTACATATTCAATTATTTTCTCCTCCACTTTCTTGTTTTTTTTTTAAACTGAAGTCTATTTATCTTACTTATTTGTATGAAATTACATTTTTACATTTTACATTTTTTATTTTTATCTTTTAAAAACTAGTAGGTAAAACACAAATTTCACATATTTATTTACTTATTATTTGTCTATTTACTTTGTTTTATTTTATTATTCTATTTATTTTACTATTTATTATTTTTCTACTTATTATTTAGTTTTCACAAAATTCTATATGTATAATAAGAAAAAACAATACAAATTTGTTTTCTAGTTTTTAAAATAAGAAAAATGGAAAATATGAAAAGTGTCAAACAACATATTTTCAACTAAAAAGTTGGCCTTACTGATACATCAGACTCAAAGTTCAAAATATTAAGAACCTCGCACTTAGACTCATTTGCGTCTTGATGTATGAGGTAACCATTTGGTTTATTTTAATGTATTCCCATATGCTATAATAATTTTGACATTTAAGCTTTTGCGTTTTAAGTCCTGAACCCTGAGTCCCCAATTTGGAATTAGCCTTAACTTATGCATAAAGTCCTTTTCATGTAATAAGGTATTAAAATAATAATAGAGACTTTGCGCAAACTACACAATACGTAAACGTTACAAACTTATAGCGTACATGTTTCCACGTACGTTACGAAAGACATAACGTTTACATTATCAGTTCCCCGGGCCCCGGGGCCAACGGTTACTAATTATTCATTTATCTGTTTTTCTCATCCATTTTTAATCGATTGTCAAACGATCATAAAATTGTCATCGATGATATATAATAAACAAACAAAAGAAGGTTTAAAGAAAAATGTTATGTTATTTTTTGTTGTGCACTGTTTTTAATCGATTGTCAAACGATCATAAAATTGTCATCGATGATATATAATAAACAAACAAAAGAAGGTTTAAAGAAAAATGTTATGTTATTTTTTGTTGTGCACTGTTTATTTTGGTGAATTGATGTTTTTAGTCTGTTCATTTAAAAAAAGCTGTAAGTAATTAAAAAAAAGATTAAATAGATAAAGCTTTTAAAAAGTATGATTTATTTATATCTGTTTTCATAAACGTGAAAAAAAAAAAATCAAAGAATAATTTCTTGAGAAGTAATATATTCTAAAAAAAAGTACAAACAGAAAAAAAAAATCGTTAAAACAATTATATGTACAGATAAATTCCGTGTAGATTAAAAAGAAGTATATTATTAATTATTAATATTATTTTAGAGAATAGTGGAATCTACTTATGTAATATATTTTGTGTACAATTAAAAAAAAAAAGAAGTTAATGAATAAAAAGACGAATTTAAAAAAAATATATGTACCATACACCTATATATACATATATACAACAAAATAAATGGTATTTTAATTTTTATTAGTTAATTAACTCATATTATCATCACACGTCAATATATTGAAGTTTAATAATATAGTACATACATAAGTATATGATTTATTAATATTTTATAACTATTATGAGTGACAAATGATAACTTTTTAAGAAAGAAAAATTTTTTTTATTCCTCAAAAATGAAGCATAAAAACTAGGTACTTAAAAGCAATTAAGAAATTTCAAAAAACATAAGACGTATAAAATTTGTCGGCTACAGTTAGGAATTAAACAATTTCTGAAATGTTTTAATATTTAAGGACTGATAAGTAATCAACATCAACCCAGTTGAAATTACTGGCACAATTTATGAGAGACCATCCTTCTTTGGTATCAAACACTGTATTAAATGAGCTAAATGGACATAAGAAAAAAAAACGATTTGTTGAAAAATCATTTCAAATATTTTAAATTCCAACGGTCCACCTACGAAAAGTATTTCTGAGTAGAAGAAGGTACGAAAAATATACATACATTTATTAGTTGACACTTGACACTAAATATATTTTACAAAATGAAAACACTGCTCGAACACAAAGAGGTCGACAATCACCAGAAAAAAAAAACTTCTTTAATTCGAAGTGAACTCGAGAAAGAAAAGAAGTTTCACGAGAAAGTGAATTCCACACTCATGTTCTGAGAAGTTACTGATATCGAAAAACTTTTTAATAGTAACTTCTTTTCTAGAGCACCTAAATGAAATAATTCTCGAACGATATCATGTTTTTTGAAAAAAAATTCTTAATCTTTTGACTGCAAAAATACAATTGTTGTTATTATTTATAAATTATTTTGATGGAAAAGAAAACAATGTACCTGTAAGTACCATTTTCTCAAATATTTGAAAAATACAAAAACAACAAAATCTGATGTTTCTGACAGCTAACCACAGAGAATTTCACAGCTTCTTCAGTATCTTTTTGCGCTTACTCTTTCGTAAGCCGTACGTAAATTAGTAAATTAGTTTTCGGGAAACGTAAAGAATATGAGCAAAGAAAAAGCATGTAAACGCGTACGTTAACGACTGTTTAACGTCGAAGTTTCAAGTATTGCGTAATTTGCGCAAAGTCTCTAATAATAGTGAAATAGTTCGCTTAAATATGCGTATATTTTATATTGTAGTTCGTTTGTGCTTAATATACGAGTAAAACTTCCTTTTCATTTGATTTTCAAGTGAAAGCACTCAAATTTTATTGCTATCATTTTTTTCTTTCTTATTTTGTTTCATTTTAATTTTCATACCCTTTTTTCTTAAATAAAATTTAAATGTATAGGTTTTCTGTTAAAGTAATAACATCACTATGCCAACAAATTGAGAATGTACCTTTAGCTGGAGTTGTAGTTATTGGAGATGGGCATTCTGCACGTGCTGTCGCCTTGTCTGGTAATGCAATGAAAGTACCAGTACTGTGGGCAAGAGGTGGAACAGCAAATATACGTGGAGCACAACGTGAGGTATGTAAGCATAGGTGATATTATACATATGTACCTGTGTTATATAAATATGATGATTATAATGCGGTTAAACACATTAGCTGTGTTTTATTTCAACTGATGAAGTGATACGTCTTCACTTCAGTTTTGCTCAGCTCACTTACCTTTTTTTTGAGAACAGCTTCATTTTTCACTAAAAAAAATCCAACGTTGCAAAACAAATCAAGAAGAAATATAAAATACAAATTACAAAATCACATAATAACAACAAACTTCAATTCATATGATACTGACACTAAAACAGATGGTAAACTGAAACTGATGAAATAAAATTTTCCATCACTTCTTCAATATTTTTCATAGTGACGTCTATTGTCGAATAGAGAAACTGAGTGCCAAAAAAACGTAAAAAAACTTGCTTTCTCAGTGAGAAATATCAGAATTATCACTTCATAAGTTCCAATAAAACAGCTATTGCAAACCTATACTTTTTTTTTTCTTTATGATATATAAAATAAATAACGTTAATTATACGTTGTCAAAGAGGTTTTTCATTTTTTTACCATAAAAATTTTTTAAAATTTAATGCAAAAAAATAAATAAATAAAAAATACATAAAAATTTTCGAACTTTCAGTTTGATAGATAATAAAATTTGAAATTAAAGTACTTTTTTTTGAATTTTAATACATATATTTTATTCATTTTTGTTGTCTTCTAGGCACAAGAACGTCAATCAATGTTGCAACCATCTGCAAGAGAAATTCTTATTGCTATACGTTCTTTATTTTTACAAGTGAGTAAACAAATAAAAACCTTTATTTACACAAAAAAAATCATTAAAAGAGAGGTGTTTATTATGTAGTATGAGAGATGGATTTTTCACATATGGATACAGAAAATATGTATATATATATATATATATATATATATATATATATGTATATATATAGTATGTACATACCTATGTAATTACACGATAAAAGTTGTTGATTGTATTATTTTCTACACAAAGAAAATACATACACACGTGCATATGTAATTTTTTTAGCATAAATGAAACCTGTTTGTTTGTTTATAAATTTTTTAATTATTTAATAGAAAAAAAACTCTTCTTATATTGATAAATACTCATTAGTATAATTCTAAGACTTATTGGTTATTTATTTGTTTTTGTTATATTTTAATAGGCACATTGGCATTCGTTTTTTGTTATATCTGATTCTGATGCTACAGTGATTCTGACCGGATCCGAAGGAAGCTCTCTGCGTGAACCTCCACTACATCCAAAAATTTTACCATTAAAACAAGCGAGTGATGGAGATATCTTTAGGTAAGTTAAATTTAAAGTGTTAAATTTTATGTACATTTGTTTAGGTGAGCAGTGAGCACATCGAAAAACAAAAGTTATATTATACCAAAAAATATATAGACAGAAAGAATTCTTATGTAGTATAAAAATGTCTCATACAAAAATTTTTGTTCTGAGGTTCCAACATTGGAACCCCATTAGTGAAATAGCTTTGAATGTACATCAGCATATTTCAGTTTTGTTAAAAAAGCTTTTACTTCTGCATAGAAATACATATGTACATGCGAATACGACAATTACCTTGTTTATGCACAAAAATTAAAACGTATTAACGATAAAACGTTTTGAACATCATTTTGAAATATCAAATATGACAATTCACTTAAAACGAAGAAAGTGTACATGCACATTTTAAAAACGCATTGAAATTTTAAATTCGGATTTTATAGTGTATTCACTCAAAACGAAATAAAGTTTCAATGCGTTTTAAAATTTGGTTTATGCATCCGTATTTAGTCAAAACGGCATGAGTTAATGCGAATTAAAGCTTCGCATAAACAAGGTAATTGATCAGAAATAGCATTAGATATTTTATAATGTGGAAGAAAATAAAATATCAGATAAAATTTTAATATTTCCTAATGAAGATTAACAAACGACGAAAAGATTTCTGGGTATGGAAATTTAGGAAAATATGAATATATATTTTTAAAATTATTTTCGATATTTGAAAAGAAAAGTATTTTTCTGAAATACTATTTTCAAGGAATATATACATATATATATGTACACATGTATGTATGTATGCTTTCTCAAACAGCAAAATATATACGTACATACATATGTACATATTTAATAAAGAAATAGGTATATTTTGGCCTGTATTGAATTTACAGTAAATATGTCAATATATGCAGTAAAAAATTTTTCATAACGAATAGTGGGAATTAGTTATATGTAAATGTATATGTTATATGTATGAATAAAAATAATATTCTGTGGGTAAGTGAGTAATAAACGAAAGTTTTCTCATATATTTTTTCGTGAGAAACACAAACTTTTCGCCTTTCACACTTCCACTTTCACAGGTCTACAAATTTTTTGAATTTTGCAGATATTCGTATGTACTACCAGTGAACCTCCTTATAGATAACTGCTCTTTGGTATTATAAAAGAAATAATTTCTTTAATTGAATTCTTATTTTTTCAGTTTTTAAAAAATATAAAAAACTATTTTTTTAATTCTTCTTTTTTTTAATTTCAGACATTTGGCAGAAATATCACGTTCAACTCGCGGTATAGTTTTATTATTATGCAATTTAATTTCAGCTAGAAAAATAATGTCACAAGCAAAACGTTTGAATATGGCTGGTGGACATTTCATTTGGTTATGGGCTGACACAAGTAGTACAACAGAATTTTTCGATTTAAGTCAGGATCCATCTATGGATGAAAAAATTCTTGAATATCCTGAGGCTGTAAAACAATACACCATGTCATCATCACATCGTAATGTTGTTTCTTCTTTGTCCTCAGTTGAAATAAATGGTTATGATAGTATGTTATCATCAGCAGAAAGCTCAGAAAATTTTTCTGATGATGATAGTAGTGACGGTGATAATGGGAGGGGTGATGGTGGTAGTAGTGTTATGGGGGGAAAAGCTGATTTCGATGATATGGAAATATATAATTATCATCACGATAAAAAAAACGATCTTTCAACACCTTCAAAGGATAAATCACAAATTAACCCATTTCAAAAGCTTCAGTCGTCAACTTCAACGGCACTCAATAAACAACAGCAAAAGCATGGACGAAAACAACAACAAGTATTATCAGAATCATTAATACGTCCATTAGTGAATTCTGGTCACTACGTGTTTGGCTTGAAACGCAATATTGAAGATAATAGTGAAGAAATAATTTCAAATAAAGACAAACAAAGTCATATTAATAATAATAAAAATATAAATAATAAAAATGTTTTTATAAATAATCATGGTGATATTAATCATTCTTTAAAATCAGTTGAAGATTCATTACAAATTAAATTAAATAATGGTGCTAATTTTCGTCATCTAGATTCTGATGCAACGTTAACAAGTGATAAAGAATCATCATCATCTTTAAATTATGATCCTTTATTTGATTATAGTGATCGAACTAATGACAATAATTATAATTTATTTAATAATACACATTCATCGAATAAAAATAATAAACCAAAAAGGACATCATCATTATCATCATCTTTTACATATTATCAACAACAGCAACATCATGAAGAAAATTCAACAGTTGTAACACCAAATCATGTGTTATTTCATCATTTTGAAGATTTTCCAATTGGGTTACTTGCATTAAAACCAGTTAAAATGCCAGTTGATAGAAATTTTGTAAGATCAACAATACGATTATTTGCTTTGACATGGTCACAAACTGAACAAAAACATAAATTTGAATTTAATAAAAATAATAATAATAATGCTAATGGTGAATTATTTAAAAATTATTCAAAAAATTTACGTTATCGTTCACGTGATCGTAATACTAATAACAATCCCTATGTTACAAATTTTGATAATAATAATAATAATAATCAAAATCAATTACCAAATTGGTCAAATCCGTATCAATTGAATCGATCGACTCGTAAGCAACAACAACAAATACAACGTATTAATCGAAATGTGAACAATTATGAAATTAAAAATGGAACAGTTAACAACCAACAACAACAACAAAAGCAATATTTAAATGAAATTTTTTTATTAAATAAGGAAAATAATACTCATTTTAATAATAAAAATAATGATAAATTAAATGAAAATATTTCCAGTGTTAACAGTAGTTCAAATATTAATCACAATGAAAAAATTAACGAAAATTTAAATAGTAGTTTAATTAGTAAAAAAAATATTATAACTAATAATGATAGTTCAATTGAAAATATTGAAAATTTAAAAACTAGTTTTTCTTCTCATAATCAAAATTTAAGTGGCTTAATTAATGAATATTCGAGTAGATTATTAAACGATGAAAGCAATAATAATAGACAATTATTGGAAAAAAACAATTTAAATATTGATAATATTAATAATAATAATAATAATAATAATAATAATAATAACAACACAAATGATGAGAATAGTTCAAATTCAAAAATAAAACGTTATAAAACATGGTGGTCAACATCATCATTATTAACATCATCTTTATCTGCATTATCACCATCTCAATCATCGAAAGAATCAAATAACAGGAAACATAATAGGGAACAGCAGTATTCAATTCAACATCAACAGCAACAATCTAGTGGTCTAAATTTAGGTGGAAATGGAGAAAATGAACGGTACCGTAAAAACTATCCTTATTATAAAGGAGGATGTTTTGGAACAATTAATGATAAAGAAATAAAAAAATCTGAAGGTTTTGCAAAGTAAGTACAATAATTTTTTGTTTGTTTTGTAAATCTTATTTTGCTTTATATAGTTCTTATTTATTTTCAATAATCGAAGTCAATACATTTAAGCATGATTTTCTATATTCCTTCACATGGCGTTTGCATAAATCTGTCTCTTGTGTAAGGTGGTCAGATCTAAATAACAAATCATATTATCACATATACCATACATTACTATTATCTGCTTTATTTTATTTACTTTTAGCTATATAAGTATGTATGCATGAGTTACATTAAAATATTTATCTGAAATAATTCATTTCATTGAAAAAGAAAACAAATTTAGAAAAATGAAGTTTAATAATTTTCTAACTAAAATTTTGGGGAAACTACCTTTAGCAAACGTAGCTATTGAAACAATTTTTAAAAAATTATTAAAGAGGAAATCCTGTTATACAATATTTTCATGTGTGATCTGTGCGATATCCTTTATAAAATTTATTTCGTGCTTCTGAACACTCTTCTCCTAAAACTCTAAAAGGAAGTGGCAGTATGAACTTATTTCATGTACATGCACAAGTAACTGAAAAAAATTCAAAATAATTTTACTTTTTAAGAGGTCAAATGCATTTAATTTTTTCCATTTCTTACTTTATGCGAAGAAACAGGCATATAAAACCAGCCATATTTGCTTACATAATGTTCAGCTGTTTGTTGACAAAAGAAAAAAAATTGTTGGGTATTTAATATGTTGTTTGCTGGAATTCCTACCAACAGAAGTCTGAGACAGTTAACTAATTCATGGTCTATTACGAGTACATACCTATATTTGAAAATTCTTCGCTATGCAAGAATGCTCTACAAGCAAGGTTCCCAGTATTGAATGTTCCACTTCCACCTCTGCGCGGTTATAGTCTGAATTTTAAGAGTTGAGGTTTTTTTGCGCATGTTTTACATGTCTTTGTGATCTTTTTTGTGTAGATATACGAAAGAAGAAACGTGTTACAACAACAAAAACGCATGTGTGTAAGTATCTTTTTTTCTGCGCATGTTTTTCTAGTATAATACGAAACCTCAACTTTTAAAATTCTGATTATAGTCAACAATCGATCCCAAGTTAGCCTTTAGTTTATTTTCTATTTCATTTTTTCTCTCAACAAAAATTACTTTTCCTTCTTTGCCATTTTTAAAAAAGTAACCTATAGTTAAGATGCAAACACAGCTCCAAACAACGAATCCACATTCTGAATTTTTTTCATGCTACATATTTAGAAAACAACATAATAATCATTTTATTCACTTTTAATAATTTCTTTCAAATAGATTTTTAAAAAATGTACATATTTTCTGCAAACTACAATTTTATATGTCGAAGCTAATGATAACAGCCAGTTTTCAATCTAAAAGCTGTTTCAAGCTCTTTCTTACTCTCAGTATTTTCACTTAATTTCTCACTTTTTAAAAATACATATATTCTCTTCTCTATCTACATATTTTTCATTTTTCATACAATACATAGAAAATGATAGCAAAAATTTGAGAAATTTTAATATGTATTTTTAACTTAGTACAAGCAGAAATACAAATAACACAATCGTTCTCATAGTTCAAGCAGAATTATATGGAAGCAGCTTTACCTTTACTGCATATATTCAGATATATGGTAGTATTACAAACCATTTGGTTTAGTATAAAAATTTAAACAACTTGTATGAGAAATTGAATTGAATTGTATATATGCAAGTAGTTAATTTGCTATTGATCACATTTATAAATTCTGACGATACTTACATTTTTATTTATTAATCTTCATATTAAAGTTAATCGTTTGTTAATATGTCGACTTCTGATATCGAATTAATACTTTCAGAAAATAATATTATTAATAAATTCGATCAAAACTACTTAATTTTACAATATAGGATATGAAGATTTTTTTTAGTGTTCTACTACCTAGATAAATCAGGCTTCTATAAAAATTTCAGTAGATTTCAGTAGAAATTGTACACAAAAACACGCAAAAATAACACCCGAGCTTTACACACACTAAATCAATAAATTTTCAGAACTTTTGAACTTTGAAAACTTTGCAATATATGTAAATGAATATTATCATAATTAAAAAGCATTAATTACAATAGAGGTTTAATCTCAAGCTCTTTCAAAAATCCAGAACATGCAAACATACATAAATATTTTGCTTCGAAAAATTTATAAATATAGCTTTTGAAACATTCGAACTAAATTTAAATTTTTTCCGTTTTTATTTGAATTTTCTACTACAAATCAGCTGTTTTGTTTATTTTCGAAGAAGACTGTAAGAATAAAGGAAATGTTCAAAAAGAATAATACAAATTATAAATGCATATCGATTATTTGAAGATAGAGGAAGACAGAAGATCAATATGAATTATAATTGTATGAATGTTTTTTGAAACAATTTTTTTTCTTTTTTTTAATTTTTTTTTTTTACTTTAATTTTACTTAAATATAGATACAGTATAAGCTCAGTAATTTGAACCTCTTTATTTTCAACGCCTAAATTTCTAAAATTAGCTAATAATGTTATGTAATTTTGTAAAGGGTTTTTTTCTGATTTTTACTTTTCGAAATAAGATGAAATAAAAACAAGTTAAATATGTACATATTACCAAAAAATATATAGACAGAAAGAATTCTTATGTAGTATCGACTAAAAATTGTAATTATTAAATTAGACTATAGAACAGTACGGTAAGAGAAGGAAGGAAGTGAAAGCTTTTTTAACTATGCTTTAAAGCGCTTTGAAATTTAAGTTTTGTTTTTAACATGATCAAGATGAATGAAAAATAAAAAAAATTTTACTCTTGTGTGTTAA
Source organism: Bombylius discolor (assembly GCA_939192795.1). Classification (NCBI taxonomy): domain Eukaryota; kingdom Metazoa; phylum Arthropoda; class Insecta; order Diptera; family Bombyliidae; genus Bombylius; species Bombylius discolor. Next base: position 32,895,318 of record OW584243.1, on the reverse strand, counting down.
ATAGAATATAAAAAAAATTTCAAATGGTGAAACATATGTGAATGAAATGAGTCACACCGACACCATCAATTACCTTGTTTATGCGAAGCTTTAATTCGCATTAATTCATGCCGTTTTGACTAAATACGGATGCATAAACCAAATTTTAAAACGCATTGAAACTTTATTTCGTTTTGAGTGAATACACTATAAAATCTGAATTTAAAATTTCAATGCGTTTTTAAAATGTGCATATATATTTTCTTCGTTTTAAATGAATTGTCATATTTGACCTTTCAAAATGGTGTTGGTAACATACTAAACATCAATATGAACTTTTAGAGTAGTATTAATTTATTATTCAAAACGTTTTAAAGGAGAATGAAGTGTTGTACTACGCATAAACACCAATTAAAATGTATTATCTCAAAACGATGTTCAAAACGTTCTATCGTTAATACGTTTTAATTTTTGTGCATAAACAAGGTAATTATCGCATTCGCATGTACATATGTATTTCTATGCAGAAGTAAAAGCTTTTTTAACAAAACTAAAATATGCTGATGTACATTCAAAGCTATTTCACTAATGGGGTTCCAATGTTGGAACCCCAGAACAAAAATTTTTGTATGAGACATTTTTATACTACATAAGAATTCTTTCTGTCTATATAGTTTTTGATATTACCTAATTTAAAATTCATTTTATAATCGTCATAATCAATTTTGTAATTATTTTTTTAAAAATACAAATGAATTTTATTACAAAATTATTTGGTATTTTTGTTTAAAATAGTGTTGAAAGTGTAAATGTTTCTGTACAATTTTTTCAACTGTTCTAAAATTTTAACAAGGCCAGTTTAAATTAGTTCAAATTATCGAGTTTACACTGTTAGGTATAATTTATACTTATTTTCCATTAAATGAATATTGAAAATCATTATTGCAAGTTTTATGAAATGTTATTCTGGTTGTGCTTCAAAATACATGACATAAAAATGTTATTTGGTAACAATAATACCTTTTTTTTTTCATTTTAATTTTTTTAAATATTTTACAAATTTTGATGTACGTAAAATAATTTATATGGGAAATTTGTCATTTAAGTTGAAAAAAAAAAAACTAAAAAACTTGAAATTTGACAAAAAAGAAAAAAAAATCAAAAAAGAGTAAAATTTATATCCAACTAAATAAATTATCATTATTTTATAAGAATTATAAAATTCAATATGAAATTGAATAATCAAAATATTTTAAAAAACATGAAAATTAAAAATATTTTTTTATTTCATACATATCACAAGACAACGTGATGGTCGTGATCATTAATATCATCAACAATCATTATACTCATTGTATTATGTATTTTTGTTTTTCGAAACAAAATTTAAATATCCTAAAATGTATACAATAAGAATCAAAACAAAATTAAAAAATATCATATGGTATACAAAAACACATACACATGGGCGTGTTTTTCATTATTCTTTATTTCTTTAATTTACTTTACATGCTTCTTCTTTTCACATTTCTCCTCTTGAAATCTTATACAGCCAATCATATTATGAGCTTATTCGAAGCAAAATTATTCCTCTTTTAATTTTATTTTTGCAAACATACAGACATGAAAATTCAAAAATTTGAATTTAACGACTAAATTAAACCTCTATTGTAATTGATGCTTTTTGTCATATTGTAGCAATAACACCCGGGCAATCATATAAGTGTAATAACATCCGAATTTTAAATTATAGTATATATAATGAGTTATGTAACTATATGGTTAACTGCTATAAGGCATATTAAACTCGTTTTAGAGTGATGTGTAGGAAACAAATAAATGTGCGTGACGTCACCTATACAATAAGTAAGGGCATTCTAGGAATTACGATAGATGACATCTCGATTTACGAAATGTTCAAAAATGCATATTTGAAACATTTCTCTAAAAATAAATCATTGAAGTTAAATAAGTATTCTTTTGTTCTAGAAGATATCAAAACAAGAGACGAACTTCAAGAACGTATCCTAAAACATCATAATAAAACTAACCACCGAGGTATCAACGACGTATATTCTAAATTAAAAGATAAAGTTTAATACCTTAAACTTAAATTATAAATACAAACATTAATAAATAACTGTCATGTCTGTAACGTATCAAAATATGATACACATCCTTTTAAATTACCCTTTAAAATTACAGAAACACCTTACAAACCTCTAGAAATACTCCATATGGATATTTGGTTCGAAAGTAAAGGTAAGCCCTATTTGACTGTTATTGACAAATTTACTAAACATGTTCAAGTTATACCTTTGAAGTCTAGAAATTGGTCAGATTTAAAAAACGATCTTATGCAATACCTTGCTTCTTTCGGAAAACCCGTAAAAATCGTCACGGATCAAGAAAAAGATTTTAACAGTCTAAACTTTATAAACTTTAAAAAACGAAGGCATAAATGTCCATTTCATTACCCCTAATAACCATACTAGCAACGGTGATATCGAAAGATTTCAAAATACTCAACGAGCAATATCCGTACATACATCAAAGACTACAAAAAATTAAAGAAAAAAGAATTAGTTATCATAATAAGAACCGAATCAAAGATAAACCTTCAGATTATTTAAAACTTAATCGCGTTACGAAACTCCAACTTTATTATAAAAAAGTGAATATTAGGGAATCAAACGACGAACACTTTCTAATCAATAACAAAAGAATACCCTGGTATATGAACCAATTCAAAAGAAAGCAAAAATACCAAACTTAAGGATACCTTTTCTTTTTCAGGAACCATTTTTATCCTCCTACTTTTATTACTGTCACCCTTCATAACCGCTCAATCATCATTAGAAATTCATGAAGTACAATATGGAAATGGTTTCATTCTAATAAATGAGTTAGAACTCAAAATCTTCAATTATAAAAAGATTTTACACACAATCTGAGAAATTTAAAAGAAAACTTTATCTCTCACCACGTAAACAAACGCGGTCTGTTCAATATCGTAGGTCTTTAACTTTATTTCACTCAATCAAAAAAAAAAAAATTATAATTAAGTTTATACATTAAGAAAGAAAAACTGTATTAAGAGTTTGGAACAACACTGAATAGAAAGATTAATTTCGTTTATACCTATGTACTTTCTTTTTCATTTCCTTTTTTTTAAAATAACTTTTATCAATTTACTAACCCTTGACTAAATAACTTTGTGGCTGAAGGCGACGTTCGTGACGTAAGTGTGAAGCATAGACTACTAGATATTTTATTAAAACATTAAAAAGCATAAACTACTAGATATTTTAAATGAAATATGATTTAGGTTGTTTGATTTAAAATGAGTGAATGGGGAACTTTTCCGATGGAGCAAAAAAATTTCACGTTTTTTTTAGTGGGAGTTGGGTGGAAACTATACCCTCCTTGGGGTTGTCCAATTTGAGCCGTGTGTGATTAAAGCTCTTGCTGAATGCTATTAAATGGCATATTTAATATCTCGTGCATTTTAAAATTGATCAATTTAAAAATTTCTTAATTTTTTATAAATATGACTAAAAAGTAGAAAATAAAATATATTAAAAAAACTTTTAAAATAAATAACTTTTTTGGGCATGAGTTGCAGTTAGACAATTGTGATTATACTCGTAGTTATTGTCTGTGGTATCAGTAATGACAACTTTATACATAGTTGAAAATATGGTGTTTGACACTTGTCATATTTTCCGTTTTTTGTATTTTTTTTCAAATTTTAAAAACGAAAACAAATTTGTAGAATTTTTTGGAAAATAAATAACAAGTAGAAAAATAATAAATAATAAAATAAAATAAGGTAAATAGAAAAATAATAAATAAATTTGTAAAATTTGTATTTTACCTACTAGCGTTTTTGATTATATATGCATACATATATTGATATTTACAAAGTAATAAGTAAAGAATTTCTGATGTGATAATTACAACACAATAAAGGTGTCATATAATGGTATATAAATAATCATGTTGTATTGAATGAAATTTGTTCTAGAAGCTTCCATATATTTTATAAATAAAATTATATGTTAAACTGGAGATTAACTTAAAAGAGTGTGTGTGAGGATTAAGTTAAATTTTTAATTCTTGTACATAGAATTAAAAATTTAACAATATTAAATCACGCCATTTAAGGGCACATGGGCATAGACAAAGTGAATTTCCAGTACGCGTGCAAAACGAAAATTGTTTTACAGTTCATTTATTGGAATTTTAACTTGCAAAAATTGGAATACATAGTAATAAATTTAAGTTTTCAATTTACGTGAAACCTTCTGTGACCTTTTTTTATTTAGATTTTTAGGCAAATATTAATATTTTCATTTTTTTTTATTGTGTTATTACATTTGAGCCTTGTATACAGATGTTGCCTCTCCTATCAGAATAATTAGAAATTTTCTGCGAGATATTACCAAATATTACCAAATATTTTGGTCCTTTAATATTTTGTAATCGCGGTGGGTCTTTTTACTTAATTTAAAACCTTTTTTTTGTTTCTTTCACATAAGTATTATACATATATTTTTACATAATTTCAATTTCTCATTTTTATTGTTATAATTTTCTTGTTTTATTTTGTATTTTCTCGCAGAGCTTTAAATTTAGCAACAAAGCTTGCTCTTTCTGGACAAAAATTACCCGATGGTAATTTAGAGAAACCATTAATTACAAATTTTGAACTTTTAAATTTAGTTCCTGATGATAATACAAAAAATACAAAATATGACTCAAAAGATTCAATTATACGTCGTCGTGGTCCACGTAAACCAGAAAATGTCTTAAGTAAATGGCGTAGAGTTGGTTTAATATCCGGTGTAAATGTTCACTTAGATACGATTGTATGGCCTGGTGGAGATATTGTTGTATCAGGTACACTTTTTAGTTCTTAGTATTTTTTTTATAGATACAAAATTTTTATTCTTTAAATATATTTTGTTTTGAAATTGAAGGTTTATCAGCAAGAGCAAGGACTGTTTTTCGTATTGTAACTGCACTTGCACCACCATTTGTTATGGAATCAGAGCTTGATGAAGACGGACTTTGTCTCAGAGGTCTACCTTGTCATAGACTATCACCGACTGGACACCATAATTTAACATTAATGTTCAATGTAATAGAAACAAGACATCGTTTAAGGGAAGATGCAGTTGAACATGGTGTTAAGCCTGCACAAGATAATCCTGATACATACGACCATTCTCTCTATGAGTACGTAAAATAAAAAAAAATGAGTACATATATGTACGAATCTTTTTAAAAAATAATTTTCATACCTCCTAAAGATATTTGTTTCATAAATGTATATATGTATGTAATACATTGTACATACATATGTATGTATATGTATGTATTTTCTAAAACAGTGATTATACAATTTTACTAAAATTATAATTTTATGCCGTAGACAAATATTTATTTCTACAATAGTTGTCAACCATATAATAAAATATGATACAAGGTCCTTGATTACAATTTTTACATCAATGTATAATATGAAAATATGTGGTTTTCGTCCATGTCTTTATAAGTCATGTTACGTGATCATATATATAAGACGTTTTTATCATACGTATATATGCAATGACGCAACGACTACTTAAGTACAAAGCATACAACGCTCATTTTGTGTATGTGTTGGGCGTACCATTTAATTTAATTTTTAATTTTTATTTCAAGAGTATACCAGGTAAACCTGGGTACTCTTCGCCCGCACCACGACCCGCCAGGGCCTTTTGGCGACTCGACATACATTCTATAATTTGTCTTAATTTCTAGACTTAGTCTAACAATTTAATTTATTTACAGCTAGATCTTACTAAACTTAGAATGTAACAATTTAATGCTTAACTACTAACTTATATACTATATTGTTTTTTTTTTGTTTTTTGTTTTTGTTTTTTTTTTTTATACGTTTTTAGCTTACGTTTAGCTTAGCCTAGGTTAAAACTATGTGACTTAAAAACTATGAACATTGTGTAACCTTATAGTATTTTCCTAGTGACAGTTAACTTAACTATTAATGTTTGTACCTTTATTTGTTTGATTTTTAATTTTATTTATGATGTTTAAATCTCTGAGGATTTTAAATAGGTAGGATTTTGAATTTTGTTTTGAATCTAGGATCTTGACCAATTCGACACCATTATGTCCTAAGCCAGCCAACCTTGACCTGACAGCCACACACTCCTTAAGGAGCTCATAGGCATTGGCATGATTCGACTCGTTGCAGCAGGGACAAGGGAGAGTAGTTCTGCTATCACATGGAAATGCGTGAGTCAATCTAGTATGACCGGATCTCAATCTTATTAAAATAACTTGCTCGGCTCTATTAAACGATGGGTCGAAGGTTGGTGCGGCTAACTGCCTGTTGATTTCATGATATTGTAAAATGGTTTGAGACTCGCTCACCCGAAATCTTAATGTTTAATGTTTTCAACCCTATACGATATATGGCACGTGGGCTTGGCAGGGCAAATTCTGCATGGGCATCAGCGCAATTGCTGGCCAACTTAGCCATTTGATCTGCGAATTCGTTGCCTGTTATCCCAACGTGACCCGGTATCCAACATAGTAAACTATCGCGCTCGATTAATAGATTTCTAACCATTTTAACTAAGAACTCAGAGTTGTTGGAACTCTTTACAGCCTTGACAGCTGATAAAGAGTCTGAGAATATCATGATTTTCTTGTTGTTCTTCGTTATCAAACCGGCAGCCAACCACACCGCCCCCAACTCAGCGTCAAACACTGTCGAGTTTGCCGCAAGCTTTTTTGAGTACACCGTGATCCACTTACCAGTTCTGCTTTTTCGAACCACTGATAACCCGACACCGGTGTCAGCTTTGCTGGCATCGGTGTAAATGTGGATTCTGTCATGGTATTTCTCACACATCTCCATGTGTGCAGCTCTATAAAAGGCAGCACTTGTATTGTGCCTACTGTGATTCGCCAAGTCGTCCATGACAAAGTCTTTAATTGAGCTGTACGGACTGAGCTCTTGTAAAGGAGGAGGAGGGCTGGGGAGGGAGCCACCAAGCTCTGGAATAAGGGCTATTGCTCTGCGTAGGGAAGATGTTCTCTCTCTGAAATTATTCTGTATGAAGTTGTAGGATATACGGAATAAAGGAGAGCGAGAATCGCCTACTTGGTTAGCTGCTAACCTCAGTCTTAACTTCATTATTCTGTCCTCCACATTCCAAAAGCCGCATTCTGCAAGCAGAATGGGGATTGGGGTGGAACAGTAAGCACCAGAAGCTGTACGCAGGACCTTGTTGCAAACAGTTTGGATTTTCTTTTTGTACGTGAACGGGCAATCTCCGCTTAAAGTTAATCCATAGCCAGAGATTCCATACAACAAACTCTTTGCAATTGGGATGAGAGCGGATGGTGGAGCTCCCATTTTACCTGCAGCCAGAATCTTGATGAGGTTCTGAACTTTGTTCAATTTAGTCACAACCTGTTTGGTGTGTTCAGTCCATTTGAGATTTTTAGTGAAAGTTATGCCTAATATTTTAAGTTTTTTAACGGAAATGATGTTAGTGTGGTTGATAATTATGTTTTTAATTTGGCATTTGCGTTTACAGCAAGTGTGTAGAAATTCGGCTTTATCGGCTGGTATATTACCACCATTATCTTGGGCCCATTTAATTGCGAACTCAGCCGCTCTAGCTAAGTTGTTCATATTCTCGCCGCTGCACCTGAATGAGCACAGCAAAATATTGTCAGCGTAAATGTATGGGCTTACGTTCTCAAATTTTGATAAACCAGTCAATAATTCATCCATGTACACTGTCAGTAAGGCAGTGGACAGCGGAGAGCCTTGCGGCACCCCATTGTCGACACGGATAGCATTAGACAGAAGACCATTGACTCTTACTCTTATCTGCCTGTTAGACATAAAGCTGTAGATGGTTTTAACAAAGCTTGGATCGATACCCCAAGTGATCAGTCTTTGGCATACGAAGACGGATGGGATCTTATCGTATGCTTTCTCAAGGTCTAGTGACACGACACTTGAGTGATCACCGGCCGCCATGGAAGTGGCCATCCCCTCTTCCATGTCGTGTAGAATTGTGAGGGTTCCTCTGTGAGGTCGGAAACCATGTTGTCCAGGATGTAGGATGGACTCAGTAATTTTTTGAAGCCTTCTGCATAAGATTTTTTCTAGGGTCTTAGATATATAGGCATGAGATCAGCGAGATTGGTCTGTAGTTCAGAGGAGATTTTGAACTATTGTTTTTCTTCGGAATTGGTATCAAAATCGCTGATTTCCATTCGTGTGGAATGGAACCACTATACAGGATGTTTGTATAAAGCTTGTCTATCCTATCTTTCAGTACAGGTGGCAGATTTTTGATCATACGATAAGATATTAGGTCTCTACCTGGAGTCGAACCTTTAAAGGTGCTGAGCGTTTCCTCGAGTTCAATCAAAGAGACATCGTATTTTTTTTTTTTTTTTTTTTTTTTTTTTTTTTTTTTTTTTTATTACAGGAGAGCAGCAAGTGAACTTGCTGTCTCCTCGCCCGATTATAATAGTCTTAGTTCATAACAATTTGGAAACTTATATACTAACTTAACTAATATATAACTATTTCTTATTGTATACTTGTTTTTATTTTCTATTTGTTTGTTTGTTTAGTTGTTTAATCCAAATTACAATTAGGATTTGCTTAACCTAGGTGCTAATGCTATGTGCCTTAAATACTAAGAATAGGGATTAGGCTACTAGTATTCGTAACAACTAAATGTTCGAATACCTACAAATGATTATTAGTTTATTTGATTTATTTTATATTTTGTTTAGTAAATTAAGCTCGCGGAGGATTTTAAATAGATCAGAGCTAGCCTTTTGCTTTGTGTCTAGGAGCTTGTCCAATTCGACATCACTCTGGCCTAAGCCAGCCAACCTTGACCTGACAGCCGCACAGTCTTGTATAAGATCGTAAGCATTGATGTGACTTGACTCGCCACAGCAGGGACAAGGCAGGGCAGATCTGCTACTACACGGAAACATGTGAGTCAGCCTTGTATGGCCGGATCTCAATCTAATTAAGACGATTTGCTCGGCTCTACTTAACGAGGGGTCGAAGGTTGGTGCAGATAACTGTCTGTTGATTCCATGATACTCTAGAATGGTTGCTGAACCACTCTCACGAAATCTATTAACTCTACTTTCACTCAAGGTTCTCAACCCTATGCGATATATGGCACGTGGGCTTGGCAGGACGAATTCTGCACGTTCATCAGCGCTCTTACTGGCCAGTTTAGCCATTTGATCTGCGAATTCGTTGCCTGTTATCCCAAAGTGACCCGGTATCCAGCATAGCAAGCTCTCTCGCTCGATCAGCAAGCACCTAACCACTTTAACCAAAAAGTCCGAGTTAGCAGCATTCTTTACCGCCATGATGGTAGATAGAGAGTCTGAGAATATCATGAATTTCTTGTTGTTATTAGCTGTCAACCTGGCGGCTAACCACACCGCCCCTAACTCAGCGTCAAACACTGTCGAGTTTGCCGCAAGCTTTTTTGAGTACACCGTGATCCACTTACCAGTTCTGCTTTTTCGAACCACTGATAACCCGACACCGGTGTCAGCTTTGCTGGCATCGGTGTAAATGTGGATTCTGTCATGGTATTTCTCACATATTTCCTTGTGTGCCGCTCTGAAGAAAGCAGCACTAGTATCGTACTTACTGTGTTTTGCCAAGTCATCAATGACGCAGTTCCTATGTAAACTGTCCGGATAGGGTGTTTGTAGAGGAGGAGGAGGGCTCGGGAAGGAGCCACCAAGTTCTGGGATTAGAGCTATGGATCTGCGTAAGGCAGATGTCCTTTCTCTGAAGTTGTTCCTGATAAAATTGTGGGAAATATGGAACAAAGGGGAGCGAGGGTCGCCAACTTGGTTCGCTGCTAACCTAAGTCTTAACTTCATTATTCTGTCCTCCACATTCCAAAAGCCGCATTCTGCAAGCAGAATGGGGATTGGGGTGGAACAGTAAGCACCAGAAGCTGTACGCAGGACCTTGTTGCAAACAGTTTGGATTTTCTTTTTGTACGTGAACGGGCAATCTCCGCTTAAAGTTAATCCATAGCCAGAGATTCCATACAACAAACTCTTTGCAATTGGGATGAGAGCGGATGGTGGAGCTCCCATTTTACCTGCAGCCAGGATCTTGATGAGGTTGTGCACCTTGCTCAATTTAGTCACTACCTGTTTAGTGTGTTCTGCCCATTTCAGGTTTCTAGTGAACGTCATACCTAGTATCTTAAGTTTCTTAACGGAATTGATGTAACTGTCGCTGATTACTATCTTTTTAATTTGGCATTTGTGTTTACGACAAGTGTGTAGAAATTCGGCTTTGTCAGTTGGTATTTTACCACCATTATCCCGAGCCCATTCAATTGCGAACTTAGCTGCCCCAGCTAAGTTGTTCATACTCTCGCCGCTGCACCTGAAAGTGCATAGCAAGATGTTATCAGCGTATATGTATGGAGTCACGTACTCAAACTTGGATAAACCAGTCAATAATTCATCCATGTACACTGTCAGTAAGGCAGTGGACAGCGGAGAGCCTTGCGGCACCCCATTGTCGACACGGATAGCATTAGACAGAAGACCATTGACTCTTACTCTTATCTGCCTGTTAGACATAAAGCTGTAGATGGTTTTAACAAAGCTTGGATCGATACCCCAAGTGATCAGTCTTTGGCATACGAAGACGGATGGGATCTTATCGTATGCTTTCTCAAGGTCTAGTGACACGACACTTGAGTGATCACCGGCCGCCATGGAAGTGGCCATCCCCTCTTCCATGTCGTGAAGAAGTGTTAGGGTTCCTCTGTGAGGTCGGAAACCGTGTTGGCCAGGATGTAAAATGGACTCAGAAACTATCTGGAGTCTTCTGCATAAGATTTTTTCGAGGGTCTTGGATAGGCATGAGATCAGCGAGATTGGTCTGTAGTCCAAGGGTGATTTTGAACTGTTGTTTTTCTTGGGGATCGGGACCAAGATCGCTGATTTCCATTCGTGAGGAATGGTACCACTATACAGTATGTTGGTATAGAGCTGCACTATCCTCTGTTTAAACACAGGTGGCAAGTTTTTGATCATACGGTATGAAATAAGGTCCCTACCTGGGGTAGAGCCTTTAAAAGTGTTGAGGGTTTCCTCGAATTCATACAACGAGACTTCGTATGATAACCTGTGTATTAAGACGTAGTCACTATTTATGCAGAAATTGTGTTTCTGTTGCAGAACTGAATCCGGAAGATTTGCATCACTGGAAACTGAAGACCAGGCCATTGCAAATTCATTTGCGATCATCATCGGATCTGAAATAGCCTTACCGTTTGATATTATTGACAGGATACTTGAATTAGGCTTGCCATAGAGGCGTTTAACCTTGTTCCAAGCATCCTTCAGAGAAACTGACGGGGAGATGGAAGTTGTGAAGTCTTGCCAGGACTTTTTCTTAGCTATTTTGACAGATCTTTTGACCTGGGCTGTAAGTTTCCGGAAGACTGCAAGGTTCTCTACAGAGGGATTTCTTTGGTATCTTTTCCAAGCCCTGTTCTTTGCCTTGATGGTATTTTTTAAGTTACTATCTAACCAGGCAGGTTCAATGTTTTGTTTAGACACTGAGGATGGAATAGTGCTAAACGCAGCTGATCTAATGATCTTTTTGATGTTTGCTGCTTCATGGTTTAACCGAGGAGATTGCGGAAACACTTCTGCCAGTTTCAGTATTGCCTTAGAGAACTTGTCCCAATCGGCTCTACTTTCGACTAGTCGAAGTGTTTGGTGTTGGACTGCCATAGATACCTTGTTTGAAATAACTATTGGGAAGTGATCGCTACCTTCCGGGTTATCATGGACATGCCATGATAGCCTGTCCGAGATGGACGCGGAGGCAATAGTTAAATCAATTGCTGAATAATTCAGGTACTGGGATGAGAAATAGGTATATTCCCCATCGTTCAGCAGCGAGTTGCTGGAGTTCGAGATGTAATTCGCAATTAAACTGCCTCTGTGGTCAACTCCGCTGTCGCCCCACAGGTGGTGGTGCGCGTTGAAATCTCCACACACTATCGTAGACGCAGGGAGTGAGTTGAAAAAGTCCTGGAGCTGCTCCTTAGAGAATCGGGCGGAGCCAGGAATATATACTGAAGATACCGTCACAGAGGGTGACGTGTGAATTGAAATAGTTATGTTAAGAATAGATGGGTTAGTGTAGACGCGGGCGTGACTTATGCTGGATCTAATCAAGACCCCGACTCCTTGCGAAGCGTTCTGGGCATGGCTGTCCGAGAAGTAACATTGGAAACCTTTAAACGTTGCAGGACCTTCATTGTTAAAAAACAACTTTTCCTGCAACAGAATGACATGAGGTTTGTACCGGTGAATAAGCAGTTCTTAATTGTACTGATTGGCACGAAAACCTCTTATGTTCCATTGTAATAACGTTAGATCTCGGGGACTATTTGATGTTTGATTCATGAAGTAAGACTATGCTCTTGTTCTAGTACTTAGGCTAGGCTCTTAAGGTGGGAGAGGTTGAACGGAATTTCTGTGATGTCTAATAAGGAAACAGTCAGTCGGTCAAGAGTGATTAATCACTCATGTCGACGTCGTCAGTGCTGGTGTTTGAAACATCTACTGGAAAAGGGACTGAGAATTGATTGTATTTGTTAAAGTACTCTTTGAAGGAGAGATTACTACCGAGGAAGTTAGATTCATTTTTTCTAATAAATTGATCTACTTTGTCTTTTGATTCATTGTTGAGCTTGGGTAAATTTTCTTTCGTAATTAAAGTTGTGGTTGGTTTGTTACAGATTTTGGAAGTAGTCGTTGGTTTTAGTGAATAAGTTTTGTTACTATCGGATTTAGTGGAGGCTGGGGGGCTGATTTGTGGAGGTGAGGAATTGTTGCTGTTGATCGCTGGTTGTTTGGAGTTTTCCTGGGGTTTAATTAGTGTTGGAGAGGGTTTGGCTACTGCCTTAGTGTGGTTGTTACTTGTTGGGAGGTCGACGGAGGATGAAGTTTGGTTGCTAACGGTTAGTTTGTTGTTCGAGTTGAGGTTAGCAGCCGCCTGGGCAAAGCTGGCTGGCTTATTTAGGCTTGGGATGGTAGCAATTTCGTTTTGAACGACAGGGTGGAGCGAGAAATATTGCTTACGGGCCTGGTAACTAGTACATTTATTTTGGTTCATAATTCTAAGTATTTCTCTTTCTCTAACAAAGGTAGGGCATCTTTTGTCAGAGAATGAATGATTAGAATTATTACAATTAATACAGTACTTACTCTTACAATCACCTTGGTGCTCTGCCAGAAGGTTGCAGGTGGGACAGTTGGTCGCTTCAGATGTGCATCGGTTCTTTGTGTGGCCAATTCTTTGGCACAACGTGCAACGCATCGGGTTCTGCACGTATTCACGTACGTCCACTCTTTGAAAACAGATGCTGATGTGGGATGGCAGCCGGAATCTCTGAAAGGTGAGGATAATCGACCCAGTTCTTACGTAGTTGTCTCCTTCTCTCCTAGTTATATGGCGAGCCTCGACTACATTTTCGCTTTGGAGACCATCAACGATTTCCTGTTCCGACACATTTCGTAGCATTTGCGAAAAAATTACACCTTTGCAATTATTTAGCGTTTTGTGCAATTCACAGCTAATCTTAATTGAGCTAGTTGTTGAGAAGTTTAGAACTTTGGTTGCTATGAGTTTTTTGGCGGCTAATTCGTTTTTGGTCAGAGCTAGGAAGCTTCCGTCCCTGAGGAAGGAGCCTCTAGCGATCTCTGATGTGATTGATGTGAGATTAGGAACGGGTTGTAATCGCTCATTTTTTTATATACTGGTACACCGTTGGTGTCTTTGCCAATTTCCTCCATACTGGAAATCACTACATATTTGGCTTCGGGTTCGTTATTGGGATTTTCTTGTAACGAGGGAAAGTCGAATTCATCATTAATGTTTAACGTCCTTTTCCTACCTGGGGCTTTTTTCTTGGTAGCTGGAATGATGTCTGAAGATTTTTCCAATATTTGGAAATAATTGCCCTGCCTAGCCCCTGAGGGCAGCATCTTTGCGGCTCCTATCCCCTATTACTTCGTTGTGATACCTCCCTATGCACAAAGAAAAATTATATGGTCTATAAAGATTACCTTTATTATAATATTTCACTGTCTTATTTTGCCCGTTTGATATTCACTGGAATTTGAAATTCTATTTTCAAAATTAAAAAGTAGCAATTTGCTTGGGTTTGTGTCTTCGGTTAAGAAGAGTTTTGCGAGCACTGTGTTTCAGGAAATATTTGATTTTATATGGGACAAATGTTTAAAAGCACTGTCTAAAACTTTCTATGATTTCACTATACCACATGCGGTTGGATTCTTAGGTTACGATATTAATTACCTAAAATCTTAAAGTATTATGAACTATAAATGTTTAATTAAAGAATTGAGCTTTTACTCAATCACTCCTCCAGCAAGCAGCTGTACACCTGAGATTATTAAAAAGAAAACACTGATGTTAATTAGCTTTCAAGAAAAACTTCTAATAATTTCCTACTAAACACTGAGCACAAAAATCTAAAAACGATCCACCTCGTCCGCAATCGTATCGAGACTGAGAGATATCGTATGATAACCTGTGTATTAAGACGTAGTCACTATTTATGCAGAAATTGTGTTTCTGTTGCAGAACTGAATCCGGAAGATTTGCATCACTGGAAACTGAAGACCAGGCCATTGCAAATTCATTTGCGATCATCATCGGATCTGAAATAGCCTTACCGTTTGATATTATTGACAGGATACTTGAATTAGGCTTGCCATAGAGGCGTTTAACCTTGTTCCAAGCATCCTTCAGAGAAACTGACGGGGAGATGGAAGTTGTGAAGTCTTGCCAGGACTTTTTCTTAGCTATTTTAACAGATCTTTTGACCTGGGCTGTTAGTTTCCGGAAGGTTACAAGGTTCTCGACAGAGGGATTTCTTTGGTACCTTTTCCAAGCCTTGTTCTTAGCTTTGATGGTTTTTTTGGTGTTACTGTCTAACCAGGAGGGTTCTATGTTCTGTTTAGCCACTGATGATGGAATTGAGCTAAACGCAGCTGCTCTTATGATCTTTTTAATGTTTGCTGCCTCTTGATTTATCCGGGAAGATTGAGGGAACACCTCCGTCAGTTCCAGTACAGCCTTTGAAAACTTGTTCCAATCGGCCCTACTTTCTACTAGCCGAAGTGTTTTGTGTTGAACTGCCATAGGAATTTTGTTAGAGATAACTATTGGGAAGTGGTCGCTTCCTTCAGGGTTATCATGAACGTGCCATGATAGCCTGTCCGAGATGGACGCGGAGGCAATAGTTAAATCTATCGCTGAGTAATTGAGGTAATGGGATGAGAAATACGTATATTCCCCATCGTTCAGCAGCGAGAAGCCAGAATTAGAGATGTAGTCCGCAATTAAACTACCTCTGTGGTCGATTCTGCTATCACCCCACAAATGGTGGTGCGCGTTGAAATCTCCACACACTACCGTAGACGCTGGGAGGGAATTGAAAAAATGCTGGAGTTGTGCCTTTGTGGTACGGGCTGAGCCAGGGATATAGACAGAGGATACCGTCACAGAAGGTGACGTGTGCACTTAAAACTGTAAGGTTAAGGATGGTAGAGTTAATGTTGATGCAGGTGTGACTGATGCCAGATCTGACCAAGATTCCGACACCTTGTGAAGCATTCAGGGCATGACTGTCCGAGAAGTAACACTGGAAACCTTTGAACATGGTTTGATTTTTTTGATTTTTATTTCAGGAGCACACCAAGTAAACTTGATGCCTCCTCCTTCGCACCACGACCCGTCAGGGCCTTTTGGCGACTTGACGTACATTACTTTCTTAATATCTGAAAACTTAGCCTAACAAATTCATTTATTAAATCTAGTTATTGCTAGTCTTATTTTAATTAATCTTTACTAAATTTCTCTTATTCTAACTTATACTACTTTTCGCAACCCTATATATGTTAATTAACTTAAGAGTAGTTATTTAAGTAATCTTTACTAAATTTCTCTTATTCTAAATTATACTACTTTTCGCAAAACTATATATGTTAATTAACTTAAGAGTAATTATTTAAGTTAGTAAACTTATGACTAATTTACTACTATTTTAAGAAATAGGTGTTACCTGTTAAGGTATTTAATATTATTTGTTTGTTTATTTGTATCTTGTTGTTCATTTTATTTTTCCATCATTACTTTCTTCTTTTTTTTTTTTTTTTATATTTTATTTATTACGTTCAAATTTTTGAGCGTTATAAACAAGTTTGATTTACTGGCTTGTCCTGTATCAAGCAGTGTCTTTATGCTTATATCATTTTGGCCTAACTTTGAACATGGCAGGACCTTCGTTGTTGAAAAACAACGTTTCCTGCAACAGAATGATATGAGGTTTATACCGGTGGATTAATAGTTCTAAGTTGTGCTGGTTGGCACGAAAACCTCTTATATTCCATTGTATCAATGTTAGATCTCGGGGACTGTTCGATGTTAGAGTCATGAAGTTGGACTGTATAATTGAGCTAGTGCTGGGCTAGATTCTTACGCTAGGTTAGAGGGTTTTAATGGTGCCTGGATACAATCGTATCAATTGGACAAGGATGACTCATCACTCATGTCAATGTCATCAGTGACTGAGTCTGAAAAAACTACTGGGAAGGGAACAGTGAAATGATTGTATTTTTGAGGTACTCTCTGAAGGAGAGATTACTATCTAGAAAGTTTGATTCGTTATTTTTAATATAATTGTCTACTTTATCTTTGGACTCCTTGGCGAGCCTAAGCAGGCTTTCCTTTGTTATTGTTGTTAGAGAATGTTTATTATTGTTGTTAATTGTGTTAGTAGGTTTTGGTGGGTTAGTTTTGTTAACGTCAGGTTTAGGGACTTAGCTGCAACCTTAGTGGTTTTATCGAGTGAAGCATTGCTGATGGAGGATGATGGTTGGTTATTATCTGATTGTTTGTTATTTACATTTAAATTTGCAGCCGCCTGGGCAAAGCTGGCTGGTTTGTTTAAAGTTGGGATGTTCGCTATTTCATTTTGGATTACTGGGTGTAAGAAAAAACGTGATAAATATTAAGTAACATAAAACTGAGAATCAATTTTTCCTGATATCTCCCAAAGTACTAAAAATATCAAATTATAATGTTCTACAAATTTGTAAATTTTTATCAAATAAACATTATTCTCAAACATTATTATATCATAAAATTAATAAAAATTTAATTATTAAGGAAAAATGATAATTTTTAATTAATACCACATTTATCTCTCTCTGTCTCAGTTTATGCATTTGTTTGCAGTCACCTCTAAAAATGTAGTACCACTTTATGGTACATTATAAAATATTGCAAAAAGCTGATAATTTTTTGTATTGTTATTTATTATCAGTTTTATGTTACTTAATATTTATCACGTTTTTTCTTTGATTTACGTTGCTCAAAGATATTTAATATATTCGGTGAAAATAAATTTTAGGATCTTCTATACATTTCATTAGAACATAATTTTTATGTAAATTTAATCACAAATTAGTTTTAAATGATTAAATAAAAACAATAAGTTGCCATATTAATTTGGTACGCCCAACACATATAAACAATAAAATAAAATTGAGCATTATGTCTTTGTACTTAAGTAGTCGTTGATGTAACGTATAGTACGTATTTACTATATACACTGCAGTTTCCAAAACATAGTCTTTAAATTTAACGAGACAAATGCAATGTGTTAAATTTTTATTAGCTTTTTAAATTATAACTAAATTAAAGTCGAAATTAAATTCTTCTATTAGTAAGGCCTACTGTCTTTAATTATGTATACTTTGTGTAATAAAAATATATTTTTTATTTATAATCTGGTTTTCCTTGTACCATTATTTATGTGTTTTTTTTGTTCCTTCTCTATCATAATTCATTCAAGGACGAAATGCTGTTACGGTTTATCTATGGATTTGTTAGATAATATTGCTACAGAATTAGGATTTGAATTTCATTTGTATATAGCACAAGATGAGTTATTTGGAACAAAATATAGTACACTTAATGATGAATTCATGCATTCTAATCGAAAGGAATCGCCTTATAGGAAAAAACTTAATAGAGTAAAAAATTCAAATAATTGGAATAGAAGGGATCAATATCATCAGCATAAGCAATACAGTAATTATCCTACATATAGTACATTAGACGATGAAATGAATGAACATCATCAGTATCATGATAATCATGAACAGTATCGTCATGATAACAAGAAAATAAAAGAATCATCAAGATATGATAAAAAAGATCAATTTGATAATGATGAAAATTCAAAACAGGAAGAAACATTTCGTGGTGGTAATTTTATTACTTATGTATTACATTATTTAGTAAATTTTTTAAATTATTTCGAAATACATATACCTATATTTTTGTACTTTATTCTTTATTTATTATTATGGGCCCTATTCTGGTCAAATACTTTAGTTAGCGAATTTTTCTGCTTAAAAAGTTAGCAGATTAAGATGGTAGCAAATTCTTAAAAATTAGTATTCTGGTATAATTATTTTTCGAAATCTTTATAAAGCTGCCAACAGAAATTCGAAATCTTGAAACAAATGTCACTCCAACAAAATTTTTTGCCTTTCTACACTAGGTAGTTAAACCAGTTTTTTTTTTGCGATCGTTCTTAGAATATTGGTATAATTTTTTCCCAGCTCGGTATAATAAAAAAAGAATCATCTAAAATAATTTTATCACGAGGGTAATACATTAGATTCAATTTGAACTGTTGTAAAAATATGTACATAGGTATATCTGTTTACGGAAGTTGTTATAACCACCAATATTTATACACTATTTGTTGTTTAAATTTAGTAAATGGATCAATTTGTAAATAAAAAAGGAAAATAATGAAAATAAAGATAAGTATTTTATATTTATTCTATTTAATAATGACAATGAAAAAGTTAAAAGAAATTATAAAATAAAAAAAAAATTAGAAATGAAATAGTTTTCATTATCTTTTTTTTTTTTTGTTTGTTTAATTAATAATTTCGAAAATTATTTAGCAAGTATATCTTTTGTTTTTATTTTCTCTTCTTCTTTAATTTCATATTACAATTAAATTTTATTTTAAAGAGTATTCTGGGTTTTATTTGTTTTTCATATATTTTAATTTTCTTGTTATTCTTTCTTTGTTTATTTATAATTCTTATAAAATACAATGATTATTTAATATCTATAATTGATGTACTTAAATTGTAATAAAAATTATTTTAACTTGTTTGTGTTTTTTTTTTTTGTGGTTTTATTTTTAACATAAATTATATATGATTTTTCTTTTATTCTTATTTTTTGTTGTTGTTGTTGTTTTGTCTAAATTTATTAATTATTTTTTGTATATTTGTGTTTTAAAAATGGCATAGAAGTTCGCAGAAAACTTAAACGATAACGAATTCGAAAATAGCACCTGCTACAGTAATGAAAAATTAGCAGATTTTTCTGTTAATTTTTGAGACCAGAATACCAATTTTTGTCTTAGCAGGTTTTTTATAAGATGTCAAAATTTTGTATAAAAGTTAGCAGAATGTTGAATTATCAGAAACTGCTAACAGTGACCAGAATTGCCCTGATTTCAATAAAAAATATATTTATATTTTATTTTTCTCATTTTAGTATTTTCACACGATAGGCGAAAAAACATGAATGTAGAATATGTAGATGAATTTTTAACATCATATTCATCAAAAGAAATTTTTAATGAAAAAAATAATGAAAGTGACGAAGAAGAAAACACAGATGAATTTTATGAAATGAACTTTTTTGATTGGTCAAAATTACGACAAAACTATGAAGAAAATTATAAACATAGTCGAAAATTTTCAAACAAAAAACTATCTAAAGGTTTGTTTGATTTAGTTTTTAGTTTTTAATGCTTTAAATAGTTATTGGTAATAATTTTGCAGAATTTCTATAACTGAATATTCTGTGAATAAAAATGTACGAACATATAGGTTTTTGAGAAAAATATATGTATGTATTACAATAATACTCTAAGTCTAAAGTACTTTAAAAATAAAAAATAAATTCGAAAATATGAAAATGTCAATTTTATTGAAATAAAAGAATCAAGTGAAAATTGAATTGTAAAACTTTTTGTTTTTGAATACATACATACATATATATATTTTTTTGTTCATTAAATAATTCACAGCTCAGTGGAATGGAATAGTCGGAGATTTAATGTCAGGATCTGCTGATATGTCATTTGCACCATTAAGTGTGTCAAAGTATGTATTATGACATTTATTTTTCTTTTTTATATACATAGCCTAACACTGTAAACACATTAGGTGGTTAAACCGGTTTTTTGCGCTTGTAACAATAATGGTATAATTTTATTGTTTTTTTCTTTTTATTTTCTGTAAATACATATAATTTCTAGATATTTTATTCTGCTATTGCGAGAAATTTAATTTTTTTTCTCTTTTTTTTCATTTCAGATCACGATCTGAAGTTATAGATTTTAGTGTACCATATTTTCATAGTGGTGTAACATTATTAGCAGCACCACAAAGTCGCTCTGAAATTCCACTTTTAGCATTTTTATTGCCATTCTCACCAGAACTTTGGATAGCAATTTTTACATCATTAAATGTAACTGCCATTGCTGTAGCAATTTATGAATGGTTAAGTCCTTTTGGTTTAAATCCATGGGGTAGACAAAGAAGTAAAAATTTTAGTATGTCATCAGGTAAATTATATGTCTTATATCCATTATATAGATATACATACATACAAATACTTTTATAAACGAAAACTTAATATAAACGAAATATTAATAACATTGATGACATTATACTTATCTAAAAAGTATTAAAATGTTTGCATTTTAAAAAATCAAAGATTTTACACTATATGAAATTTAATTACATACTTATAATGTAATTTAATCTTTTTTCATTTACATTCTGTATTTCGTTTTTATTTTTTTATTTTTACTTATTTGATTTTCCTCTTCTTGTTAAATTACAGCGCTGTGGGTTATGTGGGGTTTACTTTGTGGACATTTAGTTGCTTTTAAAGCACCTAAATCGTGGCCAAATAAGTTTTTAATTAATGTATGGGGTGGATTTTCTGTGATTTTTATAGCTTCATATACTGCCAATATAGCTGCTCTAATAGCTGGATTATTTTTCCATAATGCTGGGAATAGGCCAGAAGTTACGGTAAGTTTTTTTCCCTTCTTTTTTTCACTTTACAATATCTTTTATTAAAGTTGGAGAATATTTTTTTATTAAAATTGAAATTATATACGCAAAACGCATTAATCTTATTTTTCGTTTAAAATGCTAATAAATGGTAATCTATGATCATAACTAGAAATAGATATATATGTAGTACATATGTATGTATAGTCCAAAACACAAAAGCTCTTGAAAAATAAATTTTTAGTTCTAAATCCGTTCATAGAGCGTACAGACCAGAAGGAATCGCTTATTTATACTATTTCCACTATTCGAAGTCAGTATTGTGCTTATGGAGGCAGTACCCGATGTGTTTCTGATAATTGTTTGTAGGAAATTCTAGGAAATATATCTCTGTCAACCCTAAAAAAGGTACTTTTTAAATTTTAACATATTATGTATGTTAACAGGATGTTTCAAACTGTGCAGAAATCATTTTAACTTTTTGTTTGTCACAAAAAAATTGTAAAAAGGAAGTTTATATTTTTAATGAGATACTCCAATTTTTGTTTGCTGATCTTTATTTCTAAGAATGAATCATCCTGTTCTTTTAAAGTTTTTAATTTTTTTTTATTTTGGCAAAAAGAAATACATCCTCCCTTTCGATGTTGTTTATCACGCATCGTGATTCGTGAAGACAACTGGAACTGATTTATTCAGTTATCGCCATTTGTTTTTATGAAAAATAAAAAGCCGAAGTATAAAATATAAAGTCGTTGCGCAGTCGATGTCCGCTTGAAATGGTAATTTATTAAATGTTGTTTGATTCGTGTCAGCGGGAAAATGAATATGAAAGATAATTATTAAATTTCATGGTTGCTGCAGCCGTAGGCCGTAGCTATAAGAAGGATTGCCTAAGTTTATAAAAAAATATGAATTTATGATAATATGATATTCAATATTTTTATTTTAAAATTTGAATTAAATGTTAACTTATCCTTTTTTATCTACTTTGTTTTATTTATGTACTTGTTTATAATTTCGTTACGGTACTTTAATTTAATTTAATTTTTTAAAATCAAATAATGAAACTTTAATATTTTTGATTATAATTTAAATTTGAATATTTTCGAAATTTTTAATCAAACAAAATTTTAATCATTTTTTCTATAAAAAACGAAACGCTTTTGGATTTTTACATAAAATTACATACATACATATGTACATAAAAAAAATAATAAAAATAAATTTTATCTTATTTGCTAATTCAAATGAAATATTGAATATCAAAATACAAAGGAAATATTTCACTAGATTATGTTCTTGAAATACCAATAAAACTAAATTTCGTTTTCTTTATTTTTCAAAAACTGAGGGTGAATTAAATTTATAAGTTGTAAAACAAAAGAAATATTAAAATTCAATAATTCAGTAATTGCAAGACAAAATCAATCTATCGTTAACATAAAAATCCTTGATTAAAACTACTTTCATTAATATCGTAGATATTTTTTATCTCTTATAGAGAAATTTTCGTAAATATTATATGAAGTTCTATTAAATATTTTGTTATTGGTTTTTATTGTTATTTTTGATTTAATTAATTTTTGTTTCACTAAAGTATTTTCATTGTGAAAATCCAAGTGTTTCAAGTAAATTAAGAGTATCAAAGAGTGAATTTAAGTGAATTTAATGCTAATAATATACTCAAGTAAATTAGTTTTTTTATAATTATTATTTATTAAATTTGTTTTATAAAATTTTCCGAAATTACCTGTTGTTGTCCTTGAATATACCTTGTATATAGTATGTATAGCCGTTCCTTTAGTTATTTATTCATTGCCTGAGGCTTTCGTATGGACATACATATGTAGCATATAGAAATATAGCACCACAAGTATTGATATCTGATCTAGTAAAGCATTCCAAATTCCAATTCCAATTAGCGGAAATGAAATAAAATAAAGTTAACAATGTTAACTATATTCAAATTATTTATAACTTGATAAAATCTAATTACAAAAAAAAGTGATTATAAATTATTTAAAATTTTCTCTTGTATATTTTCCATATTTGTGATTGAGCAAGCTTCTTTCTTCTTTGGTATTACACACATAATATTATGTATTTATGTTTTCTGGAATGAGAAATAAAATATTAAAAAATTTTTTAACTTTTTTATAAAATTCTTCTTAATTATAGTTATTAACATCACGTGTTGGAACACCTACAGCATCAGCAGCTGAAACTTATGTTAAGAAAAAAGATCCACATATTTGGGAACATATGAAAAAATATACAATAAGAAATATTGAAGAGGGTATACGAGGCCTTAAGTAAGTAGAATTTAAATATACGAGTATTTATTACATTATAAAATATAATTATGTATATTCTAATCAAATTCAATTTTTATAAATTATTTTTTATAATTTCTTTTTAATTGTACGTACACATAAACATATGTAGAAATGGATCATTAGATTTAATTATGGGAGATACTCCAATTTTAGATTATTATCGAGCAACAGATCATGGATGTACATTACAAAGAATTGGAGAACCTTATGTTCATGATACTTATGCAATTGGAATGACGAAAGGGTAAATTGATACTTTTGATTTTTATGTGTAAATTTTACAAATTATGCATTTTCTTCCTTTGTATTTATTTATTTTCTTTCTAATGTTAGATTTCCATTAAAGGAATCAATATCTGCATTGATTGCAAAATATTCAAGTAACGGATATTTAGATATTTTAACTGAGAAATGGTATGGTGGATTGCCATGTTTTAAAGATTCTGAGTTTTTACAACCACGTCCTTTAGGTAATTAGCCATTTGTTTTTGTTCTTTTCCACAAATCAAATTTAAATTAAAAATTTCCTTTTTATTGAAAACTTTTTTTTAAAAAATTATTATTGTTTCTTTATTCATCATTTTTAATTTTAAAGGCGTTGAAGCTGTTGCTGGTGTCTTTCTTTTATTGGGTTTAGGAATTATGCTTGGAGTTTTAATATTAATACTTGAATATTTATTTTATAAATATACATTACCAATATTAAGGCATAAACCAAAAGGAACTGTTTGGAGAAGTCGAAATATAATGTTCTTCAGTCAAAAATTATATCGTTTTATTAATTGTGTTGAATTGGTTTCACCACATCATGCAGCTAGAGAGTTAGTTCATACGTTGAGGCAGGGACAAATTGCAAGTTTATTCCAGAAAAGTATTAAAAGGGTTTGTATTAGATTTTGAATACTCCAATGATTTTTCTTAAAAATTATTTTTATTTATTAAAATAATACACAGTCCTTTTAATTTCTATGTATCACAAATTTAAAAATTTAAAGAGTATGTATTTAAGTAACTTAAAAGCTATAAAATATTCATATGTAAAAAAAAGTATACAGGGTGTCCGAATTAAGGTGTTACAAAATTAGACCACAGATAGATTTCGCCGAGCCATTCAACAAACATAAGCGCCATCTCTTCATCCCCCTTCGTTTCGTATATAATTTTTGGAAACCAGAAGTTCTTATTTAATTTTTGAAGAGTTTTTGTAATCCACAATGTCCTGCGTCGTTATGTGACAGGTCTTTAGTATTCGCCACCTCGCTGCATCTGGAACCAATTGCAATGATTGTTCATTACGACGAAAAAGTTTACATTTCTCCAATACATATTCTGTTAGCCTATTCTTGTTTTTCGGATTAGTCTTCATTCTTCAACGTTGTTATAATTTCATCAAGTTTTAGGTCTTGTTTCTGCATCGTTGCTTACCAATCGCTTTCGTCGATTTCAACCATCATGATGTTTTCTGATCTTCACGACTTTTCCAGAGTGTTGGATCACAGTTTACGAAATCTCTATCAATTCTAAAACGATCGAAAACTTCTATACTATTCTGGGAAAAAAAAATATCAATCGTTCTATCTGTAAAAAATCAATGTAATATGTATTTTTAAAAAAAAAATATTTCAATGTGATACATACCTTTAAAACTATGTTCCATGTTATTTATTTGAACGATAAATCGTTTAGAAAATAAGAAATGTCTGGTGTTGCCACTGACAGCTCAGCCTTACCTGACATTGGGTCGTCCTCGACCCCATCACCAATTAAACCAAACCTTGAAACGGGCATATCAGGATTTTGCACCATGGCTTGAGTTTATCTGCGGAATATACAAAAGAAAACTTTCTACTACTTAGTTATTTGCATACCTTCTATATCCTCTAATAGTAAATGTCAAACTACATACGGTCCTTTAAATCGTGGTTTTAATTTACGGCTTTCTCCAGTAGCAGCAGGTTCGTTTTCTATAACCACCTAAATTGTCTGGTTCATAGACACGTGGAGTAGGGTGTTTATCTTCGAATCTCTTCTTCCATTCTGTTCGTTCGCGGACAATATTTGAACAGCTAATTGTCTTTTTTTCAAACAACGTAACGCTTTACCGATCCAAGTAGTTCATACGCTAGAAGATGAAGAAGCTACGCTTTCAGGTAGTAACGTAACGACCAGAGTGAAACAAAACGGAGCTCCCAAACAAATAACGAACGAATACATACAAAGAAAGCGATATCGTATTGATAGGGAATGTACCATCGTCAACAGGAGAATCGCGTAAACTACAACCTAAATACAGAGATCCAATGCTGTGAAGAAAGTTTTAGAAAAGACCACAGGTTGGCCGAGTGTCACGTAACATTTTGAATGACAACTCGATAATACTACTATTGGTGCTATACAATGTCAAATGTCAATAGTAGACATATGTATATCTACAAATAGTTGACAATGGACGTAGTATAAGAAAAGGTCTGAAACATACAGATATGATAACGTAGATATAAAAGCCGTTACTATATGTACGCGATTTGTTTTGCTATTATTACTATTTTTCTTATATTAATTCATTTGAAGTAAATAATGTACTTGTGAATAAGATTGATCAAGTGTTTTTATATTTTTTAACTGTAACACAAGTCATCCGATTTCCGTTTTTCCGACCGTTCTTCTTTTTATATCAATTTTTTACCAATTCAAGCCCAACATCCTGGCCGTCCAGGCTTTCTTTGATTAAATAAAAAGAAACTGCTTATTTTTCTCATTTTTCATTAGATTAAAGCATCCGCGTGGGTAACTTCGAACAAATTATTGAGATCTGACACAAACTGTTGCTCTCCTTTAATTAGTTCTGCACTGCAATTTTAAGTAGCTCGTGTAGGAATTTTAGCTTTTTCGCAAATTATGGATAATGAAACGGACAGTTAAATTTGCACTTTTACGTATATGTATCTAACTTTACAGTTCTCACATTGTAGAAGAACACCGAGAATTTTAAAATTCGGTATTCCTATTGAAACAACAATTTTTTCATTCCGGAGTTTCACAGACATGATTAAATGAATGTAAATAATATCACAAATAAAAAATTGGAAATAAAGAATTATCAAGTAGTACTTTTAACAAACTCAGTCACGTTAATGAATGTTAAGAAAATTGGGTTGTATCTCAATTTATATTCCAAACTCAATTTGTTAGGCGAAGAAAACCTGTATTTTCCTTTTTATAATACAGATATTAAAAAAAATTCAAAAAGAAATAGTGGATTCATAGAACCTGAAATCGGCAAATAACATAATATGTATTATTCTATTAAAAAGTATGTTCTAACGATCAGATACTCAACAATAATGTATGAAATGATTAAAAAACTTCATCAATGGGCTGAATAAGAAATCGCACTGAAATCGGCATGGGTAAATGTTGTTAAATTGACCTGTTTTTTTGTATTTTTACTTCAAATTAAAAACCGAAAAAAAAACTAGGGAGTAACCTGTTGACAAACAAACACTTCAAAAATATGGGACACCCTAATATACCTATATATGTATGTATAAAGTTTCTTTTTAAAACACACATACACATACATACATTTTACAAATTTAAATATTGTACGTAATCAGAAAAAAATTTGTTCCAGAAGGAGGATGAACAGCGTCGGCGAAGAAAAAGCAAAGCACAATTCTTTGAAATGATTCAAGAGATTCGACGGTAAGTTGTTTTTTTTCTCTAATACCTTTCTTATTTTTTATTTTTTTACATAATAAATAAAGTTTAAATTATGTGTATTATCTTTGTAAACGCTTTTTGAAAAATCCTGAGGAAAGGACGGCTAGATTTCTCCTAAACCTTAGTAGGAGGTACTGTCAGGCTCTAGTTGTGCTCATCATAGGGCATAATACATGTAACCACCGCCTGGTGGCCATGAAAGTGGTCAGGGATCCGAAGTGCGAGGCCTGCCTGGAGGAGGCGGAAACAACAAAGCACCATTTTCGCTATTGCCCAGCCTTCTCTAGGATTGGGCTTCGTACATAGAACTCTGATGCAATGAGAATGGAAGACATCTGTCCCCTCGTTTATTAGGAAAATGAAAAGATTTTACTATAGACGGGGTGCTGAGTGCAATGAACTCTCCTGTTTAAGTGCTCACGAATGCCTGCAAACCCGACCACCCCCCTCCCCACCCACACAAACAAACAACAACAAACATGTGTATTATCTTCCTTCGTAAAGAGAAACAAAAATTTATGTTTTATAAAAAAAACATTTTAACTTTTTACATACGTACATATAAATATATGTATGTATGTTTATATTAATTTTATTCAATTCATTAAAGAATCGAATAAAAACAGAAAAAAAAAGAAAAAATAATAGGGAAGAAAAGGGAAAAAATAAAAATAAAATATAAAAACAATATTCTCGTTTTTTGTTTCCTTATTTATATGATACAATGACGATAAAATATTAATTTTATATATGTACATACTACTTATATATAGAAAGTAAAACAATTTTATTTTTATCCATTGTGAATATTAGCTTTCAGATTTTATCCGACATCAAAGTATTTTATGAATTTTCGGAAAAAAATGAATATCTTTTGTAATGTTATTGTATCTGTCTTTATTAATACTTAATTTTCATGAATAACTGTTACGGTTATTCCCGAAAATAATTAGGACATAAAGCTTAGTTTATTATTTTCTTTGAAACAAAAAATTAAAGTTTTAAAAATTCGGAAGCTCTTTCAAATAAGAAGAAGTAAATAATTTGCTAATATAAAATTTATTCTTTTATTAAATTATTTACAAATAAAAATTGATTTTATTTTTTCTTTCTAATTTTAATTTTAAAATTAAAAACAAAAACTTTTAGTGTTCAACAACAAGAACGTGCTAATCCAAAACTTGAAGTTGTTACTGAAGATGAATCAGCTACTGATGAAGTAACAGGACCATCAGAGACACATCATCGTTTGAAATTGAGTCCAAAAGCAAGGTTATTTGGTGATCGTAAAGAATTACGTTCAAGATCAAATTCATCAACATTAAATTTACGACGATTTAGTACAGATAGTATATTAAGTGAACGTTTAGATACAATTGGTCGTCGATTAGGTAGAGATTTAACAAACTCACCACCAGATCTTGGTAGACATTTTGAAACATTCGGTAAAAATCATGAAAATAAATTTGGCACATATTGTGGAACGAAAGCATTATCAAATGATCGTATTGAAGAGACAAAATTTGATACGTATAGTGGTAAACATTCTGAAAAATCGCCAATACCAATTAAAAAACATCAAAATAAACGTGTTGCATTGAATTCAGAAACATTTACAAATCGTTTCAATGTTGATGATGATGATAGCATTAATATAGGTTGTAAAAGTACGAAAAAAGT
This sequence comes from Bombylius discolor, assembly GCA_939192795.1. Classification (NCBI taxonomy): domain Eukaryota; kingdom Metazoa; phylum Arthropoda; class Insecta; order Diptera; family Bombyliidae; genus Bombylius; species Bombylius discolor. The sequence goes on along the minus strand of OW584243.1, from coordinate 32,866,318 downwards.
CACTGAAGCACAAACAAATCGTGATGATATAAAAACTCTTCCAATACCCATTATAAAAGAAAGTCTCGTGTATTCGATTTGTCAAGAAGATAATAATAAAATAGATTTACGTAATAGAGTACATGAAAAGTTAAAAAATAAATATGAAGTAAAAGAATTGGAACAGGATGATGACAATGATGGCGGAGCAATTTATAGTAAAGTAATTAAGAGTAGAACTATTGGAACACTAGATGTATCAAATCAAATAAATCTTTCTGCACAACAGCAGCAACAACAATATCATTATTATCATATTAGACAGAAAACTTTCGATAGAAATGGTAAAAATTCCAGCGGTGTTATTAGTATACGTGGTGGTGGTATCGGTGGGTATAGTAGCATAGAAACACGTCCTCCTATGCCTATACCAATATTACGCGTTGAAACAACAGAAACAATGGAAACAATACAACCAGCAACAACTACAACAGCTACTGCAACACCAACCTCACAATCTTCATTATCTTCATCTTCAAGTCAACAAGGAACATCTCATAATTCATCATCGTCTAAGGTAAGTCAAAAGTCAAATCTTAAAAAAATATCATTAGAACGTTTAAGTAGAAAGGATCTTCTTAAATTGAGTGAAAGCTCACAATCTGAAATTCATGATTATTTAAGTAAAACTGCAAAACCAAAAAATTCAGATCAATCAATTGAACCACCTTGAAAATAGAAAATTTAGATTTTTTTTTTTTCGAGAAAAAAAACAGATAAAAGAAAAACAGTATTTCAATAATTCACTAAAATTTTTTTTTTATAAAAATGAAAAAAAAGGATAACAAGCATACTAATATGTAGTACATATGTATGTATATGTACATGTACATATATCTAAAATATTGCAGTATAGATATTTTCCTAAAAAAGTGCAATAAATGTAAATCAATAAATAAAAAAATTGGTAGCTCTCCTGACTTGGTAATCAGACAGAGGTTTTTCAATTATGATACAGCGAAACAATTGCAAAGTTTTTTAGAGTTTTTAGAAAACATAAGAGAAGTAAAAGATAAAAAATTGATTTGAAAGAAAGAAAAAAAAACAATAAAAAATTTAATTGAATAGAATAACACATTTTAAAAAAGTTAATACTAATAATTTTTTAAAGGTTTTCAGACACAACATTGAGAAAAATGTATTGTAACAAATATTTTAATGGAAACAATTATATAAAATTTAAAAACAAAATAAGAACAAAAACAAAAATTATAAAACCTATTATAAGAATATGCATTGTTATCTCGAAGTCCTAAAAAAATAAAAATAAAATATAATATATACCTATTTAACAAAATTAAAAAAAGAGAAAATAAAAACAAAACAAATTAACTAAAAATAAAAACTTTTTAGGTACATAATATATAAAAAAATAATGCTAATAAAAATTTTAACTTAAAAACAAAAGAAAAAAAATTTATTTTCTGAATAAATAATGCGTTTAGCGGATGAGAGTGATAAGATTTAATGACAGTGTTTTACAAAATAAGTAAATTTAAAAAGACACACTAAAAATACATATATATGTACATACATTAAATTTGCACTGCATTTTAACCAGTTTAAATATAGTCAAAATAATAAAAGTTGAGGTTTTTTCGCGCATGTTTTACATGGCGTACTGATCTTTTTTGTGTAGATATACGAAAGAAGAAACGTGTTACAACAACAAAAACGCATGTGAGTAAGTATCTTTTTTTGCGCATGTTTTTCTAGTATAATACGAAACCTCAACTCTCAAAATTCTGACTATATAGAATATCTTTCTTGTTTACAATGATTTCAATACTTAAAAGTACATTTAAACCAAATCATATGGTCATGCATTCATTATTATCACAAAATTGAAATATTGTAATAAAGTCATCATACCATTTTGATCCGTTAATTCCGTTAATGATATTATTTGAAACTATCCAAAAGACCCATGGAAAAAGCTTTAGGAATGAAATTGTTGTTCTTAACTCCATTATACTCATAAAATATCAAAAATATTTTTTTCCATTGAAAAAATAAATGTTTTTGTTTTTCAAATTATCTATTAGGTATCAATTTAAAACCCAAAAAAGTAAAACAATAAGAATTTTAAATTTAATTGTGTTTACAGAAAATAAAATTAATAAATAAATAAATATAGAAAAAAAATTAGAAAAGTTTAGAAATTAAAAAAAAATTAGAAAAAGATGTACAAAAAAGGAATGAGCATATAACCTTTAAAATGTATTTTTAAAGTAATTTGTGAAAACAAAAGTGTTTATAAATAACTCATATACACTTATTTAGAGTAGAGAATGACATACATATTCTAATATATAAACATATTATTGTATGTGTAACTATTAATATTACATTTACCACATAAATAATAGAAGAAAAAATATTTTTTAAGAAAAAATAAAAAAATGTTAAAATATGAAAAACAACAATTAAATTTTCTTTCATATTTAGAAAAAATGTATTAACATACATACATATATATATGTATGTATGTGTGAATTTGATTTAACAAAAATTATTTAAATTTTAAAACTACTAACAAATGAAATCATGAATTAACAAAACATAATAAGTTCATGGAATATTGTTACGTTTTACAAAAAAAAAAAAATTTTAAATGAATTTAAAGAAATCAAAAAATTAAAATTATACTCTTTTGTATATAAAAATTTTCGAAATAGTTTAAAAATAACATACACACTTCATTTATTAAATCACATACAGCACAAAAATCAAAAGCAAAATAAATTTTAAATTGGAATAAATTCTATGGTATTTTGGCCCATTTTACCTTTTCACAAAAAACACATCTTTAGTTTTTTTTTTTTTTTTTTTTTTTTTTTAATATGAAAAATAGTATCTTTAAAAACGCATCGTCGCTTTGTTGATGCAGCATCACTGTCGTCAGTAGTTTAAAAATGAATGACAAGTGGCATCACTGACTGAATCAATTATTCGATAATGTATTATTATGTCATATGATGCGTCAAAATTAAGCGAACATGGCATCACGAATTTTCATGATGCGATGTATACATAATCACAATTATTATATGTCAATTCAAAATTTTATTTTATTTGTCAGTTAACAAAATCAATTTATAACAATATAATTAAAATTATTACATTAATATTGGAAATTACATTACAGATAAGAATCGTTCAAAAACGTCAAAAATTTGCATCAGCATCGTATTTGTAATAGCATCGCATCGCATCAGTATATAGCAAACGTCATGATACTGTAATGATGCCGCATCGTTACAAAGCGACGATGCGTTTTTGAAGATAGCCAAATTTTCAAGTATTGACAACAAAAAGAGAAGAAAAGTACATATTATGTACATATAAAACAATTTTTTTTCTTCAATAATTGACCATCAAAGAGCCTGTACACATTAGGTTGTTGTAACAACGACGCAAACCGGTTATAAAACCTGTTTTTACAACTGCTCAAACTTCATCTGAAGGTGGCACGACCAGTTGTAACGAGAGTATGAGTGTATTACAACCGTGAAGCTAAAATTATTTTGGGTGATTCTTATCATACCAAGTTGGAAAAAATTATACCATTATTGTTACAACCAGCGCAAAATAACCGGTTTAACTACCTAATGTGCAAACAGTGAAAGAATTCAAGAGTTTCTGAAAAAAAAGTTGAATAACTTAAAAATTAATAAAAAAGAAATTCCATAATTGAAAACATCTTTTTGTTACTATGAAATTTGAAATATCCATATATAGGTACATTGAATTTTCAATTTTACAAAATATTTTATATATTTTATGTATGTATACCTATATGTATGTAGATAAAAATTTAAAAACAAAGATGTTTTGACTTTTTTATATAAAATTACCTAGTATGTAAAACTGGTAAACTATAATACTTTTAATTATAATATTATAACATTTTCGCATTTATTTTAATTTTACTCGCTTACTTATTTTCATAAAATTATTTGAATATCTTGGGATTAGTTTTTGATTTTTAGTTAATATTGCAGATTAGAATTTCAGTATTATTAGAAAAACAATTTTGTTCTTACATGTAAAATGATAAAGGAAAACACATATGTAGGTATTTTTTTAAAAGTTATTTCAGCAAGCATATTAGAAAAAAAAACAAATTTGAAATTTGAGGAATTTAATTTTCTTCACATGTGGGTACATACATACATACATACATATATTCATTTCAGAGAATAACTTCTTAACGGTAAAAAAACACATGTAAATTTTTGATATAAAAAGGAAAGAAATTAAAACGAATAGAACAAGTGCATTTTTGCATTCTTATACAAAAGCATGCCAATTAAAGGTTTCATGTTATAATTTTCTTTAAAGTTCTATTCATTCCAAGATAAAGTATACATATATTTATTCAAATACATACTTATTCAAATACATACTTACAATTTATGTATATGTATATTTTTTTCTATTAAAGTGTCATATTTAAATTGATCTATTGTTTATATTTACGTTCAATTTTTTTTCCAATAATGAATGTCTTTTCACAAAATCAAATTTTTTTTCAATTATCCTCGAAAAACGTCACAAGATAATACGATATTTTTATTTGCGAAATAGGTATTTAAAAATCGAAACGAAATTTACAAGATGTCTTTCAATGAGAATGAAGGAAATGAATTAAATTGATTAAAAATAATAAAAAATTTTAGATTTCTCAAAAGCTTTCAACACAATTAATCATACAGTCCTGAAATCCAAACTTATTAATAATTTTAATTTATCCAATTCTGCATTCTACTCTCAGAAATTTTTTTAAGAAACAACACACAGCAAACGAAAGTTGAAGACTTACCACATATTTTACTTAATGGATTTATTTTGAAATATGTTTCAAAAGTTAAAAATTTTAAATACAATTTAACAATTTAAAAAATACAGAATTAAACCACAGATAAACTAAAAACAAAATGTTAAAAACCTAGTATATTTTATTCTTATTACCATTCAAATTACCATATTCAGAATACAACAATCAATCAATGTAAAGGTGAAATCGATAAACGTTAAAATCCAAAAACAAAAAGTTTTATTTTTTATTTCGGTTTCTTTAGAATTGTTTAATAATTTTACAAGAAATGAAGTAAAAAAATTTATTAAACTTTTTGAATAAGATTTTGTGATATACAATTTACGATTATCGATCTCACCTACAGAATATTTAAAAATAATTATTTTCAAACAAAACAAATCTAATCAGTCTATAAAAACAATTGCTTATTTATTTGGAAAGAAAATCATAAACTTCACTTCACCTAAATTTAAAATGGTTAGTTGAATTATATGAAAAACAAAAAAAACAAAAAAACTGCACAATTATGTAGATAAATTAAAAAAATAATAAAATTAAGTAAATTAAATGAACATAAATAAATATAAATACATATATGTATATTTTAAAAAAAATCTCTGAAAATATAAAAAATATATATAATACATACATATGTACATACATATATGATATGAAAAGATACAAAAAAGAAAAAAAACATATAAAGTAGAAAATATTATTTTTTCAATTTTCATATAGAAATATGTAATAAAATTATAAATGGAAAAAAAAAAAAAAAAAAAAAAAAAAAAAAAAAAAAAAATGCTCGTTGAAATTTATTTTCTGTCTTAATTTGTTGTTCTTTTTTCTTTCTCGTTTTTATTTTACTGAAAATTTTCACAATTAATTTTTTCTTTTTCTAAAATTAAGATACATAGTATACATACACGTAATTGAAAATTCACAAATTATATTATTGTGTCATTTACATAAACATACATATATGTATGTACATCCTGATCAATTTTCTTATTTCATTTATTCTCGTAAATTCATACTGTATAATTCAAATAATTTTCTGTGACATATATGTACATATGTACTTGTACACATTTACAAAATGTAAACGTAAAATAAAATTGACTAATGTTAAAATATATTACGCTTCATACTTCTACGATAAGATATACATACATATATGTATACATATAATATATGTATGTATACATAGTTATGAAGAAGACACATAATATTACATCCTGTTACTTTATAATTTGTAAACACACGGAAGTTAAACTTATTCTATAGATATATTATTGAAATGCAAAAATAAAAAACATAAAACATGTATACACAATAACAAAGGAAAAATATGTAGGTATAATGAAATGTTAACATGAAATAATTCGAATTTATCTACCACACTTTAACAAAAATATTTTCAATTTTTTTAAACAAAAAAATAATAAATTAATATAAAAAAATTAAATATGAAATAAAATAAAAATTACGATATTTTCAATAAAAAGTTTACACCGACAAAAAGCTAAATCAGAAGCATTTCTTTAAAAAATTTAAATTAAAAAAATATTTTAAATAAACTTTTTATTCTTTTAACATTCTTTAGAGAAAAATAAAAAAAAAATTATAACAATTGGAATACAAAAATTAGAAGAAATTTTAACCACTCCAAAAAACAAAGACATGTTTTTGAATAATTTTAAAAATGGAAAAAAAATTAAAGTAGAAAACACATTTAATCAATTTAATGATTAAAATTTGCCTATTCTTCCGATTAAAAGTTTCATTTTATAGCCGAAAAGTACCGTTGAAAATTTTGTGACAAAATTGACATGCTTTACAAAAAAAAACCGTTTTTACTCTGTTTAATGATATTCCAGGATAACATTTATTAATTGATTTTAAAGAAAACTTCTTTTTCTTTTTATTTTTACATTTTTATTTCCTTTCGATCGATTTAATGGTTCTTGAGATAAAGGGATTCGAAGTCAAATTTCTTTTTTTTTTTAAATCGATTTTTCAACTTCTTTTGATGAAGATATATCTCTGAAACTTGAATATATATTTATAAAATGTATTTACATATGAAAATTTATGATAGGCGTACATATCAATGCCTTAACTTAAAAAAATGATTGCGAAAATTTTGATAGAAATTTGAAAAATCATCAGTACATTAACTTTTTTAACTTCACTTGATTAATAAAAAATACAAAACAAAAATTTTAAAAATTGTCAATATAATTTTTTTAATTGGAACTGGTCTTATTTTTTGAAAACATGAAATAAAAAAACATTGTAAAAGAATAATTAAATTTAATGTTTCAATTTTTTTAAATCTGCCTTTTTGTAGTAGTCAGTGAAATTTATATTCTTCGAAAACCAAAAGAATATGTGTTATAAAACAATGTAGTGAATATTAAAATAAAAATCGCTTAAAAACACCATTACATTTTTGAAATATTAAATTGAAAAAAACTATTTAGAAATTGTATGGATGAAAAAAACAGAAATACAAGAACTTTGAAAGTGTTCAATTAAAAATTAAATTGATTACAACCCTTATTTTAAAATATAAATAATGTACTATATGTGAAGTAAAAAATAAAAAACAATAAATTAAATTGAGAAGAAAAAAAAATAAAAATTAATTTTGTTCAAAAATTCAACTAAATTTTAAAAACTTAAAAGCTTTATAAAAGTAAAATGAAAAGATACATTCTTAATTTTTAATAATTTATTCATTTTTCTTAATCTTTATAATAATTACAAAACATTTGGTAAATACACCTAACAGATATGAAGAAGAAATTATTATAGTTAAAAAAAAAAAAACCAAACAGATAAAAATATAAACTGTTAAAAATTATTTTTGTTATTATATAAAATATAAATTAAAGATATTAAAACGAAAAAACAAAAAACTGATACAAAAAGACAGAATAGTGAAAAACTTTATTTAATAAATTTTGAAAAACAAGATTCTGAAGAAAATATGGTTTTTTATTTGAAAATAAGAGTCGAACATAATATTATTATTATTATTATTTTCAAAAAAAGATTTGAAAAAATAACACTTTTGAGTGAAAATTAAAAAATAAAAATAAAAATACGATGGAACAAAAAACAAAAATTATAGGTATATTTGAACAAAAAAATAAATAAATTATGTAAATATTTTCAAATAGCAAAAAAGACAAGACTTAATAAAGAGAAAAACTGTTATTAAAAGAGTGTAATAAATTTTTGTTTTAATTTTTCAATCCCGTAAAAATAACTCGAGTTCGGGAAATACGAATTGCTCAGCTTAAAGGAGCCGAAGCTGAGCATCAACCCCGTTCCTAAGGCTCAAAACCTTGTGTTATTCGCCGTTCAGATCACCTGTCAAATCAAGTTTTACCATAGAGTAAAATCTTTTGGGTTTGTCGTCAGGGACGAGGGACAGAGCGAGATATTTTTCCATAAAAGGATATCGCTCCAAACAACTCGCTTCCAGTAAAAGAAAATATAGTGACGTTCGACGTTGCAGCAATGGAAAGAAGCACCCTCGTCATATTTTAACCATGTCTTGTAAACACCCTCAAGTTCTTCACCTTCAACACTCTATGAATCCGTTTCGTCTACTTTCTCGACTAAACTAATCGTCACTGACCATAGAGAGCCTTGGTCAGTGGAAGAAAATGGCCCTGTTATCAAACGTAGCTGTTGCAGAGATTGAAAACAACGTTTCGTTTGAACAACTTCTACTTAGCTAACATACACGATGAGTGTATATTAGGTATGGACGAGAAAATCCCTCTAGAAACTTGTGAGGACTCATTGTTCGTAAACGTTTGTGAAAAGCTTTATTCGAACTCGCCTCACTTCTCAAGCCCTTTCATTTTTCATACCAGCACTGCCGAAGCAATTGCGCACTATCCAGATCAGGCCTACTCTACCTCTTTTGATCTAGGAAAGCTCAATTCTTTCGTCCAACATAAACATGAAATTCTTCCAGCTCAGTCCCACCTCCTTCCCACAGAACTGCAAAAGTTAAACTCTGCTTCTTCTTCAGCCTTCCTCTATGAAAATGCTTGTGAAAAATGGGAACGCTTTCCAGATCACGTTAATCCTACCTCTGCTGATCTGGAAGAGCTGGACTCCTTCGTTCTACCTAAGGAAAAACTTCATCCAGTATTTGTTTACTTATTTATCTTATATCTATTGACAAGCTACAAAGGCTTTATTAAATTTAAAAGTTTCTTTAATTGAAGAAGTTTTGACAAAAAATTTGATAACAGAATTTAAAATTTAAACGAACTGTTAAATATTCAAATATTCTCACAGTTAACTAGAACTAAAATTTTCTAATAGTTATAATTTATATTTGATTTGATTTAAAAAAAAAAACACTTCAATATACTTATGGACCCTGAAGTTCGTTTTGAGAATTTTTATTAGTTTTTAATATTGATTAGGAAATTTTAATGGAATACACTTAATTATATACTGAAAGATTTTGCTATTATACTCTCCCGGAGGTTTTGCTAAAATAAAAATGCATTGTGCATGTGCATAATAATAATAAAAAATCCATGAATTAACCTGGAATTAACCAATTGCCATTGTGCTGTACGATAGTAGTAGGCAACATCAAATGAAAGGATGTATTCCTTTTTTTTACAAAATTTTTTTTATAAAATTTTGGAAGAACAGGATGATTCATTCTTAAAAATAAAAAAAATAGCTAACAAAAATTGAAATATCTCAATATGAATCGAGAAATTTTATGATATTTTTAGATTAAGTTACTTTTTTTACCAAATATAAATTTACAGAAGTGTTAATTTCGTACAGAAACTCTCTTTTTAGAATTATTTGTGAAAAAAAATTTAAAAAGACTTCCGCACATTTTAAAGCATCCTATTAAAAAGTACCTTTTTCAGGGTTAACAGAGATATATTATTTAAAATTTCCTACAAACACTTATATGTAAAGTTATCAGAAACTAATAGGGTACTGCCTCCATAAGCACAATACTGACTTCGATTTATTTATAAATCGAGTATAGAGGTTTGTCATTATTTTCAAATGTTTAATTTTGCAATGTGATAATAAAGAAAAATAATAGTGATCATAAGAATTATTATAAATTTAGTATAAAAATGTTTCTGCACAAAATCTATAAATAAATTACTTTTTACATAATTTTGTAACGGTCATTATTGTAACAGTCAAAATATTTTTGAATTTCGTTAAAAATTCATAGCCGTTAAATTAGCTGTGTTTTATTGGAACTGAGGAAGTGAGAATTCTGAGATTTCTCACTTCCTCATTTGATATGCGCGTTTTTCGCCCCCCCCCCCCCCCCCCCCCCATTTTCTATATTTGAAAATAGTGGTAGCTACAAAAAATCTAATTTCCTTAGTGAGCAAGTGAGCTTAAATTTTATTTTCTCACTTGCTCAGTATCAGTTTACCAGCTGTTTTGGTGTCAAAGTATCATATGGAATTGAAGTTTGGGGCTATTACGTGATTTTACAATCCGTTTTTATATTTCTTGAATTGTTTTTTAGTGTTGGATTTTTCCAGTGAAATTTGTTCAATTGAATATAATTTAACTTTTATTATGTTTTTTGAGCACTCAAAGTAAGCCTTTTGTTCAAGAAGAAGATAAGTGAGATGATCAAAATTGATGTGAGCACATCACACTTTCTCAGTACCAATAAAACACAACTGGTGACGTCATTTTAGTTGTCAAATTTGCTATTTAGGTTATGCATATATTTTCAGCATACCTTCCTATTCTATTCACCATGACTTCTCCTTTGTCGAGTTCGAGTACCTTTGTGTTGTAATAATTGAGATTTTCTGCTATTAAGTTTATGTATATTTTGAATATTTTTATATTATGTCAAAATTAATACTTAAAGAAATTCGTGAAGATATAAAAAATAAAAAGTTCAAGACTGCTATCCAAAAATGTCAGGTACTAAAATTTTGTTTTTTTTTTGTTTATTTCATTTTTGACGATAGTATTTATTTATTGAATAGGAAGTCTTAGAAAGTGATCCAGAAAATTACATGGTCTTATCATTTTTAGGAGCTTGTTATCAAGAGAACAATAAAAAAGAGGTTTGTTATTATTAAAAATTTAATTCATATAACTAAAATATGAAAATTGTATATTAAAGGCTGCTAAACATTTACGAAAAGCTGTATCATGTGGCTCTGATCCAACTGTTGCATTACAAGGATTACTGAATTGTGCTGAAATTAATGAATTACCGAACATTATAAAGAAATTACTTAAATTGAGACCGTGTGTTATATTTTCTATAACTTTTAGTTTCCTAAATTTTTGAATTTTATCTTAAATTAATTTTATAGGGAAAAATATTTTGATTATCATACAAAATTGGCATCAGTATCAAGTTATTCTAAAACCTTAGAAATTTGTATTGAAATTTTAGAAGATGAAGTTTCATTAAATGAAGAAAATTTTAAAGAACGTGTCAAATCAGCATGGAAAACTTTGGCAAAGATATTTATTAATCAAAATGAAATATCAGATAAATGGCAAAAATTGGTTTGTATTATTTTCTTTTCTTTCTAACTTTATTATTTGATATCATTGTTCTTCTTCCTAAATTTTTTATTTACTAATTTTCCTTAACCTTTAATTTTAGTTTGAAAATGCTTTAAGTCATGCTTCTGATGATGAAAAGTTTGAAGATTACGTACAATGTACAAAACGTTATTTAAAATTATGTTATAAATTGCAAAAATTTGATGATTTACTAAAGAAAGCATGTAAATTACACGAAAACTATCCAGAAGACATTTATCCAATAGAATGGATATGTAAAGTTTTTAATGAAAATCAACAATTACAATCACATTTAACTAAGTCAGTTCAATACTATTGCGATGCTATTTTGAATTTAAATGAAAATTCAATACTAGGATTATATACAAAAGCTATATTATTAATCAGAAATGAAGATTATGTATCCGCTTACACTATATTATACAAAATACAAATATTAGAGCCAAATAATATAAGTGCACTAAAATTACTTGGTAAAATTTATATGATTTTGGGTGCTTATGGAATGGCATTACAAATTTGGAAAAAATTAAAAATTACTGATATTCAATATGTAAAATGTTTGTCACATTCAACATTTAAAAATGATTCGGAAGAAGCGATAAGTATTATTGAAAAAAAAATTAACAAAGAAAATAAAGATATTACAAAGATTCTAATTAGGTGAGTGATTTATATGAAAAAGTAATTTTATTTTTAATTTGATTTTTGAAATAACTTCTTTTAGAACATATTTTAATTTGAACGACATAAATAAAGCTCAAGAAATTCTATTAAAAAATAAAGACCATTACGATAATGATGAAATTTTACTTTTAGAAGCTGAATTTTTTATGTAAGTTGCAATAATTTTTATTTTATTAAAAATAATTTAAGAATTGACGTAATAAAACTTTTAAAATCATTTCTTTTTTCGACAGGGAACCGAAACATGCCACTGAAGAATTAGAAAAATTGTCGAAAAATATATTTTTTGTAAATTTTTTAAAAGCAAAAAAGTATTTTGAAGCAAAAGATTACAAAAAATCTTTGGATAATATTTTAATAGCAACACGTCAACGTCCATATTATTCTGAATGTTTTTTAATACTTGGACAAATTTATTTTACTTGTAAAGATATGATACGTTCACGTAAATGTTATGAAAAATGCATTAGTTTAAATCCACAAAATCAAATTGCTGTTACAAATTTAAATATAATATATCATAAGAATAATGAGAATGATTTAATTGAAAATTTATTAGAGAATGCAGTGAATAATTTGGAAAAAAGTAAAAGTGAATGGGCATTATTTCAATTAGGTTTACATAATTTGTGTGTTAAAAAATTCGACAAGGTTTGTAAGATATGATTTTTCGTTTTGTAAATTTCATTTTGAACATTAATTTTTTTTTTCAAAAGGCTGTTTATTCTATACAAGCTGTTATACATTTAGATTTGAATAATATCATTTATTTGGAAGCATTAGCAGATGCATACAAACAAAGGGGCTCATATAATTCGGCAATGAGAGTTTGTGAAAAAATTTTGCAATTAGATAGCAGTAATTTAATTGCTAAATATCAAATTGCCACCATAAAAACTGTATTTTCTTATTCAATTAAAACATAAAACAAATAACTAAACTAACTATATTTGCAGATACTTCGTATGTATGTGGAAGCAATTCAATTATTCGATGAAATCTTAATTGAACATCCAAATTTTTTTCCTGCTCTTAAAGGTATATCAGATGCCCATCATAACTTAGCAAGAAAATTATACTCATTGAAATTATTAGGAAGATGTAAAGATCATTTACAGAAAGCAGTTGATCATTTACAAAAGTAATTTTTAATAACTTAAATACTTTTCATAACTGTATAATCGATTTTTTTATAGAGCATTTTCAGTTTGTAAAAAAGATGCAGTATGGTTTTGGCGAATGATGGCTCATATTTTTACAATGGTTGCACGTTTACCAAAATCAAAAGCTAAACTTAATATTTTTGGTAAATTAGCTGGAAAAGAAGAGAATGTTGTAGAAATTGAACGAAAAGAATTATTTAGTTTTGCAGAAAAGTAAAAACATGAAAAAAGGTTAATAAAAAAATATATAATTTAACAAAAAATTCAATTTACAGATTTTACATAATTGCATTGAAATTAAACCAAAATAATTATTTATTGTGGTATGAACTGGCATTATTCTATTATTATTACGAAATAATTGAAGCAGATGAAGCCATAAAATTGAATTATTTTAAATTAGCAGTTGATGCATGTAAACAGACAATTTCTCATAAACCAAAACGATGGGAAAATTGGAATTTATTAGGTGTAATTTGTGCTAGAAAGGGTAAAAAAATCAATTTTACAATTGTAATTACCAAATTTCTTCTCTTGCTGGTTAATTAGTGTATTGTTTTTATTTTAGAAGTAAATAATTTATCATTATCTCAACATTTTTTTATAAAAGCTTTAAATGTTGATAAAAGAATTGCAATAACATGGTCAAATTTAGGAAGTTTGTATTTATTAGTACAACAAATAAAACTATCGAGTTTGGCATTTAATAAAGCACTACAGTCAAATCCAAGTTATAAAAATGTGTGGATTGGACAAGCAACGATTGCTAGACAAATTGGTGATGATGAAGAATCGATGGATTTACTTAGACATTCTACACAATTAGGATTTCATATTGAATCAGCAGTTGGTTATGCATATTGGGTGTGTTCAGTTTTAAGTGATCCAGAAAAAATAAAACGAAAAAGTTATCAATATGCCATTGAAAAAATGCATGCAATTCCACTTGCTTTAGATTCGATTACATGGTAAGTAAAATAAATTAATGTAACAAAATTAAATTCAAAAACATTTTTTTCTAATTGTATAAAGGTACTTTAATGCAAAAGAAGATGATTCAACAGTAGAAGCTCTTTCATATTTAGGCTATTTAAATTTTCGTCAATATTTATGTAAATCAGCAATTACAGCATATCAATGTGCTGTAAAAAATGCTAAAGATTCAAATCAAAAAGATCAAATGTTATGTAATTTAGGTTATATATTATTAAAAAATGATCAAGCAAATGATGCAGTAAAAATATTTATGGAATTAAATGAAGCTAATTTAGAATCAGTTATTGGTTTAGCAATATCACAATCAAAATGTGGTAATTTTGAAGAATCATATTCAGTATATCAGCAAGCATTAGAATGGTTAGCAAAGAGTGATAAAGAGAAATCAACAATTTTAATACAAATGTCAGCAATATTATATTCAGTTAAAGGTGAAGCGGATACAAAACAAGTTTTATATCAATTGTAAGTTAGAAATAAGGAAAAAATTTTGCTATTCAATTTAATGAGTTTTTTTTTTTCTATTTCATTTTATAGACTACCATTATCTGATATACCAATTGAAGCTTTGTATTTTACGTGTGCATTAGGAATAATTCATAAAGATTGGGAATTAACTGAAGCAGTTTTAGATGACTTGAAGAAAAAATATGAAAATGATGTTAAATATTGTCATCATATTGCATTTTTAACAGCATATTATTATTCAGGAATTGTGAGTGTTATTTTATCATAGTTTTTATATTTTTTTTTTTCATTTATAAATGCCAAATGTATGTACATTCTATCAAATAAGTACCGGAAGTTGTTCATTTAAAAAGTTCGCGTTAAAGTTATGAAAATAAAATTTTTGCTATAAGCTGGAACCAATGTAACTAATTACTTGTCATGTAGAATTTTGGCGCGTTTTGTCAATCAATTTTTATTGATAAGGTTAGTCAACCTCAAATTTTCTCTGTGAAGAGTGCCGCAAATAGATTGCTTAAGACATGCTTTAACAAGCCAATTCGGATCCTACATTCATGAAACGTACCATAAAAGGTGATGAGCCAACAATCTTTTGAATGGCGCGTTGTTAACGGACCGAAACCGAAAAAATCACATCAAAATTGTTTAAAATCAGTCATGTAGATAGTTTCCTCTGATTATAATGGTGTTGTCCACACTGAATTCCTTCCGGAAGGAAAACAGTCAACAAATAACATTATCTGAGCATTATGAGATGTTTGAGGAAAAATTTTCGCAGGAAATTAACACTTCTTGGTAGACGTTTTGAGTCAATTAAAGTGATATAATGAAATTCACAGAAGAAGGCTGAAAAGTGCCTATGAAAAGTATTCCGACGACAGAATGTATATAAGTATAATATATGTATATACATATGTGTATGTGTAAGTTCTTAAAATTAATAAGTATTTTTTTTAAATTTATTGTTTTTTTTCTCATTTCATTACAGAAACAACCAAAGAAAGGTCTCATTCATTTATTAAAACGTATTCATATATTCCCAGATCAACCATTATTACGAAAATCATTGGCTGAATATATGCTTACACATAGTAGTAAAACTAAAAAGCATATGCATTCAGCTGCTAGCCAAATTGCACAAAGTTTTCTACCATTAGGATTGGTAAGACGTTTAACAACATCATTAGAAGCAGCAAAAGCATTAACTATTGCTAGTGTTACATCTGGTTATGTTGATATTAATAAACAACGTTTATTAGCACAAAAAGCTGTTCATTTAAATCCAACATGTAAAGAAGCATGGATATCATTAGAACAATCTTCTTCGTTGTGTAAAAATTGCTAGAACAATTTTTTTTTTTTCAAAAACATAGTCGTACGAGTATTTGAAATTTATAATAAAATAGTTAAATTATATATTCAAAAATTTATTCTTTTTTTCTTAATGTTATCAATAATAATGGAAATAGTTTTTTAAATTTATTTTTATTTATGTATTTGAAATGTTTTTTATTTTTTTTTATTTTAAAGATGTAGTAACTTTATATGTCACATTTGTTAAGAAACCCTTATATCCTTTAATAGTTCAGTTGGTAAAGTGGTGGACTGTAGGTGGTAATGCTGTAATCTATAGGTCGCTGGTTTGATTTGAGTCCGGCTCAAAGGAGTTGAATTTTTCTTTTCTTATGTGAGCTCGTCCGGTCTTGGTAATTTTGTTTTTGTTGCCTTGGAAATTATTAAAAAAACACCAGTAAAAACTCATAACCTCAATTTGTTGTAAACAACAGTTGTATTATACATATTTAAAAATTAAATTTAATCGACTATAAAGTAGAAAAAGATAGGAAAAAAAACTAGGATAAATGTAATTTTATTATTCATCTGATTGTCTTAATAATAATTATAGGATTTTTAAAATCAAATTTCCAATACATTTCATACAGTTAATAATGTTTAATTTTACCATGTAACCTTTTAATGTGCCTTAAGTTATTTTAATTTCTGATGATGCTAGTAATTTGTTAACCGTTGTTATTTTTCTAATAAAATATTTTTGTTTTTAAATAGGCAATTCTTCAAATTTAATTAACTTGTTATGCAAAAATCTAAATAAATAACTTACAATTTTTTCTAACATGTGTATAATTTACCTTTTATACAATTTACAATTTTTAATTTATATTCACATGTATATTTACATTACTTATTAATTTTAAGGTTCTTATTTATTACTAGTTTATTTGGTATTGCAATTTTTTATGGTATGTAATCAGGTTTCTTATAAATACTTCGGTCGTTGGAGCCTCCCTGATGCTTGTTGGCAATCTATTGTACATCTCCACTGCAGTGTTGTATAGACCCATTTTTACCCTATTTGTTCTTGGTTTTTCCGCTCTTATTTTCGTTGCGTTTCTTGTGCCATAGTTATGAACAAAGTTTATCTATATCAAGTTGTGACACTGATGACGTGTCTCCTTATTTTTTTGCGACCTTGGTCCCGTTGTTAAAATATCCCTAACAAATTTGCAAAAAATAGATGAGGAGTTTGTTTGTAAGAAAAAGATTAAAAAATTTGAATGACGACAACATTTGATTTGGAAACTGAAACATTGTTATAGGGTATACAAAATTAAAACAAACATTTTTTAAAGATTTTGTTTAACACTATTTCTCTATTTTTTAATACTTTTTCAATATTTATGGATCTATTTCAAATATCTTCAAATATATTTACAGAAATTCACTTTTTTAAATACATATTTTTTAAACAATTTTAATAAAAAAAACTTTAGATCACCCTTTACTTTTCTAGTTCACAAGTTAAGTACTGAAACTCATTTCGTATCGCCTTTAAAAATACATTATGGGAAAATCTCATGTTCACGCTCTCTTACAGCAATACAGTATAGGACAACGGATTTGAACCAAAACATTGGATCTGCACTGTTTTTACTAATAGATTTTTTCTGTTAATGTATAATAGTTGGTGCAGTGCTGTCGTTAAATTCCGATCGGAGTATTTTTGCTTCGATTTTAATAACCGTAGTACCGTACTCCTCCTTTTAGATCGGTACTACCTTTTTCATTTTTCATAAAAAGATATATATATATCCGGTTTAAAAATCGAAATCATTACAGGCAAATAGGCAAACTTTTCTATATTCTTTTACATTGCGTTTGTATAAATCTGTCTCTTGTGTGGGGTGATCAGATCTCAATTTCAATTTAAAATTTATCAAAAACATGTATGTAAATGTGAAGATATCAGACACTAATCGGGTACTTTATTTTTTGCTTGTTATGTTCGTTCTTAATAACCTAAAATACCTTTGTTTTTACAACGTACTCCTTTTTCTGTCTTGTACTCCCTTTTTTATAGCTTTGTAGTTTGTACTACTATTCAAAAAACCCAAACGACAGCCTTGCTGCAGTGCATAGTATATTCTTTGAGCCTATACAGTGTACACATTAAGTTATTGTAACAACGACGCAAACCGGTTATAAAACCTGTTTTTACAACTGCTCAAACTACATCTGAAGGTGGCACGACCAGTTGTAACGAGAGTATGAGTGTATTACAACCGTGAAGCTAAAATTATTTTGGGTGATTCTTATCATACCATTTTGGAAAAAATTATACTATTATTGTTACAACTTACAAAATAACCGGTTTAACTACCTAATGTGCAAACAGTGTTTATTTTAAGACTTAAGACTTAACTCTTAAGAGCTCGACTTGAATATAGACAATATAGTAAATAATTTAACTATTTTAGTTTTAGTTGAGCGAAGTCATAGTAAAGTGGTGGTTATTTACGTCAGTTTTTAATTTTACTATTTTTTTTACTCGTTTTATTTTATTATTATTGTTCGTTCGTTATTTTTTTGTCTTATTTGTGAATCAGGAATTTATATCACAAGATCGATTTAATTGAATAAGATAAATTTTTTATTTAAATTTTAATTAAGCATTCCATAAACACACACAAGCATACATATATGCATATGTGATTATATATATATAATTATATATGTATATGTATATTTTTTTTTAATTTAATAATTACATTCATTTATTTTATTAAAATAAATAAATAAAAAAGGAAGGGAAAAGAAATATTTTTAAAAATTCTACATGAGTGAATTTACGTAAACTAGAAAAAGGTAAATAAATATTGAAAAAGATATTGTGGTGTTGGCGAAAATATGTATTTATATTATATATTATATATTATATAAAAATAATAATGATAATTAAAACTAGAAATTAAATAAAATTTAAAAAATAGAAAAAAGAATTCGTAGTGTAAAATATATCGTAGGTTTTTAATATTCATTGAAATAAAAATAAATAAAAAATATTTGTGGTATGACACATAAAAAATATGTGTGTTGTCATGTTACGTGATCATACTTATATATAAGACGTTTTTATCATACGTATGTGTGTGTGTGTATCATAACGACGCAACGACTATATACTTATAAGTATAAAGTATACAACGCTTATTTTGTGTATGTGTTGGGCGTACCAAATTAATATGGCAACTTATTGTTTTTATTTAATCACTTAAAACTAATTTGTGATTAAATTTACATAAAAATTATGTTCTAATGAAATGTATAGAAGATCCTAAAATTTATTTTCACCGAATATATTAAATATGTACGAGCAACGTAAATCAAAGAAAAAACGTGATAAATATTAAGTAACATAAAACTGAGAATCAATTTTTCCTGATATCTCCCAAAGTACTAAAAATATCAAATTATAATTTGTAGATTTTTATCAAATAAACATTATTCCCAAACATTACTATATCATAAAATTAATAGAAATTTAGTTATTAAGGAAAAATGATAATTTTTAATTAATACCACATTTATCTCTCTCTGTCTCAGTTTATGTAATTTTTTACAGTCACCTCTAAAAATGTAGTACCACTTTATGGTACATTATAAAATATTGCAAAAAGCTGATAATTTTTTGTATTGTTATTTATTATTAATACATACATTAAAAATAATCAAAACCTATGAAAATTTTTTTTATGGAAATAAAAAAATCGTAGGAACAATTTTATAAAATATTTTAAAAAATAATACATACTATATGTACTCGTATACAGACTTCAGTTCTCTTTAATAAAAAATTTCACTTCTTTTTATTTACAAATAATATACTAAAATAAAAAAAAACTTAATTATATGTAGAATTCAAATTCTAATTCATACAATACTCAATAAAAATATCTAAGTATTTTTTTGTTCGAAAACAAATAATAATAATAATAACAAGAAAAGAAAAATGACGAAAATACTTTATTTAAAAGTTCTTTTGTTTTAAAATTTTTTTTTATATACCTATGTATTAATAATAAATAACAATACAAAAAATTATCAGCTTTTTGCAATATTTTAAAATGTACCATAAAGTTGTACTACATTTTTAGAGGTGACTAAAAACTTACATATACTGAGCATGAGAGAGAGAATTGTGATATGATTTAAAAATTATCATTTTTCCTTAATAATTAAATTTCTATTAATTTTATGATATAGTAATGTTTGGGAAAAATGTTTATTTGATTAAAATCTACAAATTTGTAGAACATTACAATTTGATATTTTTAGTACTTCGGGAGATATCAGGAAAAATTGATTCTCAGTTTTATGTTACTTAATATTTATCACGTTTTTTTTGTGATTTACGTTGCTCATAGATATTTAATATATTCGGTGAAAATAAAGCTTAGATTCTTCTCTATATTTCATTAGAACATAATTTTTATGTAACTTTAGTCACAAATTAGTTATAAGTGATTATAAACAATAAGTTGTCATATTAATTTGGTACGCCCAACACATATAAACAGTAAAATAAAATTGAGCAATCAGGCTTTGTACTTAAGTAGCCGTTGCCTCAACCCAAAGTAGTATTGGATTTATTATAAATATGTAATTTTATTACTTTCTCATTTATTTTTATATGTTTATTTTCTTTTTTATTTTTGAAAAGAAAAAGAAAGAAAAAAACAAATTTACCATCGAAATTATCATCTTTAAATTTGGTATTTTACAATATCACCATCTTTTCCATTATTTTGCATAATAGATGAAAGCCAAACAAAAAGCCAACGAAAAAAACGAGGATAGAATGACAATATAATAAGACGTATTGTGATATTTTAGGTACATAATTTGTATAGATCTACATACAGATATATGATTTTACAAAATAAATATATATGTACATGTATTTGTAGATATATATATAGGTACCTACTTTATTATAATATTATTTTTTAATTCTCTTCATATCATAATACCTATCTACATACATATGTATAGATATCTATATTCTTTTAAAGAAAACAAAAAAAAACTTAAACAAATGTGGTTTTATTGGAAATTCAAAATTAAATTAACATTTATTTTGTTGTTGTTTTGGATTGAAGGTTTTTTTATCGCAATTTTCAGTATATGTACATAAATATGTACATATGTATATATGTTTACGATTATAATCGAAAAAAAATGTTAAAAATACTTGTTTTCTACTAAGAATTTATTAAATAATTGTTTGTACTGTTAATTCAATTTCGAGAAATAATATTAAAATTAATATAAATTATCATGATAAATATTTAATGAGAGAATATTGCAAATTTTAATAAGAATCTTTTTAAATTTATCATTTTTGAAATCTGTATTGAATGAAAATAAAAATATTTCACAAAAAACACTGATTTATTTAATTACTCCTAAAATATTATGTTATGTATTTGGAGAATTGTGTTTATGATTTTCAAATAATTAATTACTTCTAATTAAAAACTTCTCATTTTTAAATCTTTATTTTTTTACACTTAACTTATAATTCAGTCCCCATAGTAGGTAGGTACTCACGATAGAATCTAAATCAAGTGTTGACCTTCTCTTTTTTAAATAAATGCCATTTAAGAAAAATTGATTTTAATCTGAAAAGTAAATCAAATCTTTAAATTCTAAAATTGTTACCTTAAAAATAAGTTGAAAAATTTCTTTAGTTTTTTTTTAAATTGTTATTCTTATTGTTGTTATGGTTCTTCAACTTCTTTTTATCTATGTATCTTCATTATTTTAAACAAAATAACAGGAAATACAACAAATGTTTGTAAGGTGTACCTATGTGCAATATATGTATGTATGTATGTATATACATATATATATTTCTTTTATGATATATCTCAGCAGCATAAATTTTAGTAAATGAAGTTTTCATCAATGTTTTCAGTGATGTAATGAACAAAAATGTCAAAGATGAAAAGGTAACGCAAATGGTAATGCGATGTGTAAGTGATATAAATTTTTCCATCAAAAAGTAGTCTAAGGATTTTTTTTTAAACTGCGTATTTAATTGCATGACATTCAATTAGAAATAATGTACATAAGAACATATGTACATATAGTATATGAATGAATTTTAGTTGTAATTTTGTCTTTAGATAAGCTACATGCCTAAATAGGTGTAATTAATCACCTTTTTTTACATTTATTTTAAAAAAGCAAAATATGAAGATGTATGAATTTCAAAATATTCTCTACATATTCATGTTTTTGGTACATATGTATACATAGTGAATTGAATAAAATGAATGATTAATTTGAATGTTAATTACACAAATATACAGATTAAATAGAAAATAGAAAATACTTATCTTGATTTTCAATATTTTTCATTTTCATTTACAAATTTGTTTATGTAAACAAGAAATAGTGTATAAACATTAGTGGTTATAACAACTTCTGTAAAAATGTTTATTTACATATTTTTACAATGGTTTAAATTGCATTTGAAGTAATTGTACCAATAGTAACTAGAGTGTGAGTGTATTATCCTCTTGGTAAAATTATTTTAGATGATTCTTACTATACCGAGCTGGGAAAAAAATATTCCAATATTCTAAAAAGTAAAAACGATCGCAGAAAAATTGGTTTAACTAGTGTAGAAAGGCAAAAAATTTCTTTAAAGTGACATTTGTTAGCAGATTTCGAATTTCTGTCGACAGCTTCTTAAAGATTTCGAAAAATACTTGTGACTAGAATACGAATTTTTAAGAATCTGCTACCATCTCAGTCTGCTAACTTTCTTAGCAGAAAAATCTGCTAACTAAAAAATTTGACCAGAATAGCTACCATTATTTTAATTAATAAGAAATTGTACATAAAATTGAAATTAAATTTACAAAAATATTCTCCCTGTTTTTTTGCATAGGAAACTTCATGAAAACAGCTGCAAAAAGTCAGTTTTTCTGCTTAATTTAGGATTAATTCAAGAACTTAATCATAAGTACTACAATCAGTTTTCTGCAAACATGAACTCACCCGCATTTATTTACATCCTAATTTTGATAAACTAGTGCTTAAACTTCATGCAATCAATTTTTTTTTTCTATATTAAAAAAGAAAAGAAATATCTATTCATGTCTCTTTTCTTTTAGGAATTCGTTTTCAAAGCTAAGCCGATTAAAATTTTTCTGCCGGTACTCTCCTCGTTGTTCTCTGTAAAACGCGAGTTACAGGGTGTCAAACAGATACTCAGCCTTACGTGACTCTCTAATGGTTGAATCATGGTATGAAGTCTTCCAGTAATGATGATGATTGTATTGCTTTTGATATTTTTTTGAATTTATTATCCTCACATATTGAAAAAAACTCATATGTTAAGAATAAAAATCTAAGTAGATTAATCCATTTGAAGCCTTGGATTACAGATAACTTATGTAAACAAATCAAACTGAAAAATAATATACATATATAAAAAACAAAAAAATAAATCCAACGACAAGGATTTGTTAAGTAAATATAAGAAAGTGTCTAAAGATGTAAAAAAATCAGTAAAACTACAGAAAAATAACTATTATCAAGCTAAATTTAAAAATTCTGTAGGGAATATTAAGATGCAGTGGAGTCTTATAGATGAAATTGTCGGTAAAAAAAATATTCTTCTAATATAGTTACTTCATTACATACAAATGACAATAGATCAACTTCAAAACCACAAGTAATTGCAAATGAATTCAATAAATATTTTATTTCAGTTCCAAGTAAATATTAGTTTAGATCTGCATACACTACATGTAATAATTCTCAAGAATATTTGTCTACTTTTTCAAATCCCGTTTCATTTTTCTTTCTCCATATTACTACTAATGATATAATATTAACAATATCTTCGTTGAAAAATGGTACATCTTCAGGAATAAACAAATAGCAGGCTGGATTGTCTGATGTATTATGTTTTTTGTTGAATTTAAGTTTTCAACAAGGTATTTTCCCTTAAGCATTAAAAACTGCCATTGTCATTTTATTACACAAAAAAAGGGACCCTAGAAATCCTAATAACTATAGACCAATATCAATTCTAACAGTATTTTCATAAATATATGAGAAAATCGTAGCCGATAATTTGGTATCATTTTTAAATTTACATAAGTTCTTTAGTAATTCACAATATGGCTTTTCTTCATAGGACCGGGTTTATACGTACGGTTTTTTGCACGACCTTATCATCCATTACGCTTTGATAAATTACGAAAATGACGTACGTACGTTTACATGGTCACTTTTTTACCCTATCTAAAATTCTCTTCATTCTCTTTTATACTTATTT
Source organism: Bombylius discolor (assembly GCA_939192795.1). Classification (NCBI taxonomy): domain Eukaryota; kingdom Metazoa; phylum Arthropoda; class Insecta; order Diptera; family Bombyliidae; genus Bombylius; species Bombylius discolor. Next base: position 32,841,900 of record OW584243.1, on the reverse strand, counting down.
CTTGCTTGGTAATTGGTATGGTAATAAGGTTATATACTCATATGGTTAACTGAAGAAATTGCGATAATATGAAAAAAAATATCAAAGTAACGAATATAGCACAAAAAGGAACAGCCGTGATCGAAGAAAAAGATTGATTAACCTGTGAGTGACTTCCCACCGCATACTTCCTATTTCTTTTCCATATAAAACCGGTTTTTACGTTCTACCAAAAAATATATAGACAGAAAGAAGTCTTATGTAGTATCGACTAAAAATTGTAATTATTAAATTAGACTATAGAACAGTACGGTAAGAGAAGGAAGGAAGTGAAAGCTTTTTTAACTATGCTTTAAAGCGCTTTGAAATTTAAGTTTTGTTTTTAACATGATCAAGATGAATGAAAAATATAAAAAAATTTTACTCTTGTGTGTTAAATAGAATATAAAAAAAATTTCAAATGGTGAAACATATGTGAATAAAATGAGTCACACTGACACCATCAATTACCTTGTTTATGCGAAGCTTTAATTCGCATTAACTCATGCTGTTTTGACTAAATACGGATGCATAAACCAAATTTTAAAACGCATTGAAACTTTATTTCGTTTTGAGTGAATACACTATAAAATCCGAATTTAAAACTTCAATGCGTTTTTAAAATGTTTCTTCGTTTTAAGTGAATTGTCATATTTGACCTTTCAAAATGGTGTTGATAACATACTAAACATCAATATGAACTTTTAGAGTAGTATTAGTTTATTACTCAAAACGTTTTAAGTGAGAACGAAATGTTGTACTACGCATAAACACCAATTAAAATGTATTATCTCAAAACGATGTTCAAAACGTTTTATCGTTAATACGTTTTAATTTTTGTGCATAAACAAGGTAATTGTCGTATTCGCATGTACATATGTATTTCTATGCAGAAGTAAAAGCTTTTTTTAACAAAACTGAAATATGCTGATGTACATTCAAAGCTATTTCACTAATGGGGTTCCAATGTTGGAACCCCAGAACAAAAATTTTTGTATGAGACATTTTTATACTACATAAGAATTCTTTCTGTCTATATATTTTTTGGTTCTACATAGGGTAAAAAAGTGACCGTATAAACCCTGTCTAAGATTTGTTATTCACTTGATAAAGGTTTTAAAACTGCTGGTCTGTTTTTATATTTAAGTAAAGCTTTCGATCTTGTTGATCATGATATAATTCTTAGTAAATTATTCTCTGCTGGTTTTCGTGGGTTAAGTATAAAATGGCTCGAATCATACTTGAGAAATCGTCAGCAATTGGTAAAAGTTAATAATGTTAATAGTGAAATTCTTCCTTCTTGTGATAAAGGTGTACCACAAGGATCGATACTTGGTTTCTTTGTTATTTTTAGTTTATATAAACTTATGTGAACTTTCTTTAAAAGGAAAATAATTTCCCTTTGCTGATGATTTGTCGCTCGTTTATAGTGGCTTCATCTACTGCTGTAATATATACTATAAACAACTGGCTGCTTTCTCATAATATGATACTAAGTGATAAAACAAAACTAATGTTCTTTAACCTGAAAGGTGATCCATCTGAGATTGATTTAACGTTTCACAATTGTGGAAATCTTATTTCTTTCTCATAAATCATTTTTCTATTTAAGAAAAAAAATTAATGATAAAATTATTATTTTTCTAATGTATTTTTTTTCTGTTTATTTTTACAGGTTGAAAGAAAGTAAAAAAAAAACTTGGGAAAAATAAAAATATAAATCAATCTTCTGTTATTACAGATAGTTATGATCATGAACGAATATTAGGTTAATGAAAAACTTTTTATTTTTATTAGTGTGTGACAAACTTGAATTTATTTTAATTGTGAAGATATTTTCAATTCGAGAAAAATAAATAATTTTTTATGTTATAAAACTGCCATTTATTTAATTATTACTGTGTTTTGGTGTAACTTACTTTTAACGAGCGTGAGCTATTGAAACGAGTTTTTTTTCGAACAGTATACTTTGTCCTCTTTAACATGATATATGTCCTTATCGGTGTAAATTCCATTTTACTTTATTTCGATTCGATTATTGAATTTTAAGATATAGGGACTTAAAGACCAAATTTCATGTTTTTTTTTTTTAAATCGATTTTTAATTTCTCTGTAATTTGAAAAAGGACATATACACGAAATTTTGACTATAAATACCTATATCTTAAGAACCATTAATTCGATCGAAATGAAATACATTGTGTTAGAAAAAAGAAAGAAATTTTGTAAAACTTGTCAATTTTTTCACCAAATTTTCAACGGTACTTTTCGGCTATAAAATGAAATTTTATAAAACGATATGAAGAGGACATACAAAGCTTCTAGATATATCAAAAGATTTAATTCCAATAGCTCACGCTCGCCAATGAGAAAATAGTCTTTGTTTTTTTATTTTGAAGTACTTTTTTTTATAAAAACTACAAAAAAACACGTTTGTACAAACAAAATAAAGTAAATAAAAATGGCAATTATTGAATTAATAGAAAGTGTTAATAAATATAAATATAGTGTTTTATTAATAATAACTTTAAATTATAATTTAAATTTAATAAATGGACATGTTGCATTAACATTTCCACCAGCCAGAAAATATGATTTAGACTTTTTGGACAATTCGAGAACAAAACCACCATGTGGAATGCCAAAAGGTAAGAGAACAAATGATTTTTTTATATACGGAGAATTCAACTACTTATTCTAAAAAAGGACGAGTAAAAAATTGTTTTTGGTACTCGACTATTAATCTTGACCAGGTAAAAACAAATGAATGAGTTAAAATCAGTGACGTGCAGTGAACATGATACCTATGTGCGCAGATATATGATCCTTTTAGCTGCCTTTCTACATTTATCCTTTTTTCCAAAGAGCTGTATTCCAACACCTCGGGGATCAAAAATGGATATTTTTTTACCCAAACAATTTTTGAAGAATTCTCTTCAAAATTGTCCTTTACAGCAATCTGGTAATATTTAGATTTTTAAGATAAAATGAAAAACAATAAAAAACGTAGAATTTCCATACAAATCTAACTTCTATTAATAATGTTGGTGTATCTAATCTACACATAAAAGAATAATAATAATAAAGAAATCCTCATAAGAAATGTACCACAATATTTTGCAATGTTTTGTTGGTTGCAAGTGCAAAAACATTTCTGCGCCTAGCTACTGTATATAAAAGCAATATATCAATAACCGTCAAGTTTTATTCTGCAATACATTTCCTACAACGATCTAAGAAACATAGAATGGAGCAAGTAGTTGAATTTGACATTTAGCGGCCAAAGAAAACAATATTAAATAGTTATACAATTAGGTTCAAATTCAGAGGATACTTCAAAAATTAGACTTTTTCATTGGTTACCTAATATTATCTCAGAAAAAAGGACATTTATTTGAAATTTTTTTTTTACATTATGAAAATTTGAACGATATATAAGAAAAACAGAAAACAACTTTTTTAGATGAAGTAAAAAGAATATGAGAAAATTTTCTAAGATAAAAATTAAAAAATTAGTTCGAAGCATAATTTTTCAAATTTAAAATCGACTGTAAGATGAGTAACAAATTTTGACGTTGACGCCTGAGGGTACAAAAAAAGAAGAAATCAGGGGAAATAACAGAAAGAGTGAATAAGAAAGATGGGCCATTTTATTCCTATTGAGTAATTTTACACAATTCTTCCCCACGACCGTATTCTTGACTCTTTTACTTTAACACCATTCTTCCTTTCCTTCTTTCTTTTCAATTCATTGTTCATAGTTCATACACAAATTTTTCAATGTTAAAATACTGTGAGTTATTCAATGCTCAAAAGAGTCCTTGAAATAACTCACAATAATTTCCTGAATTGAATGTAGTGGATAAAAAGATTAGGTGTTTGAAAGAAAACACAAAGCTTATAATACAAATGAAAATATAAAAATTTTATTTCAAATAATTTTTTATTTTACAACAACAACTTAAAAACTACTAATAAAATTAAAATTAAACAAATTAAATCAAACAATAAATGAGTAAATAAATGAAATTGAAAATAAATTCAAAAAATAACTAAGGAAAATTGAACAATAAAAAATTCAAAAAAATTAAAGCAACTAAATCAAAAAATAAATACAAAAAAATTAACCAAAATTCAAAAAATTAAAGCAAATAAATCAAAAAATAAATTATGTCGCTATAGAAATCTTCAGTTTCTATTGAATATATACATGAATATGTATTTATGTAAGCAAGAAGTACTTTTTCATTATACTTGGGTTTCATATAATCGTAGTGAAAGTCGTACATCTTCAACTTTGATAGCTCTAATACAACGAAACCCAGATAAATTGGTTTATTATAGTATGTTCGAACTCTGCCAAGTTGTATAGCTGTCATATTTTCTGTAAACTGAGCTAAGCTGTGGAAATTAGGTTTAGCTATTAAAGCTCTAGCACCTAAATGTTCATCACAACTTTCCCAGTCAGTAACGATTTTGACATCTTTTCGTTTGTCAACATTTTCCATCGTTTTACCGTATACAGCATTGTTCAACAACTTGAAAAAGTTCTTTTCAAAAGTATTTTTTGCAAGAGTACGATAATGAGTCTTCAAATCAATATATTTTTTCAACCAGCATGATTGTTTAAACTGTAGCGCTCTGTGAATTTTAACTAATTTAAAACCGTGTTTTAAACATTGCTGAAGATTTCTATAGTGAATTATATTATATCTTTTTAATGTTAAATCTGTTATTAACTTGTTGAATTTTGATCCCGGACTTTTTTTATTTTGAGCACAGAATGGTAAATCATTGTGTAAAAGATGAAGAGATTCAGGATATTCTAAATCTACTTCTAAAATATAACCCATATCCGAATTCTCTGTAATATTAAGAATATTTATATCTTCAACGTTTTCTACCCATTGAAAATCAGAATATGGTAACGGTTGTGGCATAGCCCAACCATATAAATTATTTGCATCAACATACATTAAATATGAAGATGGTTTATTTTCATCGAAGTTACTCATGTATTTGTTATTCGTTGTAGAATGTCTATGGGAGCATTGAGTAATTCCACCACGGATACCTTTTTTAATAAAATTATACATATTTATATCAGTGAATAATTCGAGATTTATTCCAGTATATTTTAACATCGCGTCCCATGATAACCCCGGGGTTGTTTATTGACAGGGATCCAACATATAAATATTTCTACAAACTTTTCTAAAATTCTCAAAGACATCTGTCAAAAGCAATACATCTGTTTTCAAATAAAGTACTAAATAATCCCAAATGTTTTCTACATCTAAATTTTTCCCAAACTTTTTTAGCATGAATGTAATCTTTATCACAACATTTACTATTTGTTAGTTTGCTATCAAAATGTTTTTGAGAAAGTAAATACGTTTCATCTAAACACTCAAAAGAATTAATATACTCATATTAATATACAGTATGTACTTTAAACTTAAACAAACTTACCTCAATATGATTATGTATTTTTAAAAAGTTAATTAAAAACAATGATACAGCATAAACCATCTGCAAACAACAATATTAAACTTAAACAAACATGTCTCAACATGATTAGCACTGATAAAGTATATGTCAATCACGCTGTTTTTGAGTGATAACACACAATCTTGACCTGTATGACCCCGCACTGATACCACGTAATCTTGACCTGTATGACCCGGCACTGATAACATGTAATCTTAACCTGTATGACCCCGCACTGATAACATGTAATCTTGACCTGTATGACCCCGCACTGATAACACGGTGTATGACCCCGCACCGATAATAGCTTGTGATGACGTCATTTTGCTCCTCCATGGTCCAGAAACGCCATATCCCTACTACTTAGACTAATTGTAAATTACAATTGAACTCTTAACATTAACTTCGATTTCCTTGAATTAATATTTTAAAATTACAAAATCAGCTAAATTATTCTATTCGAATTAAGTATTACTTTCGACCTTATATTTTTAATATTTAAAATTACATATGTCAGATTATGTATTTTATTATTCTATCAAATAATTTTGGGCAAAGTATTAAATTTGTCTCAAAATTGAAAAATAGTTAATTTGCCGAAAAGTGTAGTTTTACCGGATGCGCGTGCAAAGGTGTTATTGATTTCTTGTTAATGGTAACTTTAATGTTAACTTGCATGCATATATTTGATGAACATCTGAAATAGCAATAGGAAATTAACAGTATGTTTAATAAATAGAGATTTAAGAAGGAAAAAACTGTACTTTGCTAATTGTAAATATGTAAGTATTGTAAACAAGCATATTTATGAACATACAGATAATAACAGTTATTTTTGTATTTAACAAACACATGAATTATTTGTAAAAATATTGTAATAATTTGTTAAATAATTGAATCAAATGAATTTTTCAATTAAAGCCTCCACATAAAAACTATTTTTTTTTTATTATTATATTTATCTTTTTTTTCAAATATGTATGTACAATATAATTGAAAATGTAAAAGAAAGTAGGTAATTTAATTCGAAATAAAGTAAATTTTTCGTACAATAAATTCAATAATAATATGGAACAAATTTGTATTGATAAATTTTTATGCATTCAATTTATAACTTTTTCTTAAAACCTTCACATTATTATAATTTTCCGAAGTTAGAAATGAGACCATGAAATTTAATTTAAAATTTTTTCTATTATTTTTCGAAAATGAACAAAATTTGTTCATTATATAGCTCTTTTGAAGATAGAAGATTTTTAACATATAAAAAATACATTTTCCTTAGAAAAACAAAATAAAATAAGAATTTTTTAGAAAAAAAAAAAAACATATTTGTTTTTTTCTGTAAATTTACCAATGCAAACTGCAAAGTGCACCAGTTAACTTTTTTTTGTTATCAAAATCGAATTAAATCAGATAACTATTGTTTGTGTTTATGATATGAAATTACAAAGAAAGCAAACTGTAGGAGGTACTAATTTACAACTTAACATACAAGTTTTTTTTTTTTATTTTTGGTTTGTAAATTTATCTTCAAGATGATAGAAAAACGACATGCAATATATCACACCTCAATTTAAAAAAAATTAAGAAAAACAAAATGACAGCATTTTAAGATAATACATACTGATGATGATAATGGCAATAAACTTTTTTTTGTCAAATAAAAATTCTATCAGTTCCGAAATTTAATATGAATTTAAAATCATTTATAAAAAATATTTCTCGATATGGAAAAAATGTAAGGTGTGACATATAAAACACCTCATATAACAATAATTTGACAATGAAAATAAAATCTCATATAATAAAATATTGATTTATTAAAGATCTTCATTTAAAAAAAAATGTATCTTTTTACCATGCATGTAAATAACATATATGTAGGTATATATTTGTAGTATATACAAAGAGATAAATATATGTATATACATATTTATGTATACATTCATGCCCATTTTAATAATTTTGCGTTGGTATATCGTCACAAAAGTACAATATTATTACCAATATCAACATCACTCTCATTACAACAATAATAGCATATGATTTCTTTTACATGCGATAATGCGGAATCGCAATGTACTTTCCAATAACTAGATAATAATTATTCATTATGGTCACAGTTAAATTACGTTGGGTTATGCAGAGTTTCATAAGTGGACAAGACTGACATGATTGTAAGTAGTAGATACTACATATTTAAATAATGTGGAAGTTTTTTTTCAACACACTTTTTTAGTCTTTGAAGGAAAACATGATGAATATACTTTTTGTCTCTAATACTTTTTGAAGAAGGAAAGTTTATTTGAAAATAAAAAAAAAATAAAAGGAAAAATATACCTACACAGGGTTTTTCACAGTTCGTGTGCCAAACTGAAAAGGGTGGTAGATCTCGATGAGAAATGAAAAAAATCGATACGTGAGGGGGGTGGGGAAGTGTCTACTTTCAATGGTTACTGAGATTGAGATATTTAAGTTAAAAGAAATTTTTTTTTTGAAAAGTAACCAGTTCAACTTCTTGCAACATATTTCAGCGGAAAATAATTTGTTGTTTGACACTTGTCATACTTTCCGTTTTTTTCAAATTTAAAAAACTGGAAAAAAATTTGTAACTTCTGTGTTGTTTTTTTTATTAAAAAATATAGAATTTTGTGGAAAATAAATAATAAATAGAAAAATAATAAATAATAAAATAAAATAAAGTAAATAGACAAATAAATACAGGGTGTTTCGTTTGGTTTCGTTTGAAATAATACCACTGGTTAAATCTCAACGGTTTGGCCGCTAGAGGACTTAGAAATGTGTTTGCTCTTTTCTAACGGTATACCCTATAACTTTTCACAGAGGTACTCTAGCATTACCGGTTTTGACCAAAAATGTAATGAAAATTAGCATTTCTAGCACCTATTTTCAATTTATACTGTAATAAAAGCACATTGAAACCATGAATTTCAAAGATTTGTCTTCTTCACTTTTTTCAAGTGCAAACATTTCAAAAACTATGCATTTTTCGAAAAAAAAAATAATAAGAACAAATCGATGCAAAATCAATTGAACTTTCATTTTCTGCAATGAAAAGTAAGGGTTAATTTAAGCTTTTCTCGTGTAAAACAGGGTTAAACACAAAAATTTGGGAAAAATTCGCAAAATTTTAAATTTGAACGCGTCTAACTTTTGTAGGGTTCAGGGTAGAGGGACAAGTAGGGTTTTGTTTGAAAGGGCAAAGGGTACTCCATACTTCTTCTAAATACAAAGTGACCCTGGAGTGCCCCTGTAGAAAGGTATGGGGTGTTTTGTGAAAAAAGTGCAAAAAAACTTCAACGTCCTCTAGCGGCCAAACCGTTGAGATTCTCCACCCCCCACTAATACGATTTTTTGTTTGTCGCGATGAGACTTATCAATGGTATTATTTCAAACGAAACACTTTGTATATTGCTCTAAGTGTGATGATTACAAATTAAACTGTAGGAAATTCTAAGTAATATATTTCTGTGAACGCTAAGAAGGTACTTTTTTAATATGTTAACAGGATGTTTCAAATTGTGCAGGAATCATTTTAACTTTTTCTTACAAAAAAATTCTAAAAAGATAGTTTCTGTACGAATTTCACATTCCTGTATATTTGATAAAAAATTAACTTACATAATTTGAAAATATCGTAAAAATTTCGGATTTTTATTGAGATACTTCAATTTTTGTTTGCTAATTTTTTATTTCTAAGAATGAATCATCCTGTACTATGAAAGTTTATTTTTAGCAAGAAGAAATACATATTTCCGTTCGATGGTGCCTATCACACAGCGCGAAGGCAACTGATTTATTCAGTTGTCTTGTCTGTTGTCGAAAACAATTGTTTACATATATAAAAAATAAGAAAACTGAAGTATAAAATATGAAGTCGTTGCGCAGCTGATTTCCGTTCAAAGTCAATGTTGATTGATTCGTGTAACGGGGAGATGAGTATAAAAGAAAATGATGATAATTCAGGATTGTCGTAGCTATTGAAAGTATTGCCTAAATTATTTATTATTTTTATTATTTATACGTAATTGTTAATTTTATATTTCATTTTTAATAAAGTTTTTATTTGGTTTGTTTCATTTATGAACTTGTTTATAATTTCGTTAGGTTACCGTTATATTCTGTATTTACTTTTTTGTTTTTTCTTAGAATAGGAAAGAAAATTATTTGCATTGCAAATTGGAATCAGATTATTCAGATATGCTAGTGATTTTGCAGTGTACATACAAAACATTTAAAGTTTTTTATTGCTATCTTTAATGTGATTAATTTTTCTTCAATCAAAGTATTTTTATTACGAAAATCTAAGTATTTCAAGTAAATTAAAAATGTCAAAGAGTGAAGTTAAGTGAATTTAGTGCTAATAATATACTCAAGTGACTTAGTTTTCTTATATGTATTTATTATTTATTCTAATTTTACTGACTTCGATTGTTAAAAATACTATAATGATTCATACTATAATGAAAAGATCGAAAGTTGAGACCAAAGGGTAGTTGAAATTACTGTACTTGTACATATTATCTTTCTTTCGCTCTTTTAGTTCCTGCCTAAAAGTAAAAAAGCTTTAAAATCATTGAATTTTAATTTTTAAATATAAATTCTAGAAAAAAAGGCTATTTATTACGTATGTATATATACGAGTACATGTATTTTAATTATAATTTTCAGGTTCAATTAAAACATCATTTTATTCTGGTTCATCATTTAATGTCACATGGCATTTAGCATATCCACATCGGGTAAGTTTTAAATTTCTTTTATTTTTACCTTTAAACTTATTTTTCTGAAAAACTGATTGTTTCAATTAAATACAATTTCAATTAGATTTAACAACAAAATACCAATTTAGTGAAAAAAAAAAATATCTTTGTAAATTGAACCTAAATTTTCAAAATTCTAAATTACTTCCAGTAAATTTCTAATTTCAAAATTTAGTATGTTTGTGCTGTACGAATTGTAATCCACCCTAAATATTTGAAAACGGTGAAGAAATATTTAAAAAAATTTTTTTTTTTTTTTTTTTTGAAAAAAATTAAAGTTAATTATTATTAATTATTATTATAAACAATTATTATGGATATTAGTGACAACGAAATTGCAGCTATATTAATTTTAAGATTCATTTTTTTTATATAATACCTGCGCAATGAAAAGAAAGAGAATAATTTTAATATAGTAGGTTAGATTATTCCTAAATAATTTAGGAACGTCAAAAAAAATACTAAATCAAACTGCAATATCGATATTCCAATAAATTTAGTTAAAGTTCAATCTAGGTAGTATTCGCACACACCCGAAATCTTTATATCATTTTGGTTTTTTCAAACAAAGTAGTAGAAATTTACAATAAAAAATTTCTTTAATTTATATAGGGTGTCCCGTTTAGTTTGCTTTGAATTGATACCAGTGATAGGTCTCATCGAGACAAACAAAAAGTCGTAAATTAGTTTAAATTAATCCCCACTTTTTATTACAGAATCAGAATGCCCAATCCAATAACACTTCCAAAGAAAGTAAGGCCCTTCTCTAAAAAGGTAGTGGTAGTGATCAATTTACCTGAGCATCATTTATTTTTCTGCCGTTGTTGAGAACACTAGCCATAGGTTTCATAATACATAAAGGTTGCATTGGAAATTCTAAATCCATAAATGCAATAAATTCTGTTTTATTTGAAAAAATGTTTTTTTTAAAGATAGGGCCGTACTTTCTTTGGCAACAGACTTTGAACGAGCCTAACTTTTGTAACGTTCAGGGTAGAGGGACATGTAGGGTACTGTTTGAAAGGGCAAAGGGTGCGCTACATTTTTGGTCAAAACCGGTAACGCCAGAGTACCCCTGTAAAAAGTTATAGGGTATATCGTTAGAAAAGAGCAAACACATTTCTAAGTCCTCTAACGGCCAAACCGTTGAGATTGAGAATTTTTTTATAAAAGGAAGAAACTTTGGAAATAAAGTTCACTTATTATTCAACAACGAATCAAGCCTTTTATATTTCTTTGATGAGGCTGCCACAGGCGTTAATTTGAATAATAATACTCAATCAAATCATGTCGCTTTTACTTGATTTTTCCTACATACATGATACACACATATGTATATTCGAATATGATTTTAAATCAATTATTTTATTGCATATTAGTCAATAAAAATATAAATTTATTAATAAATCATTATGTTTGTGATTGTTGCTTTTTTTTTAAATTGCTGAAAAAGTACTTATTTATATAAGAAAAAAAAAGTGTAATCATTAAATATGAAAACTATTTTTATTCAATTTATTACTAATTACATTTAATTGTTATGTACATATGTACTCGTACATGTGTACCTTGATAAATCAATTTCAAATAGTAGTCCATTTCAAATTTTTTTTTCTTTAGCCATTTTGGATTTTTTGTCATTTATATTGGTTCAAAATTAAACTAAAGTTGTAATTAAATATTGAAAAATTTTTCAAGAAAAAATAGCTATACCTACATATTAACTTTTTTTACTTTATGAACACATGATATAGGTACATACATAAGTATAGAAAAAAACAATAACTCTAATCAATAAACAAAAACTGAATTAAGAAGAAAATGAAAAAAAAAACTGTAACAGAATTATATGTATTACTATAATTATCATAAAGAAGCCGTATTTTAGTTTTAAAAAACTTCTTATGGGAAAGAATAGAAAAAAAGGGAAAAAAGTAAAATTGAACTAAATAAACAAGACATGATAAAGTACCATCATCAAATGTGCAATGTATCTTTTCATCTTTTCTATTATGTAATCTCAAAGAAAAATATTTCCAGAGAACATAATTTATCTTTAAAACAATGTTATTATCATAAGTATTATTTTTTACTATATGATATGTATACATATAAATATATATGTATGTTATTATATTCGGTTATTCAAATTAAAAATCATATTATAGTATAATATATACTTTTTGTACATATGTATGTATCATACATATGTACATGTGTGAGCACATACATATGTACATGTGTGAGCATGTAATTCTTTTCATATAAATTAAAATAAATCATCGTTTTATTGTTTTTTTTCTACGAGAATTTTTATGCTGTTTTATCCACAAAGCATAGTATTGTCTTCTAGACGGAGTTCCGTTTGCATGTAGAAATAAACAGTAAAACAAAAAAAATTCTTCCGTCAAGAAAACAATACTTTGCCTAATACGTGAATTGATTTGAGGTTTCTCGGGAAAAAAACAAGCATTGAGAATTTTGTACATTTATAATCGTTTTATTTCAAATGCTTCATACAATAAAATTTTACATGTACTGTAATGCTTCGTGTTCTTATAATATGATTATTATTATATAATAAAATTCTTGTTATAAAATTACATAGTTTTATAATTAGCAAAAAACTATTATATGATCTGAGCTCATGGTTTTTATTAAAATAAATTTCAATTTGTTACTCTCTTTTTTTAAATTTTTTTTAGGGAGGATTTCGAATACAACTTCTAGATGATCTTGAAAGACCTGTTTTAGATTTGACACCTTCAGTTGGCGGTTCAGAATTTGTCCGAATGGATGCAACGTAAGTTTCTGTTGTTCATCAATTTTTTCATTTCACTTGTCTTTTGATTTTGTTTTTAAATTATAGCGCTCAATCATTTGAAATTCATATACCAAATAATTTTATATGTGGAAATTGCACACTAAGACTAGTACGACAAGCAGATGAATGGTCTAGTAATTATCGATTTTGGTCGTGCGCCGACATTGACATTAAAGAGCGTAAAGATTTCAAGGAAACATGTTCAGGACATGGAAAATATTTCCCATCAAGATGTAAATGTAATACAAATTTTTATGGTAACAGATGCCAATACTGGGATGAATGTACAAAAAATCAAGATTGTGGTATTCAGGGTCAATGTATTGATCTTAAAGGTACTACGCTTCCAAGAAAACAATGTTACTGTAATTTCGGATGGTATGGTCCACAATGTGGTAAAAGTATGTAATATATCTATTATCTGTAAATAAAGATATTTGATAATATACATGATAATACTTTATATTTTTGAACTTTTGCAGAATCGCCTTACAAAACGACCGATATCGATTTATCATTTCATTCTATGAAACAGTTGTCTCCAGATTTTCAATTATATTGGAGGATCCTTGAGGAACAAGGTGAAATTGAATTTGTTATGCGAGTGAATGGTACTTCTTGGGTAGGGTTAGGATGGAGGCCACGTAATCTAACGTCAACTTGCAAAAATTTTCCATTAATACGTGATATCGGTGATTATACAACAATAGTTAATGTTTCATCAAAACCATTAGATGAATCAGAACCAGAACCAGTTTCAGAACCTCAATCAAATACTGCGCCTCAGCCAGAACCAGAACCAAATTCAGGCCTATCATCCAAATCAAAAAGAGTTGCTAAATCAGAACATTTTACAACACCAAAAGATGGAATAACAGTTGCAACTAGTGTATCTTACAGGATTAGTTCAAAAACAGGTACATTGTAGTAAAATTTATATTTTGTACATGTTTTCAATAAAATTTAATTGTTTTCATTTACAGGACGCAAAAGACGAGAAAAGATAAAAGGTAAGACTTTTAATTAATTTACTTCAACTAGTTTAAATATATATTTTTTTATTTTGCGTGATTTTCAAATTCTTGTACAGTATGATTACTTTTTTTATATTTTAAACACGTGTTTTTAAATTATGTAACATTGCAAAACAAGTGTGAAATAACATTTTTTTAAATTTTCTTCAAAAAATGCACAATATTTACTAAAGTACTTCTATTTCTTCTTTTTAAAATGTATTTAGGACCTAATAAATCCAATTCAACAACAGTACAGGAACCAACTTCGGAATCATCAACTAAATCTGAACCAGAACCCAAATCCGAACCTGAATCAGAACCTACATCCGAACCCGAACCGGAACCCAAATCTGAACCTGAACCAGAACCTAAATCCAAACCTGAACCAGAACCTAAGTCCGAACCTGTACCAGAACCTAAATCGGAACCTGAACCAGATACTAAGTCTGAGCCTGAACTAGAACCCAAGTTCAAGCTTGAACCAGAATCCAAGTCCGAACCTGAACCAGAACCTAAATCTAATCCAGAGCCAGAACCCAAATCTGAACCAGAACCTGGAAATCAAATACCTACAAAATCAATTACACCGCTGTCAGGTATTTATTTTTACTTAATTAAAGTGTTAAAGCACTGAACATATACTATACAACATATTTTTTCGTAAGAATTTAAAACAGGCAGAAAAAATGTTTCTAATCTTCAGTGTTATCTTAATTTTAATATTTATTTTATATTTTTGTCAAATATTTCTCAAGAGTATAATAATTCAAAATTGGTGCAGGGCTAATAAATCAATTTCAAGAAAACTCTTATTGACAAGTTATAAATTATTTTGTAAATTTAAAAACTACAGCAAACCAACAGAAAAAAAATTTAAATTCTTATACACCACGACACGATTTCAATCCAATGGATTGCACTGATATAATAATTGGAAGTGCAAGAAGAAAAACAAGTCGTGTAAAAGACTATTATACAAGGGATAGATCAACACCACGTGAGGATGAATTCTGGGGTGGCAAAAATGATTTAATTTTGGGAACAGGGTTTGAAGAAAATGGAGTAACAACGATAATTTTTCGAAGAAAATTTGATGCCAAAGAACCAACTGATCATAGTTTTGTTAATGATCTTACACATGTGATATGGGCTAAAGGACAAGAACCAGGCAATTATATTCATGAACCAGCATCGGGTATAGAAAAGGAAAAAGTTTATGTGAAGGATTTCTATCAACCGGATGAATTGAAATACCATGGTCATAGAATACAACGTGGCGTAACGCAAATTAATTTCTTTAGTAAAAATGTTTTAAATGAAAATAAAAAAATTTTAAGTTATAATAGTTTAAATTTTTGTTCTTCTTTACACAGCAAAAGAGAAACCTTCTCTAACTGAATCTAATAGTGCGGTATTAGATAATGAATGCTATGGAAACTGGCAACATCCGAAAGATTGTGTACCATCACAACATAATTGTGAATATTATGTAAGATGGGAAACAATTGGTCGTGGTGATGAAATGCAATGGTATATTGAAACAACAAATACACAAACATGGACAGGAGTTGGATTCAGTGATGATGATAAAATGTCAAGAACTGATGTAATTATCGGATGGGTTGATAGAAACGGTAGAGAATTTCTTATGGATACCTGGATAAATGGTTATTCGCCACCAAGATTAGATGATAGACAAGATATTTACAATACATCGGGTCGAATTGATAAAGGAGTTACAATTTTAGAATTCACAAGGAAAAGAATAAGTAATGATGAGCAGGTTAGAATAATGATGATGTTCAAAAACTATGCATTTGATTAAATATTTAAATTTTCTTAGGATTTATCATTTACTGAGGATCATTGCCTTCATTTATTCTTTCCAATTGTTGGTGGAGCTTTTAATGCCGTAAATAAAAAAATACGCAAACATGAACAAATACCAATTGTAACGCCGAATCGTGTTTGTATAAAATCTTGTGGAAAAGGTAAAGTACTTACCATGCACTTTTATAAAATATTTTCTTAGAATAAGGCTTTTAACATAATTTTTATATTTTTGTAGAACTTCAAATAGTAAATACTGGTCCAACAACACCATCACCAAATCGTTTATCATATTCTGTTGGTGTTAAAATAATTAATTTAGCTGAATCTTTTATTGCTCCAGAACGAGGAACTGTTGAATTTATTAATATAGCAACGGCAATATCAGATTCCTTCAACAGTGTTCTTAGTAATATTCCAGGATATTATAAAACTGATGTCCTTAATTTCAAAAAGTACATTTATGAAATAATAATTTTTAAGTGTTTTTTGAAAATATTTTTTTATTAAATTCTACAGTAAAGTGCAATCATCAATGGTAGCTAAAGTGAATGTTTTATTCGATAAAGCTGCATATGAAAAAGGAAGATCCTTAGGAACTGAACAAGAAACAAATGATATCGAAAGTGGTTCAGATGAAGTTAAAGATGGAAAACTTGTTAAAAGGACATTATTGGATAGTGTATCAGCTGGAACAATTGGATCATTAATTGTTGATCCAAATTATTTGGATTTTGAACCATTGAATTGTTAGGACTTTTCAAATTTATGTTTTTCAAATAATAATTGTTTAATTTTCCGTTCACAGACAAAACAACCGAAAATGATGAAGAAAATTCAATAGCATCATTCTTCCAGTTATCAGAAATACGTCTTTATACAGTACTTGGTTGTATAGTAGCCTTAATTTTAATTGCGTTAGTACAGGCTGTATGTACAATTTATAAAACTTCAAGGAAAAAACGTAATCAAAAGGTATGAAATTTAATTTAAATTAACTTACCATATAAGTATTATAAAATGTTTAAATAGATTATGAGAAAAATCTATTCTTTGAATCAAAATATGCTTTTTCAAAATTTTATTTTTTTAACTTTTGTGCTCTTCCTTTCCATTGAGTACCTAGTTTTAATTAAATTTATTTTCAAATATGCTGTTTTTTTTTTAATTCTAAAAAATTAATTCAAAGCTCATTTATGTTATACCTGAAGAATGGAGGATGATGCATCATCAACGACTTCAGCCGTCAAGTGCTCTATAAAAAACACAAAAATCTCATAATTAAAAAGAAATTATAATAAGAAAATAAAAAGGTCTCAAAAATGTTTGTGTTATAAATTAAAAAAATTATGCTCATATTTATGTGATTTCTTATTGCATCTGTTTTCAAATAAAATGAAACCAAATGTTTTAGCTGTAAAAAGAAAAAAAAAATAAGTCAATAACAAGTAATTACAAGTCAAAAACATATGTACTATTTTAGTTTTAAATTAATAAAAATAAGCAGTTATTAACAAAGTGTTAGCTGTAAAGAGGATATAAACATGATTATCGGGTCTAATATATGTACATAGGTGCGTATAAATTTCTATTCAACTACGAGTTTTAGGTAAATTTTCCATTTTTTTAAAACTATTTTTTTAAATTTTGTATACATATTTATTTTTTTTATTCTTTTCAAATACTTTCATTTATTTGTTAATGATTAATCAGCCAGCATGATATTTTTAATGCTTGAAAAAATTTGTATTTTATTAATTTTTAAATTTCTGTCATTTGCTATCTAAGAGTAGTGGAATTCTTAATTAGTCCTAACGCTGACTAATTAAAAGAAAAATTTAAAATTAAACTTAACTAAAATATATATGTATATGTACACATATATAGGAATATTAGTGTTTTCCGGTGTAATATTAAATTTTTGATTTATCAATTTATCATTAAAACTTAAGTTTAGATTTACGTACCCTAAGGTTTGAATAGGAATTTTTGGTTTATACCATTCAAATGAATAATTTCGTTACGTATAGGATTTATTTACAATTCTAAAGAATAAGGTTTAACAAGAGACACGTTTGCACCAGTATCCAATAAAAAATTAAAGGTTTTAGATTTGGCTTCATATTGTAAGATATATACACGTGACGAGTATGGTCGTCAAAATAAAATATTTTTTCCAAATAATATTTATTTGATTGATTTTGAATTCAGGAGTTTAGTCAATCTTGTTTCTGATTTAAATTTTTGTCAGTATTTTGTGTATTCAAACTCTGTTTTTTCTCATTATTATATTTCCTTTTACTACATTCTTCAATTAAATGCTCCTTATTTTTACAGTATTTGCAAAATTTTCCCGTGATTTAGAATTTTGATTGACCTCTTCGAGGTTTTTGATTTGAGACATGATGGATTTTGTTTAATTTGTAATCATCACACTTAGAGCAATATACAAAGTGTTTCGTTTGAAATAATACCATTGATAGGTCTCATCGCGACAAACAAAAAATCGTATTAGTGGGGGGTGGAGAATCTCAACGGTTTGGCCGCTAGAGGACGTTGAAGTTTTTTTGCACTTTTTTCACAAAACACCCCATACCTTTCTACAGGGGCACTCCAGGGTCACTTTGTATTTAGAAGAAGTATGGAGTACCCTTTGCCCTTTCAAACAAAACCCTACTTGTCCCTCTACCCTGAACCCTACAAAAGTTAGACGCGTTCAAATTTAAAATTTTGCGAATTTTTCCCAAATTTTTGTGTTTAACCCTGTTTTACACGAGAAAAGCTTAAATTAACCCTTACTTTTCATTGCAGAAAATGAAAGTTCAATTGATTTTGCATCGATTTGTTCTTATTATTTTTTTTTTCGAAAAATGCATAGTTTTCGAGATTTTTGCCCTTGTAGCAATAATTGTGCGTTTCAAACAAGTTTCGCCTCGAAGTATAAACTGTGCGATAGTTTCACTTTGATACCGCGATAAATAGGTCAATTCACATAGAAGTTTAAAATAATGTTTTGTAGATTGATACATACTTAGTTTTTAGAAACGTTTTTGATTGGTCCCATGTTTCGAAATTTCTGTTTACACAAGCGACTTATTTTTCTTTACCAGAAATTTGTGTTTGAATATAATCTAGTAAAACGTATTTCTGACGTAAATTTGCCAACGCGAAAGCTTTATTACAATCAGAAATGAAAGAACTTAATTCTTGACGTGAACCATCAAAAGGTTTTATACATTTAATGAGGAAAGAAATAGGAAGATTATCATTTTGAATTCTTTCAAACTATTTCCCACAATTTCATTATTTTGTAAAATTGTGATGAGACATTTTAATTATTTTATACTTTTTAAATAGTGTAAGAAAAACAAGAAAAGACGATTATGAATGTAATATTGTGCAATTTTTTTTAATAAAAGCATACAAGACCTTTCAACGACAAAAGTGTAAAAGCCCTGATTTTATACGTAAATATTAATAATAAAAAAATGGAAAATAACGATATCGCAAATGATGTAATGCCAACTTTATAAAGGCACTTTTAATTTTCACTTTAGTGATTCATTCACACACATTTATGTAAAATAAAATTTTTATATAATTTTTTTTTAAATAAATTGTAATGTAGTAAAGATATTTAACTTGTAAGAGAAAAATATAAAATCTAAATAAAATTTTAATATAATTAAATATAATTCACAATTTCAATGGTTAGAAAAAAATGTATTTATTTATATATGTTTTTTAAATTTTTCGTTTACTAATATTGATAATAGAAAATTTTTGCTTTAAAAGTTCTTTGAACACTTTTAAGTTTTGTGTTACTTTATCTTATTTTAAAAAATCAATATATTCGTACATATAATTTTTATTTATAAATATTTATTTATTAGAAAATTCTTATTTAAATAATATAAAATAATATAAGTAATATATGTATTTTTATATAGAAAAAAGTTTGAAAAAAGGTAAGGTAAGGATTAACAATTTGGAATATTTAGGAAATTATAGCAATGTCAACTTACGACACCGATACTACAAATCCAACGATGAATTTCATTATACTTCTGTTCACGAAATTATGTTATATTCTTGTTGAAATCTGTAATTTCACTCGCGAAAATTTTTTAAGTTAATTCTTCCGAATTTTCCATTGTGACTCAGAGATTTACACAAACAAAAATTTAGAAAAAATATTTATTTTTCACACATGAAAACTAATAAAATTTATCAGCGATTTTATTTAAAATTACTTAGTTGATTTTATTCAACAATTTAGAAAATTTTACTTCTGACACAAATGTTAATTTTAATCAGGATGTAAGTGAAATTTCACCGTTCTAGAGATTTGAAAAAAATTAATTTATTTTAATCTTAAAATTGAATGTTACGATTTTTAGTCGTTACAAAATCTTTTTATTTTTATCTAGTTTCAAGTGTTCATATCTTATACTTACATTTTTAAGTCTTATCTCACTTTTCATAATGCTTACATAGCAAAATATTTCTATGGATATTATATTTTCAAATTACATTTAAGAATTTACCATATTAAGTGGATGTCCAGACGAAATAAATATACAAAGTGGATGAAATGCTGAATATGCAATAATTATGTAGGGTGAACCATCAAGTATAGGGTGTACATAACAACTCTTTTTTCCATCTTACTATACTAACTTTTATTTGATATATCAAATCAATAAAATTTACAATTTTTGTGAACATAAAAAATATTTCTTTAAATCATTAAAAACAGAAGAAAAAAAATTAAATAGAAAAAAAAAACTTTGGTTTCATTTTTATATAGATTTAAAATTTTTATATTATTTATTTTACATTTCTTCTACTTCTTACAAACATGTTGAGAATGTAAAGTACTTAGGTTTTCATCATTATTTTCAAACAAAAAAGAAAATAGAGTTTTATTATTTTACATTAAAATTTAAAATGCTGACTGATTAAAGATACAAATTGTTTTTCAAAATCAAAACTTAAAAAAAAGGCAATATTTCAAAATTTTTTTATTCTCATCTTCTTACAGGATCAACTAATACCGAATTCAGCATGGAAAGACTATTCTTCAAATACAAATTATGCATTTGATTCTTTTGGTGAAACTGAAGAGAAATCAAATAAAGGTGATCAACAACAATCACGTAGTAGTCGTAATGCAAATAATAATGGTCAAGGGGATAATAGCAGTGGCCAACAAACATTACAAATGTCACATTCTCCAACATCAAAAAGTCAACAGTATTATGAAACCAATTCACGTTTATCACGATATGAATCCTCCAATGGTCTACATAGTAGTGGTGGTGGTGGTGGTGTTGCTGTAGGTACAAGTGATCGTCAATATCATAATTCAAATCGTTATCAAAACGGTGATCATTCATATATGCCACGTTCAACATATTATACTGGTAGGGCATATTCATTACCACGAACTGTTGTACAGCATCAAAGCCCTTTACATCAAGGATATTATACACAAGATCGTAGAAATCGATATCATCATCATCATGATCGTGAAGGTGGTGGTAGAATGGATCGTGATCGTGATGATCGAGGTGATCATCGTACAACGGCAATTAATCATGCACGTAGCAGCTCAACTGGTACAGACACACCAGATTTCTATTTCATGCCATCACAACGTAAATATTCAGGGGAAGTGGTGAGGGTCTATGTTGATTACAATAAAGATTCAAAACATTAAAAAAATAATAATAATAAATTAAATACTTGCTTAATATTGAAAAAAATTAAAATATTAATGTATGTATGCATGTACATAAATGAAAATAAAATTAGATATTACCTGATTTTTCTTTTAATTTGAAAAAAAAATTGAAATTTATTAAAAAATTAAAGGGAATTTTAAATTGTTTATTTTTGCTTTTAAATAGTCATTTGTTAATTTTCAATGTTCACGTTACATATAAATAGTAATTATTTAAATAATTGAATGAATTAAGAAAAAATAATTAAAATAATTGTAGTATGATAACTTTTTTTATATAATTTTTTTTAGTACAAGGGATAACACAAAACATTCAAATTGAGGAGTATATAAAAAATTTAATTAATTTTTTTTATTGTTAATAATTTCAATTAATAATCAATTTTTCCTTTTTTCGATTGATATTTTCATTTGTACAGGAATTAAAATTTTATTGTAATTTATTTCTCTTTTTTTAAATCAAAAGGTACAATAAAATTGAATCAGATAAATTATATATACATAACATTTGTGTGATAGTTTTGTTTCTATTTTAAGAACTCTACAAAATTACTTATCTATTTTTCTCATTGAATTAGTATTACTATTATTATATTATTATGATGTACTGGTACTCACATATAATAAAATACACATACACAAATGCACAAAAAAAAAAAAATTAAAAACAAACCAAAAATGTTAATAAATAAATACCTATATGTTGCGAAATAAAACAAATATATTAAAATAGATTATAGTTTTACTTCACATCATTACATGTAATAAAATAATAAAAATAATACAAACACCCAAAAAGTTAGAGATAATATCTAAACAAAAGAGTAACACAAGCAAATATTTCTGTTTTCTATAAAATAATAATATAATTTTTTTCTCTTAAATTTTTTGCAATGTCGCAGTGTAATATAATTTCATTACATCGAACGCAGCTCGTGTGCAGCTCGTGAACTAAAATTTTGGTGGATACATGCCTTTAGAAACTGGTTTCACTGACTGACAAAAACTCAACCTTGTGTTGTGACTATCTTGATAAATCACAAAAATTTTCTGAAATTTGATCAAATATTATGGAAACAAAAACATCTACAATGAGGAAAAGAGATCAGACAATATACGAGTTTATACGGTAAAAAATAATTCGAATTAAATACGAAATTTGGATTAAATTGGGAGTACGGTATAAACGTAAACGGGTAAAATTTGGAATTGGGATTAAAATAATACATGCAGACGTTGATACACGTCTTCACTCTAATCGGATTCAATTGTTAAAACAGTTGATCCAATTACTAATGGGCTGAATCCGCCACCGGAACTAGTCCCACTTTGTTTTGGAAACAAGGAAACACCTCACCCCCGATGTTCGTGCAACTGCAGAGAAGTAAAAGATGGTAAATCTTTGCCTCCTCCTGCAGAACACACCATCGGAAAGTATTCATTGGTGCTTACTTTTAAATTTCCTTGGTTTAACCAGCATAGTCACTTCGAATTATTAAACGTTCTGTAACATCTGTATTAATATCTTGATTTGATAATTCTGGTTCCTGATTAATTAATAATAAATTTAATGGTTTTAAATCACGATGTATTAATTTTTTGAATTTTAGAATTTAGAATTAATAATATAATAATTTTTTTTTCCCAATATATAATTATACATAGGGTAGAATACCCAGTAACGAGCACTCCGCCAGTAACGAGCACTTGGCTTTATTTTATTCTATAACTAAGATATTTTTATAAAAATACAGGTGAATATTTGCTATATACTTAGAAAAATATGTTATCCTTGCAATGCGTGGATGGTTTATCATTACAAACTCTTATTTTAAATATAATTCTAATAAATATAAAGTGCTACTCAAAATGGCATTTTTCTCAACGTTTTCGTTAAGGAGATGAATATTACGTTATCGTTAAGGAGATGAATATTTATTTCCTTTATATTTTACTAAAAAAAAGCGATAAATAGCTAATTTTTTTGAAATTACATTTTAAATTAGTTAAAACTTAATTTCTAGCACTTTTTAACACTTTTATTATTAAAATATTTTATTTTTGGCAGTGCTCGTTACTGGCTCTTTTCATGTGCTCGTTACTGGCGAAAAGGGTGCTCGTTACTGGTCTTCACGAATTTTGAGTTTTGTTAATAATTTTAATAATTTTACTGAAATAAAAACATATTTTTTGCGTTAAATTGCAAATCTAGACCCTTCAGAAAATTGATTTTACTCTTGGTTGGAATTATTTATCAAATACTTTAACCGTGCGGTATAAGGAAAAAGTCCAAAATTTTCTTAAGGGTGCTCGTTACTGGGTATTTTCCCCTATTACCTAAAGGTTATTTATGGAAAACTATAAATACAGAAGTATACGTCGTCCTTGATATTGGGTGTAATTCTGGTGCTGTCACTCAACTTGTTTACACATTTCTTAAAAATGAACTACAAACAAATATAAAAATTCTTGGTATTGATAAAGATCATTGATCAACATTGTAGAAAGAGCTAAAGAAGCTAACAAATTCGCAGATGATATTAAATACGAAAGTTTAGATATGATGGATATGGAAAATTCAACAAAAATTTTGCAAGAATTTCTTAATTTTCACAATAAAACAAAATTTAATGCAATTTTTTGCTTATCAATTACAATGTGGATTCATTTAAATCATCAAGATGAAGGATTGCAAAATTTTTTTCGTCTATGTTCAAATTTCACTCAGTTCCTTGTTATTGAACCACAACCATGGAAATGTTATCAAACGGCTATTCGACGATTAAGACGAGCAAATGATGCTTTCCTAAACTTTCATAAATTAAAATGGAGATCGAAAATTGAACAAGACAGAAAACTATTTGGAGCAATCTTTAGGATTACAAAAAATTTATGAATCTGAGCCAACAAAATGGAAAAAAAAAATTTGTATTTATCGAAATGACTAATGTTACTTATGTATATAGTATATGCAAATATTTGTAGTCATTTAACATATCGAAAAATTACCAATTATCGTTAGAAATAATGCCTATTAATGTTTTACACAGTTCCTTCAAATTTTAAAAAAAGAAACAGACTATTTTTCACAAAGAAGATTAGAAGCAGGACACTTACTATTGCTATACACTTTCAAAAGACGTATTTCGCAAATTTTACACATTTATTTTTTATTATTTACAGTTTAAAATTATGTTGCTTTTCTACATTAAATGTAGGTATTTTCATTATTTCTAAAATTTTTTTGTACAAATAAGGATATAATAATTTTTTTTACTCATCTTTTTATTATGTATGTATGTATTTAATTATTGCCGATTTAATGACAAGATGTTGTGTTATTTTCTTATTAATCATTTTTTTTTTAATTTTGGCTTTTGAAATATATTTTTTTATCGTCAATCTTAAAAATAAAAATCGTCATCAATGATTTCATTTCACTCAGCCACTTCTTCACCAGCAAACTCAAACTTCACTTCAGTCGCTAAACCTTCAACATCAACTTCATGTCGTGTGTTTAAACGATTCAATGTCATTTCTGGCGATTTACCACCCATTAAGCCTGGAGCACTCTACAATTCGCACCATAAAAATTAGAATCCGCCATATTGCATTTTACGCTACACATACATACACAAAAATTTGGATTAAACCCAAATAAATTAGGTTTAAACCAAAATCCGACTTATCGAGTTTATACTACATGAAATTGGGAGTAAAGCAAAATTCGTATTAAAAGTGGATTACGTGTAAACTCTTAAAATGCCTCTAATAAGTTTCTTTGCTTAACTCCTAACAAAAAATTTTTTTACAAAAAATGTCATCGTCACTGACGTACGCTTATAAGTATGTACATCGTGTTTTAGGCAAAAAAAGATTTCTGATAAAATCGATGCAACAAAATTTTCTATTAACTGTTTCAAATAATATGTAAATAATGTACAAGTGAAACTTAAAAAAAGCAAGACAAATTAATAAAATATTAAAATAAAGAAGTTAAAAACGAGAAGTCAGGTTGACATTTTTATGTAATCGTTTAAGTACAAAACACATAAATTGCGTATACATAAAAACTAAAGTCACATAACTTTATTTCACGTTTTCATCTTAGATCAACTTTTCAATCTCTATATAACATTCCAAATTTCCAACCAACGAAAAATTGAAAAATTTTAATTTTATTACACATTAAGAAAATATACCTACATACCTATATCAAACTTCTAATAACATCAGATACAGTATTCAAAAGAGTAGATCTTTCAACAAACAGTTTACTTTTTAATATTTCTTTTCACTTGAAAATAAACAAATTTCTGGTTAAACAAATTGAATAAAATTATAGTATTAATAAATTTTATAAAAAAATTAACATTAAATTCAATAAATGTAATGATATAATTGTAAACAAATTAAAGTTGATTTTTCTTAAAAAGCGTGAGTTAATATTTTATTTGTATCTATACATACTTTTTATATGTAATTGAAATTTATAAATAAAAAATATTATTGAATCATTCTAATAACTAATTATGTATCTTTTGAAACGGAAAGAACTTCCGAATAGGGGGCATGAGGTACTGAAACCAGAATTTTCTCTAATGATACTTTGTAATGTCCGCCTCAACGTATTACATGTTCTTTTCTTATTAGCGCAAATTATATTATATAAGTATGTAAGTATTATAAAAATATGTAGCCAAATTTCGTGAAAAAATTGCCATATTTTACAAAATCATTTTTTCTCCGTTTCAGGATCTTATAGAATAATGAATAATAATGCAGTTTAAAGATATTTTCTTTTTTTTCTCAATGTAGTTTTTGAGATGGAGGTAATTAAAATGAAAATTTCATGTTTAATAAAAATCGATTTTTTATCTTTTTTTTTTTGATGACGGTATATCTTTGAAACTTGAAAGACTTCATGTAGCCCCTATAAGTAGAAAAAAAAAATGGAAAAAATTGAGAATAAAATGTACATTATTTATGCACTTACAAATAGTAATAAGAAAATTTATCATTTTTCGTAACAGTTATATGTATATTAAAAATCTGAAAAGCTGACATTGTATGTTTGGTGTTTCCAAAATATTCTACTCTTTGTACTTTCTACAAAAAATTCTTATTTACTGAAATTCTAAAACACTAAATATTAAAAAGGCGAATAATATTATCTTTTATTCTGTAGGATCCTGAAATGGAGAAATAACGATTATAGTAAAACATGTCAATTTTTAAAAAACTTTGTAACGGTAATTTTCGTCTGTAGAATGAAATTTTCGCCAACAAGGACATACGACAGCCTGAAAAGAACATTTATTTTTAAAGGTTTCAAAACCCCACAACAACCCAATCAGAAGTTTAGCCTTGAAATGTTTCACAAAAAAATGTTTATTCACGTTACATTTTTTGTTATTTTTAAAAAAGACACTATCTTATATATTTTTTTATATTTTTTTAAATTATGTAATTATTATAAACTTTAGTCACGAAATCAAAAATTTAATTGAATAATAATAATGAGAATATTTCATAATTTTCCAATTTCCAAATTTTCTATATTTAGAAAAATTTGTTTCTACAAACTAACTTCAAACTAAAAACTATTTTCCTCATGACAACAAAATTTCTTTAAAATATTTTAACTTTAAATTTTTTTTTTTTTTTTTTGAATAATTTCACAACAAATATTGCATATTCTAGTGCATAACTAATTTGAAAGAATTTTATTCTAACTAAAGATATTTCGCAGAAACTGTACTCTCCTATGTTTCACTCAAATAGTTCACCATTACTATACAATATGTATGTATATGTATGTATATGTATGTATATGTAGTTAATTAATAAACACCACAAAAAAAATCATAATCTTATAAAATGAAAAACCTTCTGCTCATTTAATTTTTCCTTTGTCATTTGAACCCTTTATTTTTCAAATTACATAGTCTTTTACATATACGTAAATGTAAAGAAAAAATAAAATGTAAAATCAACTACCTACCTACTTTATAAATTTTTAATAATGTTTTCGTTTTTTATCTTACATTCAAGTTCAAAATTCAAATAATTGTTTTCGACATGTGATTATTTGTAGGTTACCTTTAAATTTTAATTTTTTATATTCATTATGTTTACCTTAGAAATATTTTAATTAAAATTCATTTTTTTTTTTTTTTTTTCAAAATGTGGAATAAAAACATTTCTTCTAGATATTCTGTGAATGTTTCACTAAGAAAATAAAACCCTTCTCTCGCAGAATATTGCCTATATTTTTTTTCTTCAAATTTTTTCTTTACCGATTTTTGCTCATGAAAAATACGTATGTACATATGTCATGAAGAAAAATTAGATGAATAAATAAATTCTATTGTTCGTGATAGCTATTTTCTTTCATTTCATAGCATTTAACTTTCAAGGTCAAATTGCTCAGTAATTACCTACCTTAAATTTATCTTTAATTTAATTTTATTTTGTTAACAATTTACCTTTCGTTTTCCTACTCTAACTAAAATTAACTTACCGACTTGAAATACTAACCAATTATCCACCCATACATTATTTGTCATCAATTTTTTTTTTACTTACAATCTATTATTTTTATAAATTACACACCGTCAAAACAATTTCAAAGCATGCATGCAGTTCAATCTGTTAACTCGAATAATAAAGTTTAATTTATAAAACAAATAAGTAAACAGAAATAAATAAAATTTAAATTATTATAGAAGAGCAACTAAGGGAATTTTTATACTATTGTTTTAATTAACTGGAAATGACAATAAAAAAGAGAACTTGAATATTTATTATTTTATTGAAATTAATTATTTCGAACCTTCACATATTCACAATTTTTTTGTTGATATATTTTTTAAATTTTGTTTACAAATAATTTAGTGTATAAGAATAATGTCACGAGCTTTATCACTTAATGCAACTGCATCACAAGCGACAGCATTCAAAGGAGTCTCAAGGAATAGCAGTTATGTAATTCCAGGTGTATACGATTTAAGTACGGAGGATACAAATTGGGTTTTAACATCATCATTTATAATTTTTACAATGCAAACAGGTAATACATGAAAATTTCTTATTTTCTTTGTTCATTTACTTATTTTTAAAGATAAGGATTTGGAATGCTTGAATCTGGTTGTGTGTCAATTAAAAATGAAGTTAATATTATGATGAAAAATGTTATTGATATTGTTCTTGGAGGATTTACGTATTGGCTTTTCGGTTATGGAATGTCATTTGGACGTGGACAATTTTCTAATCCTTTTATAGCAATTGGTGATTTCTTATTAGATCCACCAGTTGGAGATCCTCTAATGGGTCAAATATTTGCAGCATTTCTATTTCAATTGTCTTTCGCAACCACTGCAACTACAATTGTTAGTGGAGCTATGGCAGAAAGGTATGTTGCTAAAGTTATATGATATAAATTGATTGATTCGTGACGTCATATAATGAATTTAGATTAAATTAGGAATAATTTTTTTTCTTCTAAAATTGGTTCGTCTTCTTACACAGATGTAATTTCAAAGCATATTGTCTATTCTCATTCCTGAATACTGCCATTTATTGTATACCAGCGGGTTGGATATGGGGCGAACATGGTTTTCTAAATAATCTAGGAGTCGTTGATATCGCTGGCAGTGGGCCTGTCCATTTAATTGGTTTGATTAGAAATGTCTAGAAAGTAGAAAAATCTCCGGGAATTTTATTTTTGTTACAGGAGGAACTTCAGCCTTTGCTTCTGCAGCGATGCTTGGACCACGACTTGGACGATATGCTAATGGGTGTGATGCTCTTCCACTTGGAAATCCAGTAAATGCTTGCATGGGATTATTTGTGCTTTGGTGGGGATGGCTAGCTTTCAATTCTGGAAGTACATATGGAGTAAGTGGAGCAAAATGGCAATATGCAGCTAGAGCGGCAGTTATGACAATGATGGGCTCTTTTGGAGGAGGACTACTAAGTTGTATGTGAGTTACTAAGTTGTATGTGAGTGCAATATTCAAACTACTTCTTCTTCTTTTCAACACTTTCAAGTTTCTTAATTGTCTCAAAATATAACACCTATAGGTATTCGTTATTCCGCAATGATGGACGTTTAGATATCATCGACCTGATAAACGGAGTGCTTGGTTCTTTAGTATCTGTCACTGCTGGCTGTTTTTTGTATAGAGCTTGGGAAGCGTTAATCATTGGAATGATAGGCTCATTGTTAACATGTGTTGCAATGCCACTATTTGATCGACTTGGAGTTGATGATCCTGTTGGAGCGAGTGCAACACATGGTGTTGCCGGAATTTGGGGCGTATTAGCTGTTGGATTATTTGCAGACAATCCAATTCCTCTCGGTACTACTAGAGGACGTTCTGGATTGTTTAAAAGCGGTGAATGGTATTTATTAGGTGTTCAATCTTTATCTGTTCTGTGTTTAGCTTGCTGGGGAATTTGTTCAACATTTTTTTTATTATGGGTTGTTGATAAAATAATACCAATTCGTATGGATCCGAACGAAGAACTTTTAGGTGCTGATATTATGGAACATCGTATACGTCATACACAAATTGGTATATCACGTGCAATATCCGCTTTAGCACCACTTAAAGTTGATTTAAAAGAAGTTGCTGGAATTCAACCAATTGGTTTGAATCCTGGTCATGAAAGGAGTATAGAAGAATTTCGTGCTGCTGAAGCAAAATTAAATCAATGGCAAACATATTTAGATCATGTAACACCAAAAAAAAGTCCAACACGTAGTGATTCTGCTAATATACGTTCAGCTTTTTTAAATAAAACAAGTGTTGGTAGTATTTTTAGGCGTTTTAAAACAATGAAAATACGAAATAATAGAAATAATATTCGACGTACTGATAATTTTGTAGCTGGTTCAAATACAAATACGAATGCTGGTGATACAGGATTGATTGGACCGAGTTATTATCATCAAAGAAAATATGATTTACCAACAGTTTCAAATCAAACAAATGATTTTCAATTGAAAGGTGGAACTAATATTCCTTGGATTGATTAAATTATTTAATTTAAAAAAAAAAAAAAAACAATTTGTGTTTATTTTATTTATAATTTAATAAAAATTCCCTGTTCAGCAAAAATTACTATCTTTTTTATTTATTTATTTTTTTAAAATTTACACTTCAAATTTTCAAAAGAATTGCTAAATTATTTTTAAAAATCGCAGTCAGTTTCGTGTTTATGCAAGCAGTAACTGATTTGTTTCTGATAACATCACACATAATTGTTTGTAGGAAATTCTCTGTCAGCTAAGGTACTTTTTAACATACATACATATGTTAACAGGATGTTTTAACTTTTTTTTATAAAAAAATTCTAAAAAGGCAGTTTCTATTTGTATTTGATACAAAAGTAACTTAATTCGAAAATACATACTAGTAAATATTACGGCTGCAATGCCACCTATTAGGTACAAACAAGATATAAACCAATGGTCGCGTCAGAGGAAGTCATATGATCTGGGAGGGGTTTCGATAAGTCCAGTGGTTTAGAAGTGGTCACGTTTTTAATAGACATCTCGGCTCCAGCGCCACCTAGGAGATCCAAGCACAAAAAGAGACTTATTGGAGCGTCAAGGGAAGTAATATGATCTGGACGGGGCTTCGACAAGTCCAGTGGTTTGGAAGTGGTTTCTTTTTTAGTGAATATCTCGGCTCCAGTGCCACGTTGGAGAAACAAACAAAAGACAGACCTATTGGCACGTGAAAAGAAGTCATATGATGTGGGAGTTAGATACAAACGGGGAAACTGTAAATTCCATTTTCCCACCATCCTGTTCTTTCAAAATTTTATAATATCCTTTCGTTTGATGTTGCCTACTACTATCGTACAGCACGATGGCAATTGATTAATTCCAGATTAATTCATGGATTTTTTATTATTATTATGCACATGCGCAATGCATTTTTATTTTAGCAAAACCTCCGAGAGATTATATTAGCAATTAGCATTGACCTTTGAAGTAAGAAAATCTTACTTACACATGTGAAGCCAAAAATGTGAATTTTAGTTTAAAAAATTAATTTTGAAGAAAAATATGAAGAAAACGGTACATCTACATTTTCAATAACTACTGAGAATCACAAGCAGAGTGTACAAATACTCTCTCGGTGGCTTTGTTAAAATGTATTTTTTGTTCCGCATATTGCGCAAAATAATAATAAAAATTTTGATAATTTAGGATTGAAATTTTAATGTTAATAAAAAAGTATGAAATTACAATAATATGATATTCAGTATAATTTATAATTAAAGAATATTTATGTTTTATTATGAAATAATTTGAACAAATAAAATAGTAAATTTATTTATATTTTTTTTTTATTTTATTTTTTTTTTTTTGAAAGGACATTATTTTTTGTTTCACATTATTGTAAAGTTTCAGAACAAATAATTGATAAACAATTTTTTCAAAAAATTTTATGCAAAATAAACAATATTTATTTTAATTTGTTTACGGCATAACTTTTGCAGAGAAAAAGTAATGAATGACAATGGATTCAAAATATACTCAAAAAAATAAAATTTATTTTTCACAAAGATGTGAAATAGAGCATAACTGAAGCTTAAGTTTATAAAGAAAATAATTCTTTTCAAAAAATAATTTTTTTTTTCAATTTCTTTTCAAATGTTAACTTTTTTTTTTATAAATAAAACATTATTTTCTATAACTGAAATCAATCATTCTACTCGTAAGTATTTTTTATGAAAGACCAAATAACAAAAAGTTTAAATTTGAAATTTTTGGGTGTTTTGTTTTTCTTTTCAATTCACACATTAAACTGCTACAATACTTTGGGAAAATTTTATTTTTCCAGTATTTTAAAACTACAATTTTTGAATTTTCAATTTTAAAAAAATGTATTCTGAATAAATTACATGTTAATAAAAAAAAAAAATCCAGTATGGATAATTATTATTCTTGAAGGAAATTCCGTCAATACGAATAACTTTTTTTTTTATTTTTGAAGATTTAAAATCAAAATCATGTACTTAATGAGTTTTTACTTAACCTGTTACTTTTTTCCCCCTGTAACACAATTTAGGTTCATTTTGAAAAATAACATGATTCTTTATTTATTCAATTGCAAAATTTTTTATAACATTTGTTTTTGTTTTTTTCACATAATTGGAAACATCTTCCTGGTTTTTTTTTCAAACCATTTCGACGAAAAACACAATTTTATTATTTTTCTGTGAAAATAATTTTCAAAATAAAAAATTAATGAAAAATGCTGTATCAATTTGTTTATTTTACAAAAAATTGTATTTTATGTTTATAATAATTGGGTGAATCCAACAAAAAATTATCCATCATTAAATAGAACATCTTCAATAGAATCAACAAAAAAATTAAATTTATTATTAAACAATAATTATTATTATTATAATGAAAACACTGGTTACGTGTCATATAAAATTCGAAATTAAACATGAAAGATACTTTTGATTAATATAACAATTTTAACTACACTAGATTATATTCTAAAAGGAATAAAAGAAGAGTAAATTTTTATTAAATGGTAATCGAGTGTTCAAATGAACATATTCCATAAAATTTCTCAAAATTACCCGTTTTTTTATAAAATCGAGAAAAAAATTTTATTTTGATCTGGCCCTTGATAAAATTTTTTTAAAAATTTTCCTCGATTGAAATTGAGATCTAATCACCCCACACAAGAGACAGATTTATACAAACGCAATGTAAAAGAATATAGAAAAGTATGCCTATGTTGCCTGCGTACTGACTTAGATTTATAAACCCAGTATATTTTCTGATCCATTTCGAATTTCTGTTCCGCATTTGATTGATAGATATGTCTACTGTCATGTGGGATGAAATAGTAAAATTCGGGACTTTCTAATAACCTGTTTTTGCCCTACTTCTTACCTTACCATCAATTACGCTCTGTTAAATTACGAAAATGACGTACGTAGGAGAAAAAGTTGGAAATATGTGAGGTTATGTTATAAAGTGAGAAATTGATTTGATTTAATAACTTAACAATTAATATAAACTTATAAATTGAATATGATTAAATCAAATCAATTTACTTTACACAACATAATCTTTTTATTTTCAAGTGTTTTCTTCACCTTTTTACACCTTTGTACGTCAACTTTTTTTTACTGCAAACTCTAAAAAAACAACGTTCTTCATTTAATATTTTTTGATTTATAAACAATATCATATTTAAAAACGAAAAACACCTACCTCAATCACTTCTTGTTATTATTATTATGAATATTAATTATTATTACACTTGATAGTAATATATGTATATACATACATATGTAGTAGATGTAGTACAGTAATAATACGCATTTCGAACACATACATATTTCACCTAATTAATGTTCTTTCTACGAAAAAATATAACATTACTCGATTATTATTATATTTATTATATTTATTTTTATCATTATTTTATCTTAATTGAAAAAAACTACAATTATTATCCATTTTTATAGATAATTTTTAAACCCACTTGGCATTGTCTTGCAACGTGAAGTAAAACTAAAATGGTTTTGACACTTCTATCGTGTTTAATTGTGTTGATGAAGAAAGCCACAACACAGCTTTGTAGTATATGGATGGTTTTGATACTGTTTTTGATACATATTTAAATAAAACAGTAAACCCCGGTTAATTACCTGTCTGCTAAATACCTTTTTCATTTTAGTGCGCAACAATTGAATGCTAGAAAAATTTCCTATTCAAATGTATATGAATTTCTCCGCTTAATTGCTTTCGCTTTATTACGTTTTCCGCTTTATTGCCTTGTATTTTTAACACTTATTATTTTAAAAATATAGTAAAATACCGTTTTATTAACTCAAGTAGATTCACAAAAATATTAGCAGATTCGTTGCACAAATATGTAAATAATATGATTTTAAAAATTTCACATCCCTTAAATCAGGTTAACTATCAAATTAATCCAAAGTTTGCTGTAATTGTTCCTATGTAGGGACGTCAAAATTTTAAAAAGTTTCGATACTGGGTATCGGTATAAATTAAAATCCCATACTAAGAAATAAAAATGAAAAATGTTATTTTTTGCTCTTTATAAAAGTAATTTATTTTAATGTTTGAAGCATATTATTAACATGAACAAAGATAAAAATGAAGGTGACGCCACGCTACTTGAAAAAAGAGGTAAAATTATATTCGTTCTCACTTTTCTCAGGGCTATAATATAAGCAAATAACCTGTTTGTATCGGGTATCGGTATCGACCCAAAAGTACCGATACCGGTAAAAGTATCGGAAGGAGAGTATCGAGTACTTGGTATCGTGGTATCGGATCAAAAGTATCGATACCTCGATAGTATTGTTGGTATCGTGACGTCCCTATTCCTATGTTATACATTATTTTCTTGAATGATAAATTTGGATTTAAAGCTATTATATATTAAATATTTAATACGTTATACGTTAGGTAAATATTCTAAACTAAAATATTGGTGAAAAGAAACAAAAAAACAAACCATCGATAATTTGTACATAGGTATGTATGGTAACAAAACCAATGTAAAATAATAAGCTAAATTTAAAAGCAACACCTAAATATCAACTTATATTCCAGATTATAGAAGACTACACTAAGCAATAAATTCAAATTCGACATCTCAACTATAAATAGAATACTCAGAAATGAAAAAAAAAACTTATTGAAACATCGAAAAAGGTACAAAATATTAATAAAAAACGAATGAGAACTGTCACACACAAAAATGTCGAACAGGCTTTATCTAAATGGTTTGACCAAACTAGATCTCACGGAGGTATTGTTTCCAGAATGATTCTACTTAATAAAACGAAAGAATTCGCCATAAAACTAAATGTAGAATTTGAACCAACGAATATGTAATAAAAACATTAATCAGAAGAAAATATTACACAGGGTGTTTCACAGCTCGTGTGCCTTACTGAGCAAGGCGGTATGGCAAGAGGGGGGGGAGGGGAGGTCCATTCACAATGGTTACCGAGATATTAAAGGTCGAAAAAATGTTTTTTTTCGAAAAGTGACTGGTTCCACTTTTTGCAACGAAGTCTAAAGAATTACTATATGTAATATGTATGTACCTATATTTTTAAATGAGTATGTTAGATCTAGAAACGATAACCTAATAACTAATGCCCAAAAACTAAAAAATTTCCTATTTATTATTTCTACATAGAATTTATTAAAAAAATTTTATTTTAATAAATTACAAATGTATGTGAAAATATTTAACCCATTAATTGTGAAATTTGTAGTTTCTTTTATTTATTTTAATTTTATTTTTATTATAATTTTTGATTTTAAATGAAATAAAAATATATAAAAATGTTCATGTTAGCTTTTCATTTCCTATTATGTTTGTTTTTGTTTAATAAAGAATAAATTTTATTAACATATTTTTTGTGATTTTATCAATATTTGAAAATTATTATTTTCCAAATACCATTTTCATCATATTTTCAAAATTAACTTCTTAAAATAAAATTTGCATTTTTCGTATATAATCACATAAGAGTACTATGCCTATTTTGGCTTTACATATGTGAGTATAGTTGACTTACTACGAATTACGATCGAGGTTTGAATTTAATATTCTCTCTCGGAGGTTTTTGTACAACAAAATTACATATTAAAAATTATATTTTGGTGTAAATAGGTAATAGGTATGACATATGTATGTATGTATGTATATTGGATCATGAAAAAATCATCAATTTTGATTTATCGCAGATTATGTCATATGTGGAGATACAATCATTATGCTCATATCCAATTAGACGATTCAGGATTCAAATCCAAAATTTCGACTGTCAAAATCAATTCTAACCTTAAAGTGAATGAGTCTGATTCCAAGGTTCTAAATGTTTTGAATTTCTGAGGTATTATTAATGGCAAATTTATAGTGAAAAATATGTTGGTTAACTTTATTTTTTTTTTTATTTTAATTTTTTTTTTTTGAAATTTAAAAAAAAATTAGTAAACAAATTTGTTGCATTGAGTTGTAGTTATAGTACCTAGCGTAGTTGATTTTTTTAAATTAAAAAATAAAGAATTTTGTGAAAAATAAATAAAAATAGAAAAATAATAAAAAAATTGTGTTTCTTGTGTTTTACCTATTAACGTTTTTAAGTGCTAAAAAAATAAAAATTGAATATATGTATATAAAAGAAATATAATATTGCAAAAAATAAATAAGAAGAAAAAATAATTGAATATGTTGATTCTGTTAACATATTAACTAATTTATTTTAATTATTTATATGTATATTTTGTGTTATCATTACTTTCCAAGTTCAAAGACAAGATGATTTCAATTAAATTTTAAAAATTTAAATTCAAAACATCATTTTTTAAATGCTGGTAGCACTGTGAACCTACAGCTGTTACATATTTGGATGTGGTTAGATTCATTAGTTTTTGCATCTAAGTCCTGAGTCTGTTATTTGGATTACGATTTACGAACTACCTGACGTTTATCAGTTTGACATTCTCAGTAATTGGATTGATTAAATTAGGTATTTTTATAGCAACACGTTTTTAAAGTTTCAATTTAGAAAAATCTTACCGATTAAAATATGTCATTAGGAAATTTAACAACATCCCAAAAGGGTGAATTAATGGACCAAGTGAAACAAAGTATTGCTGTAGCCAATGCTCAGGAACTACTATCAGTAAAATTTAATTATAAATTTATGAATTAATAGAGGAAATGTATTTTCATAAAATATTTAATTACAGAAAATGACAGAAAAATGTTTTAAAAAATGTGTAAACAAGCCAGGAACAGTTTTAGATTCGTCTGAACAGGTATTTAATACTTTTCAATTTTTCATGAAAAGTAAAAAGGATAAATTGTTTTATTTTTTTTTATTTTTTATTTTAGAAATGTATTAGCATGTGCATGGATAGATTTATGGACTCATGGAATTTAGTATCACGTACATACAGTTCTCGACTGCAAAGAGAAAGAAGTCAAATGTAGTTTTAAAATTGAAAATTACTACGAAAAAAATTTCACTCAGTGAAATAAGCGTTCTATTTGAATCAATTAAGAAATTTTTCTTTAGTGTTCAAACAATTTTCATATTCACATAACTTATTTATTGTTGAAAAGAACATTAAGGAAAGGAAAATTTTAGTAAAGGATAAAAATAAAAGTAGAATATTGATTACGATATTTGAACGTGATTCTTTGTTGAAGTTAAAACAGCTTTTTGTATTTTTAGAGAATATACAATTAGAATTTAAAATTAGTTCAAATATTTTTATTGAGTTGACAGTTAAAGTGATAATATAGAGTTAAAATGTGTAAAATGAGGCCTTAATTACTTGGAACGAAATTGTTCTTGTAAATGAGGTTATTATTTTTGTATTGCACCCACCTAGTAGACAGGAAAGTCAAATTGTTTTCCAAAAACTTATTCATTAATTCTAATTGTATGCTACATAGCCATTTCTAATTGTTTTTCGAAAACTCGGACGATTACTTTGAGAACGAAACTTTTTTTCCAACGGTAATTTGAAATGTTCTTTTTAACATCGACTTATTGGCACGAATTTCATTGCATAGCCGGAAAATACAGTTAAAATTTAATAAGAAAAAGACATGTTTTTCAAAAACCGTTATTTCTTTATTTCAGGATCTTGGAGGATAACAATTACTATGTTTATACTTTCTTTTAAACCGATATAAGCTATGAAGGTTTATATTTCTGGCATAAACGTTTCCTTAAACCGGTATAAGTCTTTAAATCGCTTTAACATAAAACGTTTATTAAACCGGTTTAAACAACCTTATATCGATATGAAAATAGGTATAAACACTTGATGACGGTTCGTGTGATTTTAAAATTTATTAAATAGAAATTCAGTTAGTTTAATACTTCAAAACAGATATTTTAAAAACTAAAGAATATAGTGAATGTGAATATTTGACTTAAGTGTTTAAAATAATTATTTTTCTTTTGTTGGTATTACTGTACTTTAAATCGCTTTATACGGAATTTTTTTTATATCGCTTTATCTTGTAAACGTAATCGGTATAAGATAAACTGGTTTTCTATATCGCTTTAACTTATACAGCTTTAAAAAGTAAGCATAAACGTAGTAAATGCCTTTTAAAGAGAACTTTCTCTTCTTTCCACCTAATACACTAGTCCGTCGTAGTTTTCTGGACCTGATGAATTTACTTGTCATCACTTCAGTTTTG
This sequence comes from Bombylius discolor, assembly GCA_939192795.1. Taxonomy (NCBI): domain Eukaryota; kingdom Metazoa; phylum Arthropoda; class Insecta; order Diptera; family Bombyliidae; genus Bombylius; species Bombylius discolor. The sequence goes on along the minus strand of OW584243.1, from coordinate 32,802,928 downwards.
TTCAGATCACTTATCTTCTTTTTTAAAATATATTAGTTTCACTTTCAGTGCCCAGTAAAACATGACAAAAAATTAAATTACATACTTGAACAAATTTCACTAATAAAAACCCAACATTAAAAAACAATAAAAGAAAAAATATAAATAATGAATTACAATTTCACGTTACTACAACCCCAAACTTCGATTTCATATGATACTTCGACACTAGAAACAGCTGGTAAGCTGAAACTGATGAATGATGAAAGAAAATTGTTCTTCGGTTAATCATTAGCTGTGCTCCATTTGTCTTAAGTATTTGATAATTCTCAGTTTCTCAGTGAGATGTACGTTCCATTTGCGAGTTTGGATTCTATCGTCGACAGATGTCAGGTTTGTTAAACAGAGAATGAATTGAGCCAACTGAAAAAATAAATTTTTTCTCAGTTGCCTTACTTAAGGTTATGTGGAAAGAGAAAACGAAAATTATGAAATCAGTTGATATCATATACGCACAGTATAATAAAATATTGCGCCTTTACAGATGGTTGCATTCTAATCTCCATTTATTAGAAGTTTATTACTATTCCAATTTTTGCAAGCTAAAATTCCAATAAATGAACTGTAAACCAAAATACGTTGCACACGCGCAACTAAAATTTTAATCACCTTTTAATTTGTTTAATCCCATATATCCAAGTAATAATCACGCGATTTCTGGAATAATCCTATATATATTTTTCTAGTACATAAGATTATTCCATTTTTTTAAACAATTTTCTCAAATTCTCAATTTGTATTTTTTTTATGGTTTCAATTCTCTAATTCTCAAATTTCAATGTAGTGTAACGTATGCAGGTGTATTTACCGACGGCATAATACACCCAAGTTTTTTATATAATATGATAATAGTATGATTAAGTTCTTTATGAATCATCGAAGAATAGCATGAAGTTGAGATTTTAAATACACACATACATTGACAAATTTCCATCACGCCATATACCATGCATTGGGTATAATGAAAACCATCTATATACTACAAAGCTGTGTTGTGGCTTTCTGCACCAACACAAACATGATAGAAGTGTCAAAACCATTTTAGTTTTACTTTACTTTTGAAGCTAAAATTATTTTGGGTGATTCTTATTATACCAAGTTGGAAAAAATTATACCATTATTGTTACAACCAGCGCAATAAGTAACTGGTTTAACCACCTAATGTGCAAACAGTGAATTAAAGTAACGTAAGCAGGTATATAAAAGCAATGACAATGTATTCTATAACAGACTTATTATTCCCATATAGCGAAATAGTCATATGTATCTGCTCTGTGATAAAAGTTATGTGTAGTTAGTTAGGCTGCACATAGCTATACTCTGTTCACAAAGTTTTTTCAGTACAGGTCTTATGGAAGAGTTCATTTTTATCCAGTATCGTTACATTCAATTGGAGTATACTAAGCTACTCATACCCCAATCTATTATATGTGCAACGAGACGCTGGAAAACAGAAAAAAACAATAACAACCATCCCTTTATTGTCGCCAGTAACACAGTTGTACTGCGACTGATTATTTTTCTTATATTTCAAATTTCAATTCTCTGGATGAACAAAAATTAACAAAATGAATTATGAAGAAAGATAAAAATGATGAAAAAATTCATGCGCACACACGCTGATGAGTTAAAAGTTGGTTGATTGATATTCGAGATGTGTGTATAAAAAGTAGAATGAATAATAAGTAATCACAAGTTAGTGTTGCTGTGTAATAATTACATTACTTAATAGTAGTACCGTTCTTAAAAATAAAAAATTAAATTTTACATATTATAATTTACTGCATTTATTTATACATTTACAAGTATACATGTGATATAATATAGCATATATTATAAAAACAATAAATTATGTTTTATTTGAAAAAATGTTTTTTACATATTTTTTTACATATTATTATAAATTTATACAATTGTATACACATATTCCTTTGCAATAGAAATGCATTTTGTAATAAATACTCACTCTATGGAAAAAATGTATACAATTGATACTCTGATATTTTGTACATAATGGGTAATTCTTTTCTTAAAATATGTGTAAAAAGAATCGCACGATACCCTAATAGAACGGCACAAAAATGTTTCTTAACAATTCTGCAGTGTTAGGTAATTTTAAAATTCTTATGATAAACAAATTGAATTAAAAAAACAATGGAATATATAAATTAGTATTGGTACTGATAAGAATAATGTAAATTATCTTTTCATTCATACGATCAGCTATAAAACAAAAAAGTAAAACCCGTAATCCCTTTCACTTTCAGTTATCTGTTTGTAGGATATACATATGTGAATGCAATGTTTTTGGGTTTTTACATTTTCTTATTTTATAGGAATAATTTAAAATTAATATTACACATTCATAACATTTTCTATTTAATAAATTTTGAATAATAATTAAATTTAAAAAAAAATAAATAAATATGTATTATAATTTTTCTTTATTGCGAAACAATTTTTACAAAGTATAAAATTTTATAAAATTTGAAAACAAATGTATAAACGGCAACACTATATAAACAAAAAAACTTTGTGAACAGAGTATAGATATTTTATCTCCACCTTAATAAATAAGTTCATATCGTAAAAACTGAAAATTAGTACATAATATAATATTATTTATATCTTTTTTTATATTTGCAATAACAATTGCATAGGGAGATAAGCAAGGATATCGTAATACGTATACATATGTATATACAGAATTAACTTTACAGCGTTATGTAGATAACCTATGAGCCAGAAATAACCAAAACTTTTCTTGTTTTTCAAAATGCTTGAAGGTTAACTAACACAAAAAAATTAAAATTTTCTATTAATTGGGTATTTTATATGGTAAGATACCTGAAAATTAACTTCTGCAATTTTGGCTTATATGCTTTTAGAGTTTATGTATTGTAAAATTAAGCATTATACTTTTTTCTCCAGTTTATTTACGAAATTTATTTAAACAGGTTCTGAATTCATAGTGAAAGTGAAATTAAAATACTATTTATAGAAAAATATACTTCCTGAAGAAAATATTGAATGAAAAAATTGTTGAATAAAATTTTATTTGGTAACATTTTAATTTTCGTTGTAATATTTTTGACTTTATTTAAATATTAATTTTTTTTATAGAAATTTATCCATGTGGAGATGGCGCATAATAGGTCTGAATAAAAAATAAATATTAAATAACTATGTATAGTAAAATGTAAATTTAGTATATCATATAAAATATTAATAAAATATATAATTTAAAAATTAGTTGTTGTGTTTTAATTAAACAAAAATCAACTGGTAAAATTATCAGGTAACTTTCAAGTATTTTTTTAGTTAATATAGCGGGTATTCTACCTGATAAAATTCTTGAAAGTAACCAAATAAAAGTAGTGAGAAAGAACATGTAAAAAAATCGTTTTTGACGCGCGTGGGAAAATTATGGCCTTTCACACGTATAAATGCCAATAGGAAGTATATAAGGTAATTTTTTTCTGATAGCCTGTCCTTTTTAACTGAGAAAATACTAGTAGAAATAACTGGTAGTTTACTGGTGAATTACCGGTTAGTGTCTTGCAGGGTATGAATGATACAAATTCTATTTTATGTGTATGTACTATTAGCTGTGTTTCATTGGAAATGAGAAAGTGAGATGTACCCACATCAGTTTTGCTCAGCTCACTTTTTTTCTTCTTGAAAATAGACTCACTTTAAACAGAAAATACTTATTATAGAACTACATTACTCTAAGTGTTCAAAAAAACATTTTAAAAAATTAAAGTTGTCCAAAAAAACATATTAAAAAATTGATTTGCAGTGAGAAAGTGAGATTTTTCGTAGCGACCTCTATTGTCGAATAGAGAAAATAAGTGTCAAAAACACCAGCTTACTAAGTGAGGAAATGAAGTCAGAAATACTCACTTCCTCAGTACACAAAAGTAAGCGAAAATAGAAGTTAAAAGCAAAAAAAGGTTGTTATCGAAATTAAATTGTTTTTTTTTTGTCTATAAAATATTACAATATACATATTACAAAGTAAGCAAACAAAAATTCATTTTGATTTTCATCTCTTTACACACATATTTATTTGTGGCATACAATATTTTATAGACGTAATATATCTATAGATGTTTATAATCGTATGTAATTTATATACTGTTAACTGTACATATATATGTACATACATATGTATATCTGAATATTTGTTTTATATAACATCAATAACAGAGCAATTTTATATCTAATCCTAGCAATAAATATTTCGATTCACAAATTATTTCATGAAATGTAGAAAACACAATAGCCAAACTTGAATATATTTTATTATATTGAAGCCAAAAGAAAAAACTAAATCACTGCCGAAGATGAAGTGTTGAAGAGATATTTAACAGTTCATTTACAAAACACCTGAGACATTAATTCCTATATATGATACTTGTGTGCTTCATATTACCATATTAAGAAAAAAAAACTAAATCACTGCCGATGATGAAGTGTTGGAGAAAGATTTAACGGTTCATTTAGAAAACACCTGAGACATTAATTCCTATACTTGTGTACTTCATATTACCAAGCGATAGTCATTGTGAAATTATGGGAGACATCTTTAATCGTCTAGCAATTAAGCAAATTGCGACTATAGCAAATATGGAGAATTTGCGATTACAAAAAACCGCATTTCGATTGCATCGCAAGTTAGCCATTTTAACTTTGTAAGCACTTTTGCCGAATAAGTTTTTATATACAAAACGTATAATTTTCTATTATATTACGTTAAAAATTCGTTTTCTTTTTTTGTTTTTTTCAAATTTTTGAAATTTTAAAGTTTTAAATCATAACCGAAATTATTTTGTTTTTCATGAAATTTATTTTTTCAATTTGAATCTTTTTCTGTAGCCTCACTAACCAATTCTATCCATTATAACAAAAAAATATTAAACTTACAATAGTTGTGTTTTACTGGACCTGATGAATAAATTTGTCATCACTTCAGTTTTGCTCAAATCACTTACCTTCTTTTTGAAAATAGCTCAATTTCAATGCCCAGTAAAATATGATAAAAAATTAAATTACATACTTGAACAAATTCCAATAATAAGAACCCAACATTAAAAAACAATAAAAGAAGAAATATAAATAACGAATTACAAATTCAAGTTACAACCCCCAACTTCGATTTCATATAATACTTCGACACTAGAAACAGCTGGTAAACTGAAACTGATGAATGATGAAAGAAAATTGTTCATCAGTTCATCATTGATGAACCGAAATTTTTCATAGCAACCCCTATTGTCGAGTCCGAATAAAATGTGTTTACTCATTGAGGAAGTGAAAAATATCAGAATTATCAGTTTATGAGATCCAGTAAAACACAACTAATAATAACAAGAGTATTTAGGTTTAAGTTTTTACTTTTTTATAAGAAATTTGAGGTTATTTATGTGCTCTGTTAACTCAGTTTGTGATACCAACTTTGAGATCGCAACTTTTCACGGTTAATTATAATTTGCTTACTTACGAAAGCAAAAACAATCGAGGATACCATTTCCAAATTGACTATTGAAGATTTGGCCCTTTATTTACTTGAAAAACTTGGATTTTCACAATAAAAATACGTCAATTAAACAAAAATTAATTAAATTAAAATTAACAATAAAAAACCAATAACAAAGTATTTAAATTGAAAATTCATATGGTATTAACAGAAATTTCTCTATAAGAGATCAAAAATATCTACGATATTAATGTAAGTAGTTTTAATCAAGGATTTTTATGTTTTCATTTAACGATAGATTGATTTTGTCTTGTAGTTGTAATTACCGAATTATTGAATTTTAATATTTTTTCTGTTTTACACCTTATAAATTTAAATTCTGTTTTTGTAAAATAATGAGAACAAAATTTAGTTTAATAGTACCTTAAAAGGATAATATAATTTGATATTTAATTTAAGAAGTGAATTTTAGATCAGAATTGATGATAAAGAATGTATTCTAAATTCAGTTCTATTCAATACTAATGAAACAACATTTTTTAATAACAAGAAAAATAAAAAGTTTATTATAATTCATTCAATATTTATTTGGAAAATAAAACAAAATTTTTTTAATTTTTTGCTGTTTGGCGCTCCATAAATACTCTTTTATGTCCTCTTTCCTTTATCCTGTGATTTATTCAATGCAAGTTACTGAAAAAGCAAAATAAAAATAATTAAAAAACACTCCTTATAATAAATTCTTTTTAGAATTATCTACATAAGTCAGATAAGTAAATACTCTCACCAATTTTCGCATTGCAGCGACGAAGTTTTCTGGAAGATTATTGTCCTCTTCCATTGGTCTGTGATATACCTGAAAAATAATATTGTCAATTTATATAATTTTAATTTAATTTATTCCTCCAGAAAAAAAGGAAGGTGCGAAATTTGTAAATTTTTTCTCAAACACATATAAACTTTTTTTTTGCACGGTGATTAACTATATTTTCATTTTTTTGCATTAAAAAAAATGTATAAAGACAAAGTATGAAGGGTAATAAGGAAAAATGTTTTGTTTTTATATATTTGAAGTGATATTATGTAAGCTATTATTCGAAGACGTACATGTGTATAACAGTTGTTCAAATTTGCAGTTGTATTATGTACGTGATCATGTATGTTTTTTTTAAACATATTCTCAGATCCTATATTAAATTTTTAAAATACATACATACATACATTCCCATTCTCAATTCCCATATCTCAATTTTGCTGTTTTTTCTACAAATTATATGAAACATTCTCATTTAAAAAACATTCAATATATGTATGTATGTATGTATACTAAAAATGACATCATATAGAATCAAGAACATTAATGCAAAAAAACATTTATATCCTATCACTGTAGATCACTTTGTATATTAATCGAATTTCTGCTCTATGAATTATGATTGCCTGGTGCAAAAATGATTTTTAGTGCAAGAAAATTGAAGATTTTTGCTCGAATTTATTAATAAAATTATTTCCTAAAAGTATTATTTCGGTGTTAGAATTATATTCGACATAATAAACGATTAAATTTAATATGAAAATTAATAAATTTATTATGTTAATTATCATTGGAATTTATAAATGTGATCATATGCAAATTAGCTTTTTCCATATGATTCTGTATATTTGTGATGCTTGAACCATGAGAATGATTATGTTATTCTGCTTGTATAGAGCAAAAATATTAAAACTTATCAAATTTCTGTTAAAATTTTCTATGTATTGTATGGAAAATAGATAGAAAAGAAAATATATTTTTTTAAAGTGAGAAATAAAGAAAAAATCCTGAGAATATAAGAAAGAGCTTAAAACAGCTTTTACATTGGATGCCAAACTTTGATATTAGAAGCCAAATGGCTGTTACTATTTCAACATATGAGAATAAATTAGTCTTTTATAGAATTACATTGTCGTTGGTTTAAGCAACAACATTTTTCAATAAAAATTATGTATGTATATGCAATTTAACGTAAGACGATTAATACAGTGACATTGAATAGAACTCGCAGAGTACACTAAGAAATTGTATTATTTGGAAAAAAAATTAAATTTTAATTATAATCAGAAGAAATTGTGTTTCATTTTAAATCTAATCTATTTTTGTGTGCAATAAAAAAAATCCACAAAAAATGATCTGATTGAAAAAATGTTTTTTCAACAGTAATTCGAAATCAGTATTGTTCATATGGAAGCACTGAGCACTCGATGTGTTTCTGATAACTTCAGACATAATTGTTTGTAGGAAATTCTAAAAAAATATATCTCTGTCTACCCTAAAAAAGATACTTTTTAACATATGTAAATGTATGTTAAATTATTAATTATCTTAATTTTTTGATAAAATTTCCCAAAATTAACTGTTTTTTTGAAAATCGAAAAATTAAAAAAATTTAGTCTGGCAGTCCTTGGTAATATTTGATTAAAAAATTTACCTCGATTGCAATTGAGATCTGATAACCCCCCACGCGAGACAGATTTATACAAACATTTTGTGAAAGAAAATTTTAAAATTTTCCTTATTCGCCTTTTTTCCAGCAGTTTTAAAAAAGTAAGATAATAGCTGCGTTTTATTGGAACTGAGAAAATGATATGTGATCATTTCAATTTTACTCAGATTACTTATCTTCTTCTTGAGAATAGCCTCACTTTAAGTTGTCGAAAAAAAACACATTAGAAAATTGATATACATATTTGAACAAATTTCGCAGAAAAAATCCAACAAATTTTGTAATCAAAACAATTCAAGAAGAAATATAAAATACAAACTACAAATTCACGTAATACTCCCAAACTTCAATTCATATGATTCTTTGACACTAAAACAGCTGTTAGACTGAAACTAATGAACTGATGAAATACAATTTTTCATCACTTCTTCATTGAAGAAGTGATATTTTTCGTAGTGTGCCAAAAAAAACGTGCTTTCTCAGTGAGGAAGTGAGAAATATCAGAATTATCACTCCATTAGCTCCAATAGAACACAGCTATGTATTATTAACGATTTTGCGGAATCAAAATATCAGCTTAACTGTACATCACTGAAATTACAGTTTACACATTTTTTCACATGTATTTCTAATGTTATTGTTTTAAAAGCAGAAAGAAAATTGGAGGATATTTTACGTATATAAATAATATAAAGACAACCACCATTGAAAAGTTATAGAGTTTAATGGTTGAAAAAGATGCCAAAAATTGTCCACGTGCTTGTTGAGTATATTTTTTAGTACAACACATAAACTTTTTTATGTGAATGGGCGGATCAGCTCACTGAGAAATTCAAATTTATATCATTCTATTCTATATATTTTATAGTCATTGTCTTTTCATCCAGTATCGCCTCAACAACAATATATATTTTGTGTGATTTAACCATGTGTCATCATTTACCATAAGCACCAGAAAAGAAAGGAAGCATTATTGTTTTAGGGCGTGCGCATTAGCCCCAAAACTATATACGTATATACTTATATTTGTATATACATATGTATCAATAAAAATATATACATATATATGTACATATTAAATTTTCATTTGATGTCTTTATTTGAGAACAAAGTTATTAAAGCGCATCCCTTAGCATCGGCCATCGATCATACTCTTAAATAATTTCATCTCGTTTACGATGGTAGTTTATATAATGAATACGTATATAATGTAAATGATGGATTAACGGCGAATGAACGCCTATAACTTAAATAAATTTTTAATATTTTGTTGTTGGTGTTGTATGCTAATTTCATACTTTATTAACAATATTCGCTCTAGTAACTTGCAATATCCTTCAAATTGATGTTACACTTACACAAGATAAAAACGTAATAAAAATACATATTTTTAAAAATGGCATTTTCCTTAGTCAATTATTTTCGTTATAATTCATGGTTGAGAATGATTAATTGATATCCATTCTTAATTTCTTAATTTTATTTTATAAAATATATGTACATACATACATACGAGTATTATATGCATTAATTAATGTATAGTACCGTTATACGTGTTGGATTCTACATATACAAATATACCTACTTCTTTTATATATCTACGTAAAATAAACTACTAATTTATGTGAGGAACAATAAAAGGGCGCGCGCGGTAGCGTGAAACATTATTATGCGATAAAGCAACTTCTGTGATGATAATAGGAACAACAACGAAGGACGAGAAAGTATTACGTATATAGTAGTAGTAAATAGAATAGTGGTAGTGGGAGTGAAGGACGATGTATTTTTTATTTTTTTAATTTTTTTTATACATATATACTATACATACATACATACCTACTTATATGAAAAAGTGATACATTATGTTTCTACATTCCTATAATAGTATAACAAAAAAAAAGGACCCAGATGCATGTTAATAAGGAGGGATTTATTAGAGAAATTATTTTAGAGATAAATTGAAGAATTTTTGGTAAAGTGTAAATAATGAGATAATATTTAAATCGTGTAAGCAAAAAAAAAAAAACCAAATTAACATAAAAATTTCATTTTCGGTATAAGCAGAATTATTTTTTTTTCACTTATCTTCATTCAATTTTCCCTTGTTTTTTTTGTAAACAATTAGAATTCCTTAATCTTTTAAAGAGATGATTTCGTTATCCTTATATAAATATGTATATAAATTATTAGGTTTTCTGAATTTTATTCTGTTTTACAATACTTTTTCCTTCGAAGAAAAATGGACTAAATTTCCGATTGAGGGGCGTGAGATTTCGAAAGAGACTTTTTGATTAAAAAAACTTGGAAATGTCTTCGTTAACGTGTCATATATTCTTATTGGTGCAAATTCCATTTTACAGCTGAAAATTCGCATTATTGGAGTTTTTTTGAGTATTTTTGTAAAAAATTTTGATATTCAATAACGTTTACAAATTAACATCAGAAAAGTTTTAAATTATTACATTTGCATATACATACATCGAATTCACTCACACTTTCTTTTTAATTTCCACTTCACTACCGCAGTGCTGTCGTTAGATTCCGGTTGAAGTATTTTTACTCCGATTTTAATAACCGTACTCCCGTACTCCTCCTTTAGTAGCTTTACACTACTATTCAGAAAACCCAAATGACAGCACTGTTCACTACATATGTGCCGTTTATATCAGTGGCGTCTCGTCACTCGTGACCTAATCACCATGGAGTGAAGCAGGATTAAAGAGATTTTGTCGTAAATAAATACTATATAGGTATCTACGTATGTATGTTGGTAAATATTTATGTATGTAGATATATGTATACTATATATTATATACATATGTACATATTAGGCTTTTCTTCAGATTAGCGGGCTTGAGATATTGTAATTAAACCTTTTAATATAAAAGCTTTTGAATGTCCTCTTTAATATGACGAGTTTATACGGTAAAAAATAATTCGAATTAAATACGAATTTTGGATTAAATTGGGAGTACGGTATAAACTGGTAAAATTGAGAATTTGGATTAAAATAATACATGCAGACGTTGATACACGTACAGTATACATGCTTTACTTCTTTCTTCTTCACTCTACAATTCGCACCATAAAAATTCGATTCCGCCATATTGCATTTTACGCTACACATACATACACAAAAATTTGGATTAAACCAAAAAATATATAGCCAGAAAGAATTCTTATGTAGTATCGACTAAAAATTGTAATTATTAAATTAGACTATAGAACAGTACGGTAAGAGAAGGAAGGAAGTGAAAGCTTTTTTAACTATGCTTTAAAGCGCTTTGAAATTTAAGTTTTGTTTTTAACATGATCAAGATGAATGAAAAATAAAAAAAAATTTTACTCTTGTGTGTTTAATAGAATATAAAAAAAATTTCAAATGGTGAAACATATGTGAATAAAATGAGTCACACCGACACCATCAATTACCTTGTTTATGCGAAGCTTTAATTCGCATTAACTCATGCTGTTTTGACTAAATACGGATGCATAAACCAAATTTTAAAACGCATTGAAACTTTATTTCGTTTTGAGTGAATACACTACAAATCCGAATTTAAAATTTCAAAACAAAAAAAAACGATGTTCAAAACGTTTTATCGTTAATACGTTTTAATTTTTGTGCATAAACAAGGTAATTGTCGTATTCGCATGTACATACATATGTATTTCTATGCAGAAGTAAAAGCTTTTTTAACAAAACTGAAATATGCTGATGTACATTCAAAGCTATTTCACTAATGGGGTTCCAATGTTGGAACCCCAGAACAAAAATTTTTGTATGAGACATTTTGATACTACATAAGAATTCTTTCTGTCTATATATTTTTTGATTAAACCCAAATAAATTGGGTTTAAACCAAAATCCAAATTATCGAGTTTATACTACATGAAATTGGGAGTAAACCAAAATCCGAATTAAAAGTGGATTACGTGTAAATTCTTAAATTGAGTCTAATTGAAACTTGGGCTCTGCGCAGGGTTGCCAGGTTGGGCTATTTATCGCAAATTGGGCCACCTCGAATTCTGTTTGGTGACTAAATTTAAGCGTTTCAGACTTTTCTGAAATTGGGCTACCTCGGTTTTAGTTTACCGATTTTTTGTGATTTCTCTTTTCAAAGCTATTCTAATACATAAGTCTTTTCTTTCTCGAAAATATTTTTTTCAAGTTCAAGTTTGTCTGTTCCCTCTCTTAGAAAAACTTTGCAGCTGATTAAAAATTTAAATTCGGTATCACTGGTATTTGTATTTGATACAATAATATACTCTCGATGCCCACAAAAATTAACAGAACTTCTGCGTTTGAATTGTACACCCTGGTTGTATATTATTTGTATATTGTTACAGTAAGAAGACAAAGCTTCAAATTTCAATTCATCGAATTGAGAAATATTAAAGTTCTACTTGATTAGAACCTCAATACTTTTTGATAGAAATAATTTACGTTGAATGAGGTTGGGTTCTACATCAAAACTGAACACCCTGGTTATATATGTACATATATTATTTCTATTGTAACATTACGAAGGCCGACATTCAATAGTTTTAATTCATATACGAGTTTATTATATTTTGAATGAAGTTGTGTTCTACATTTTAATAGAACACTTTAGTCATGAAGTAATGATAATTGGATTGACATTTTTATTATTTTTTTTAAACGACACTGGTTTATATTGAAAGTGACTCAAGTCCACTTTTGGTAAAATTATAGTTATGCATAAAGCGCCGAGCTAAATTTATAGAACTTATTGACTTTTAGGAAAAGGGTGATAAGCAATTTTGTTTTAAAATGTAATTTCAAAATTCAAAAAGGAACATGTTAACAACTAAAGGGATAAAGAATTAATGACTAGGATATTTCAATATTTGCTGAAAATTGTGTAGGTAAATAATGTTTATTAAAAATGGAAAAAAAATTGGTGAAGTTTATTATTTTTCAATTAGCAATTAAAAGTAAAACACATCGTTATTTTGAAATAATGTAATATAGAATATATAATATAAAACAACGTACCAATATCGAAATAAAAAAAAATTTCAAATATTTATTTAAGAATTAAATTTTAAAAAAACTTTTGAGACTTAAAAAACATCTCATCTCAAAACTTTTGATTCGTGAATATCAAGCTTAGACAATGTACTAGAAAGAAAAAGGTACATATGTAGCTACATACAAACACCTTGTTCCGTTTAGTATGGCATTGAGTTTTTGTGCATTTTATCCTATAACAGATTCCTACCGTTTAAAGATTGTTTGGTAGAGAACCCTTCAAGAAACGTTCTAGCGAAATTTCAACTTCCCACACCTCCGGGAACATAGTTTTTTAAAAAGTAAAAAAAAAATTTTCAAATACCATACATGTAAATAATATGATCGTAAATAACATGCATGTGTTGACATTAAACGTTTCAATTATACATATTGTACATAATTTATTCCTCCAGAAAAAAAGGAAGGTGCGAAATTTGTAAATTTTTTCTCAAACACATATAAACTTTTTTTTTGCACGGTGATTAACTATATTTTCATTTTTTTGCGTTAAAAAAAATGTATAGAGGCAAAGTATGAAGGGTAATAAGGAAAAATGTTTTGTTTTTATATATTTGAAGTGATATTATGTAAGCTATTATTCGAAGACGTACATGTGTATAACAGTTGTTCAAATTTGCAGTTGTATTATGTACGTGATCATGTATGTTTTTTTAAACATATTCTCAGATCCTATATTAAATTTTTAAAATACATACATACATACATTCCCATTCTCAATTCCCATATCTCAATTTTGCTGTTTTTTCTACAAATTATATGAAACATTCTCATTTAAAAAACATTCAATATATGTATGTATGTATGTATACTAAAAATGACATCATATAGAATCAAGAACATTAATGCAAAAAAACATTTATATCCTATCACTGTAGATCACTTTGTATATTAATCGAATTTCTGCTCTATGAATTATGATTGCCTGGTGCAAAAATGATTTTTAGTGCAAGAAAATTGAAGATTTTTGCTCGAATTTATTAATAAAATTATTTCCTAAAAGTATTATTTCGGTGTTAGAATTATATTCGACATAATAAACGATTAAATTTAATATGAAAATTAATAAATTTATTATGTTAATTATCATTGGAATTTATAAATGTGATCATATGCAAATTAGCTTTTTCCATATGATTCTGTATATTTGTGATGCTTGAACCATGAGAATGATTATGTTATTCTGCTTGTATAGAGCAAAAATATTAAAACTTATCAAATTTCTGTTAAAATTTTCTATGTATTGTATGGAAAATAGATAGAAAAGAAAATATATTTTTTTAAAGTGAGAAATAAAGAAAAAATCCTGAGAATATAAGAAAGAGCTTAAAACAGCTTTTACATTGGATGCCAAACTTTGATATTAGAAGCCAAATGGCTGTTACTATTTCAACATATGAGAATAAATTAGTCTTTTATAGAATTACATTGTCGTTGGTTTAAGCAACAACATTTTTCAATAAAAATTATGTATGTATATGCAATTTAACGTAAGACGATTAATACAGTGACATTGAATAGAACTCGCAGAGTACACTAAGAAATTGTATTATTTGGAAAAAAAATTAAATTTTAATTATAATCAGAAGAAATTGTGTTTCATTTTAAATCTAATCTATTTTTGTGTGCAATAAAAAAAATCCACAAAAAATGATCTGATTAACAAAAGCTTAAACAGAACTTAACTACTTTGGTTTTAACCACCTAAGAGCATGAACACATTAGGTTGTTGTTACAATGACGCAAATCGGTTATAAAACCTGTTTTTACAACTGCTCAAACTACATCTGAAGGTGGCACGACCAGTTGTAACGAGAGTATGAGTGTATTACAACCGTGAAGCTGAAATTATTTTGGATGATTTCTTACTATACCAAGTTGGAAAAATTTATACCCTTTTGTTACTCCCAGCGCAACAATAACCGGTTTAACCACCAAGTGTGCAAAGGGTGTAACAACGTTCTTATCCCAATCCATTGCTGACAGTCCACGGAGTTTATCCATTTCAACGGGTTTAAAAAGTTCCTAAACTCCGGTCTGTCAAAAGTATAAATAAACAGCAAGACAAGAAAAATTATTCCGCCAAAATCTTAGTACCTATCTTCATAGGGAAAAGAGTTCGGAGAGTTGAATTTCAATAACAATTTCATTTTTTAAAGGGTTTAACAACAAATTTTTGTTTTGATTTGTAAAATTTTGAATTGTAAAACCTTTTTTTTTATTTGATTTTATTATTCATTAATTATTTAATTACTTATTATTTTCGAAAAGTTTGGTTTTCTCCTGAATAATCAAAACGCAGGTTGTATCATAATGTAAAAACGATTTGCTAAATATTTTTGACTCTCTTACAAAATCTACAAAATTGAGCTTATAGTCAAAATTTTAAAAGTTGAGGTTTCGTATTATGCTAGAAAAACATGCGCAGAAAAAAAGATACTTACTCACATGCGTTTTTGTTGTTGTAACGCGTTTCTTCTTTCGTATATCTACACAAAAAAAAATCACTACGCCATGTAAAACATGCGCGAAAAAACCTCAACTTTTATTATTTTGAGTACACACTTGTTCTAACAAGGAAACAAAGAAGAAAAAAACAAAATTTGTCTTTTTAACATAGGTATGTTATTCATGTACATAATTTAAAATTAATAAAAAAAATCATCGTTTAAATTTATCATAATTGGATATTTATTAAATACCACTTAGAATCAACACAAAATATGTACACCATTTATAAAAAAAAAAAAAAGTAATAATAAAATCAATGAACATACTAAACAAAAATTCCAGATCTAAGAAAAATATTTTGGTAGCACACGTCTATTTGCAAATTAGCTGCCACTTGAAGTTATTTATATATTTTTAAGTGGATACAATTAAGATAATACATATTTCAATATTATGTTAAAAGTAAATTAACTATCCTCTGTTACTGAACACAAAATTAGATTTATTTTTCTATTATCTTGGCTTTTAAATTTTTTTTCCGATGACGTCTTATTTCCATACATATATTTAGTACAAATAAGAGATCAAAGTCAAATAGACCGCATTTGAATGATGCAGCTGGAGATGATCATAATGGCGCAATTTACACGATGAAGTAAGTAAGTTTTTTTTTGACGTTTTGCCTTGAACTTGCTACATGATTTGCTCTTGCATTGACGTAGTTTACACGATCAAGCAATCTCTGTGCATTTTTTTGATGTTTTACTTTGAACTTGCTACGTGATTCTTTCTTTTATTTAGACAGTCAAGCAAATGATTCATGCAGCAAAATAACAACAACTTTAAAATTTTCATCTATTTTCTTTTGTGCGAATATTCTTACAGTCGCAGCTTAAAAATATTTTTTTTTTTCATTTTAAAATATAGAAAAATTATTTAATTATAAAATTAAAAACAAATTTTACTCACTTTAAGTTCAAAGTTTCAACACTTTTGAAAAATATAAATTTTTTCACTTTTTGAATTTAATTTTTCTTTCTATAAACTAACGTTTTTTAATACTTCACTACACAAAATTGGAAAAAAAATAAAGCGGAATTGAAGAAATTACGAAAAAGGAATAGAGGAAGTGTTAAATTGCTTGATGAAACTTTTGGTACACACAACACAAGTGATGGACTATCCTTCGATTCGCCTCACTATAAATACCAATAAATCGTTGCTTGATGTGTGATGCATACAGCAATTGCTTCGTCGTGTAAATTTCGTTAATGCATTTATTCATACAAAAAACCCGAACAACTCACCTCCGTCATTTTATTTGTTATAATGTACTTATTTATTATGGTTTTGTAAATAATTTTTGAATGCCGGAAAATATGCTTACAAGTAATTTAAAAAGTCGGAACAAACCACTTGTATTACAAAACTGATACATTTATTGAAAAAATAAGTAATGGAAAAGAAATAACGAAAAAAAAATTTTTTTTAAATAAAAAGTAAATTCATAGGTTATACTTCTGAAGATGTATCATATGCTTTCGGAAAAAGAGTTTTACTTATCGAAGATTGAGTATCTGTTAATTATGAACAAGAAGAATCTGCTTCCCCTTTACATGTCAATTGAAAAAAAAAAAGAATTTCGGATTTTTAAATATTTGGCAACTAGAATTCAGGGGTGGCTATTTGCAAATTGTTTTAATCGACTCAGCAATGACTGAATAATCAATTCAGCTATTAACAAGTCGATTGAAACAACTTACGTACTGTCATCAGAGTACAATTCGATTGCATCATGATGTAAACTTCAAATTCTAATATCCGCACTATATATGTATGTATGTATGTATGTACAGTAATTCAAGAGTAAAAAAATTACTTGTATTGATAAATATTGAAAACAAACCACTCTTAAGATTTAAAACTTATATCTAATTTTTCTTCATCATAATATATGTACTATATACATATGTACATATATGGCGTCATTTGAAAAAATTTCTCAAAAAATAACTCTAAACAAAAAAAAATTATTAAAAAATTATTTTATATTTTTATCTAATACAAAATGATTTTTTTTGATGATGATATTTATTGTTTGATATAAAAAATCTACAAAATGGAGAAGAAATCTACATAGATGAAAAAAACTTTAATATATATATTTTTATCTTAATTGTACTATAACTATATCAAAACAACCTAACTTTACAAATGTCAAACAATCAATTTATTTTCATTTTCCGTATGAAATAAATGGAACTTCATTTATTTCGGTTGGATATGAAAATAAATGGTCTCCAACACGGACAGCCAAGCCAACACCATATGTGAAAGAGTTTTTCAACTCTTTTTTATTTTCAGCTGAGTACCACTTACGAAATCGAAACAGAAAATTTTTTCAGTTCCATTTATTTTGGTTTTTTTTACATAGGTCTTGTATAGGCAAAATATCTTATTTTCATCTGAATGCGATTGAACACATTAGGTTGTTGTTACAACGACGCAAACCGGTTATAAAACCTGTTTTTACAACTGCTCAAACTACATCTGAAGGTGGCACGACCAGTTGTAACGAGAGTATGAGTGTATTATAACCGTGAAGCTGAAATTATTTTGGATGATTTCTTACTATACCAAGTTGGAAAAAATTATACCCTTTTGTTACTCCCAGCGCAACAATAACCGGTTTAACCACCAAGTGTGCAAAGGGTGAATACTACGCTTTACAGTTTCAATATTGCTTTCGAATGTAAATGAATTGTCAACAATTTTCTATTTTTGCAAAATTGACTCGAGTGTTAAAAGAATTTAAAAGAAAGGGTTCGAAATATTGAAAACAACCTCTATATGTATGTATGTACATATATGCAAATTTTATCTTTCAAGGATACTTCTCTTTACATTGTTTTATTTTGGAATAAAAATTCAGTAGCAACTAATTTTAATACTCTTAATGTTCTTATTTTTTTAAACCTCAACGATTTTAAAAAATAGCAAAATTTCAATAAGAAGAAGTTATAATTTAGTGTGAGTAAACAAATAAAGATAAAAATGATCAAATAAATATTTGTACATATATTTTATTCTATTATCGGTATCTAATAGATGTATTATAAAATAAAGGTGTAATTGAAAAACTTCTTAATTTCATTGTTGCAAGTTCTACAGTTTGAAAAAAAAAATTGTTTTTTTCATTTTGCATATTCGATAAAATATACATACATACATACATATGTACCTATATTTTGAAAACAATCGGATTAGTATTGATTATTGCAAAATATTTTCGTGTTTCATGAATATACATATTATAATAGCTATCTGAAAATTTTTAATGGTGTAGAACTACTTTTTGCCTTTAACACTCCGATGAATTTTAACACATTTTCGTCAAAAATTATACTCCTATTATACATACATATATGTACATACCTACATACTCGTATACCTTTTTTATATGAGAAAATTGGGACTTGTCAACTTTGGACTTTTATATCTCGGGCTCTGTTGTACCGATTTGAGTAAAATAAGAAGAACTAGATCAATATTCACTTCGATTTAATCGCAATGTGAATTTATCTAGGATAAATCCAAAAATAAGAGAGGTCGTAGTAGAGGGGTCATTTTTCAAAAAATGACGCTTTTGTATTCACAAATTTTTTTAACATAGATGGTCGGATGTAATATTTAAAATAGATCGGAATGTTAAAGAAAAATTATACGTACATACATACATACATACAAAAATTTCGGTAGAATAAACAATACAAAAATTTTACATTTTAAGAGTTTACACGTAATCCACTTTTAATTCGGATTTTGGTTTACTCCCAATTTCATGTAGTATAAACTCGATAATTCGGATTTTGGTTTAAACCCAATTTATTTGGGTTTAATCCAAATTTTTGTGTATGTATGTGTAGCGTAAAATGCAATATGGCGGAATCGAATTTTTATGGTGCGAATTGTAGAGTGAAGAAGAAAGAAGTAAAGCATGTATACTGTACGTGTATCAACGTTTGCATGTATTATTTTAATCCAAATTCCCAATTTTACCAGTTTATACCGTACTCCCAATTTAATCCAAAATTCGTATTTAATTCGAATTATTTTTTACCGTATAAACTCGTATATTGACAATAATAAAGTAAACGTAGAATAACAATTTCTGTGTTTTCCTTTTCCTAGGACAATGCATTGTAAATTTAGTAAAATTTAAACTTATTCCGAAGCATGTTCTAATAAGAAATCAAAAACAATTTTATCGTCTTTACTTATATTTACTGAAATAGTCTTTACTAAATTATTACATTATAATTAAATTTCAGATGAAGAAAAAACAAATTATTTCATACTGCAGTAAATTCTCTTCATTATCTCATACAAATTTAATTGAGAAAAATATACCAATTAAAAAAAATTACACACCATATTAACATATAAGCAAACATTATAATAAACATAAAAAGTAATGTGAAAACAATACTAAAAATGTTATAAAATATTTATTTTTATGTAAACTGCTTATTGTGTTTGTTATATGTAGGTATACAGTATCTTTTACTTTATTAAATAATGAAGCAAATAAGTGTTAATTCATTTTATCTGCTATTTAGTATGAGTTTTCATTTTTTTTTTTTTTCATTTTATATCCCTATAGAAATTCATGGAATTCATTATAAAACGAATTACATACATAATCATGAAAATAATGTGTTCGAAAATTATATTTTATTAGTAAATTAAAAATTTCTTAAAATTGATAATTTAGAAATTTGAATAACATCAAATGTTTAATTCTAGAACACATTACTTAAAAAAGAAAAATAATAAGGATATTCTGAGATGTTCATTCAAATTCTAAAAGTTATATGAATATATGTATATATAGTAATAAAAAGATCTTTACCAAGAAAGAATTCTTATAACCGATTGTACAAGTATTTATAGGTAAAATAATAAATGTTGAGGCATCGTATTATACTACTTATGATAGAAAAACATGCGAAGACAAAAATGTACTTACAAACATGATTTTTTTTTTTTTTAACAGGTTTCTTCTTTCGTATATGTACAAAAAGAAGATCACTACGCCATGGAAACCATGTGCGAAAAAACCTCAATTTTTATTATTTTACCTATAAAGTAATTTTCAGATGAAGATCGATATGCTCTTTCATCAACTATTTAGGTATTATATTAAGATCTAGATACAAATACTTTGCTACGTGTTAACGTCAAATGCTTTTTATGCTTTTATAAACATACTTATACGTATAATGGAAAGTAATATTAATATATATTTATATCTACATACATATGAACGTATAAAAAAACATATGTAAATATGTAGTAAATAAAAAAACATATACAAATTTTTAAATTTTGTTTTCAAAACAAATGAAATCATTATTTTTTTGTTCATTTACTTTTATATGATATCTCTCTTAAAAAAATACAGGAGCATATAATAAATATTTTTTGAATTGAGTTATACATACTAAGTTAACAACTTCTGTTTTAAGTATATTATACATTTTTTATTATATCTACTATATACATACATATGTTGAGGAAATAATGTTTTTATTGTTTCATTTTTTTTCATGGAATATTCCCAGCGGCTTAATATTCTAGCGCTTCAAAAAGAAGCGTATTTGTACACTAAATACGCAATTATGAATTTTTTTTATTACGCAGACGCTATAAGATATTACGAAATAGTCTCATTCTTTTGTGTGAAGTGATTAGTTCATTAAAAAAACTAAGTATTTTTTTTATTAAAGTTAAATTCCAGAAAAGCTTTAAAAGCATCTAAAAATGTGAAGTGCTTCTAAAGCACTTGCTTCTGCGGACATCTAATGTTAAAAAAGAAATGAATCATCATACAAAGAGTAAGCGCTTAATGCTTCAGAAGAAGCTCTTCAACAGCGCTATTCGAACGCTTCATTAGCCGCTAGGTTATAATAGATTGTTTACTTTTATTTAATAACCTTGTAGATGTCATTTAAATAATGTAACATAAATTGAAAACATCAGAGAAAATAGTTACATATACAACAAAGTGAATGAGATTAAAAAAAAAACTGATATGTACCATTGACATGAAAGTTAATTGGCGTATCATAACATAACAGACGACAAAATTCTGGTGAATCTAAAAAAAACCAGTATCATTATTTTGAATAGCCTCTACACATGTATGTATATGTACATGGAATATACTATATGTATGTATATGATTGCAGTATTGTAGTGTGTATCTGTTTGTTGAATAAAAATAAAATAAAAATATAATACAACAACGAATACTGATTATTATCCTTTCTTGAATATTATTCAAGTTGAATATTTGTTTTTTTTCTCTCATACATACATATATGATACATACATACTTTGCAACCATTATATATAAATAATATGTTATATACACTGGCGATCATGAAAATTGCACCACTTCTTAAAATTATGATTATTCTATTCTCATCACCTATCGTAAGAGTGGGAGGAGTGGTTAATGCGACAATTACATGCATTAATACGTGATTGCATCTAATTAATCATATACCTTGCTTATGCGAAGCTTTAATATGCATTAGCTCACTAAAAGTGGTGTCATTTTTAAGAGCAAGCTGGTGGAAAACTACAATGTGGAAGTCAGCGTTGAAATTATTAAGCGCAGGTTTCAAAAGGCGGATTTGTATGACAGAATACCAGCAAAATAGCCGCTTTAACTAAAAAGATGAAAGCTGCTTGTCTCGAATGGGCTAAGAAATATGAAAATTGGACGTCAGAAGACTAGAGACATATCTTTTGGTCTGATGAAAACAAGTTTAACCTCTATAGCTCGGATTCCTTACTATACGCCAGGCCTACAAGCGGCCTGAAGCGCACAGACGGTCAAATGGTGTGGGGATGCTTTTCTTAATATATTTTGGGAAGTTTGCACTTCATAAATGGAATTACAAAATATGCAAAATCATATAAGAAATTTCTACTAGACTATTTGGTACATTCAGTAGAAGCAAATTCTTTTTTTACTGACGTAGTGATTCTTTAAGATTTACAAGCAGTGAACTTTAATTATGAAAAGAAATCTTAACTTATTACGATAAATTTTTTTTTTTGCTAGCTGAATGTCATTTTTTTAGAACTTGGTCTTCAAAGACATGGACTTCTTTAAATTTAAATCCCATTGAGCATCTTTGAAAGTTGCAGATAAGAAACCCACTAACAAATCAACGTTAAAAAAGGTTTAAGGAAAAGTGTGGTATGAAGATGTTTCATCTGGGAACTTAAAAAATCTAGAGGACTTTATGAGTCTATGATATCAAGGATTAAATCTGTAATAAAAGTTAAAGGGGAACAACGCGTTATTAAACATTTAGTTAGAAAAATAACAATTTAATCTATAATTTATATTACTTATGTATAACGTTTTAATAACAAAATAAATTGAAAACAACCATTATAATGATTGTACACAGTAACTGATATTCTTACCGAAAAAAATAACACTTTTCAATTTTAGTATATAAACAATACTTGCGTTGAAAATTTCAAAACATTTTTTGGTGTTGCAGTTTTCATAGCCGCCAGTGTATTTAGAAGAAAAATAAATACATTAATGAATAAAAATATATAAAACGAGAATAATGAATATTTCTACTCATGCGAAGCCCAAACAATAAACGACAATGTAATGAAAATTACAATTTCTGGTTACTTTATAATCTGCTTCTTTTTTACCTTAGGAGTAAATTCCAAATTCGGAAACAAGGGCAACTTTCAAATATAAACTATACAAAGTGTATGCGGTGAAAAATAAGTTATCAAAAAATAAATATGTGTGTAAAATTAATTATATATGTACATATAGATATACATACACATAGGTTTTGTTTGTCTCAACAAGACCTACCACCCTGCTTATTTAAGGCCATCAAATCTGAAACACCCTGTATATATAGTATATATTTAAAATACCTTTTTCACTTACCATTCCTGATTTTTTAATATATATCTCCTTTCAAGGATAACATTAATTTCCTCTAATGATGATATTATATATTCATAGAAAACTAGAAAACATATCATAAATTTACAACAAAATTTTTTCATACTATTACTCAGAATTTAGATACACCTACACTGAAAAAAAGAAAAAAGTCGGAAAATAACCTGAAAAATCCAAGAATAGAGAATTATAGACCTTAAAATATTGAATTTATTTTATTTTTTTGAAATTTTCAAAGGTGGCGAAAATCCTGTGTCATTAACATCGATAATGTGTGTAATAAATCTTAATTACTAAAGGTAATGATTCATAAATTTCAATATATGTTGTAGGTATATTCACGGCTAGCTAGGGTTTGACTAAAGTATGTACAATATTTGGGTAGTACTTGTCTTGGTATCGAGTACTTACTTTTTGCGAGTATGTATATATACATACTTAGTATTTGATACTTTCCAACTAGTACTTCTATAATACCAATGACAATATAAGTTCTATATACATATGTATAGATAACTGCTCTGTGATAATACTATGTTAAAAGAGAATAATATGTTTTTTTTTAATTCAAAAAAAATATATATATGTATATATTAATCATATATTGATAATTAAAGTGAAGTATATTTAAATACACCCGAATAAAATCTTATTCAATGCCTTTTAATTAGATATCTATTAACTATATATGTATAACTAACATATGTATCTATGTACACATATTGTTTATTTACCATGACCTGGAAATAGCCCTGACTTGAATCCCATTGAACACGTTTGGCACAAAATGGACAGGGAAATACAAAAAGAGAAGTCTACCAGTATCCCAGATTTGAATAATACTATAGAAAAAGTATTTTTCAAAAAAATTGATACCAATTTATATGAGAAAATTATATGAATCCATGGCCAATCATTTGAAATGCGTTATAGCTGCAAAAGGAGCACATACGAAATATTAAAAAATCGAAAATGTTTGTTTTTTTATGTATTGTAGAATAAAGTCAAATTTTATGTAGAATTAAGTTTTTGTCCGTTTTATAAAATTAAAAAAAAAATCTAAAAATATCTTAACAAGACATTTTGTTGTTTTAATAAATGGAAAATTTTTTGGGTAAAATTCTTTTAAGATTTTGACAATAAATGAATTAGTATCAGCAAACCACTTTTAACGTACTGCGTTCAAGAAAATATTGCTTTTGGTTGAAAATGATCCATTTTTAATAATCACGGTCAATTACCACGATATAAATTACCAAATCCGACAAAATATGGGCTATATGAAATTTTTAAAGTGCGCAGTTTTTTTGCATGTCAGTGTATGTACAATATTACATTACATATTATGAATTGAGAAATCACCTGTCGGAACAAAATAACTCATGAGTACTTTTTTCCATTCTTATTTACGAAATAAAAAAATTGAAACAAAATAGTAATTCTCTTATACGCCTTCTACACGAGACTTTTTTATTTCAAGACTTATGTCTTGCCATTTTTTTTTCATGTCTGGGCATTTCATGTCTTGCCATTTCGTTAATTGTAGCGATTTCGTCGTGAATTGTCGGAAGAGAAAAAAGGTTTAGGTAAATCTTTTTTTACAGAAAAGAGTATTTTTCGATATAGGGAAGCATTCATTGTATGACCTTATGTGGAATAACGGTGATGATTACAAAACTTTAAATAGTAATTTTAATTTATTAAAAAAACTCCACATTCACAACACTCACCGACACACAAAACATATAAAATCTCCATTTTGTTTGCTGATGTCAGGCAGACATCGTAGGCAAGACATAACCGATGAAGCCATTCAAAGTACTGTTTCCGGATCGTGAATCTTGGCGCGATAACAATTAAAATAACCTTTAAAGAAGGAGTCTCTATATGGTATATAGATGGCTCGAAAACCTAGTCGGGAGTGGGAGCAGAGGTAGCAGGCCCAAAAAGAAGCTTCTTCAAATTCCTAAAGGAAGAAGTACAACAATAGCCCCTAAATATCTTATCTTATCTTACGAAGGTCTAAATTTTCTATAGGTGATATACACATATACATATATGTATGTAATAATTTTTATTTGTGCCAAATTTTCTATTTTCAATGCTAAATTAGTTCAATTGTTCGAAATTTTCCAATAAATTTGAAAACAAATGAAATAACAGAAAACCACAAAATGATTGGAAAATGGAAACTAACAAAAGTAAGAATTGCGAGGGTGGTTATTTGCAATTTATATGGTGTTGTATTACACTAACCATTACCAGTCAAATCACACGACATAGTGTTTTATTGTTAAAACTGATGAAATAGAATGATATTATAGTAAGTATTATGTACACATACAACCATAGAATTCATGCTGTTTTTCATTCATGTATTTCAATTAAATCTGGTAATCTAGAATTAATATATATGTATATGAAAGATTTCCTCACTGTTTACTATTTATTTATTTTGTAATACGCGGGTACAGTAAGTAGGCTATATTTTCCTCTTGTAAGATTATTTTGTTCAATTTCCAAAAACCACAGGCAATTAGACAATTAGACAAATTTTATATTACATATTATGTATGTACAGATATAAAGAATACATTAACAAAATATATTATTATACAGATAGTTTGTGCTATTCAATCACGGTAGTGCCCTCCAGTTTTTAATTTGACTGCACCACAATTTAATGGATTATATTATTTGTTTTGTTGTTAAATATGTACAGTTTAGATAAGGGTAAAATTCTCATTTTCATTCTTTGCTTTTCTAAAAATTATAAAAAAAAAGAATAAAATTAAAAAATATCACAAAATAACAAGAAATAAACGAATAAAAATAGGAAATATGTACATACATTATATGTATGTAACATAATTGAAAGGACATATCTATGTACATATACATATTGTAGAAAATTGGTGCAGATTGTTAATTTAGTGCATTCTACACTCACTGATGCTGCTGCTACAATATGTTATCATTGAAATTATTCTGGATCGTAAACTGATTTATATCAAAATTAAAAATATATATGTTATACATTATGCATAGCAACAGAAAAATCTACCCTATATGAACAATATTGCGAAAATATAAAATGAATGAATGTGTGGTTGATAAATTAATTGTTTCAACATAATCAAAACCGAAACCGATCAAAATCAATTATACGTGTACTGATCGAATTTTGTTAAAAAGATTTCTAAATAAATGGATGATGAAAACATGGAAATAGTTAAATAAATAGTAAATCGAATGTAATTTTATTATAAAAGAAAACATATACCTACACATATGTATATGTATATATAAACAAATTTGTATTTTGAATAAAATTTGGAGAAAAAAAAATATTAAAAGCAAAAATGCATTGAAATTCAATAAAATGAACATATATACATATGTATATTAATAATTTAAGAAATAAAAAACATTTACTAAGGATTTATGTTATTCGTCAATTTGAAGTGACATACAGAAACAATTTGATTGGAAAATTTTGCAAAATTTTAATGTATATTTTTACTTATTTTAATCATAATTAAAATTAAAAAACCTTTGTCAACTAATTAAATAATGAATAATGAATAATCAAACAGACCAACAGTTCCATCAGTATTTTGCCCCTGTATGGTAAATTCAATTTTATTTAATTTTGTTGTTTTCTTACCTGCATTTTTTGTGACATACCAATAAGGTCTTAAGCCTTATAGAGTGAATCTTTTTATAACTTTGAAACACTTTTTAATAATTCTTTTCATCAGTTTATTTTATAAATGTATATTATTTGTACTATTATGTATATAGGTACTGCTACAATCTAGTACATACATATTATTAATATACTAAGATTTAAGCCAGACCAACAGGATGTATAATACTTCTATTATGGGTATGTACATACATACATACCCTGTTAGCTATACATAACTGAAACTTTTCTTCTTCTTTAAAATTTTAGTATCTGGCGAGAATGTTTGAGTGATTACTAAAACAAAGAAATCAAAATTTTCTATTTATTGGGTATTTTTTATGGTGATCTATACTTCAAAATTAACCTGTGCAATTTTTGCTTATATACTTTTAGAATTTATGTATTGTAAAATTACTTTTTTCTTCAGTTTAATACTATTGAAATTAAAATACTATTTATTAAAAGTTGTTTCTAAAGAAAATATCTAATTAAAACTCTTTAATCAAATTTTATTTAATTTTTGATGTAATATTTTTGACTATTTGAATATTAATTCTTTTTTTAGAAAGTTATACATGTACTGGACGCAAGCCGTACGAGAAACTGTGAAGATGGTGTAAAATAGGTTTAAGTGAAAAAAATCAAAAAATTGATAAAATGTAAATTAAGTATATGTGTCGTAAGTAATGTTAAGTATTATTATATGTACATAAGTACATATAGTATTATGTATATGTGTATTATCTAGAATTAATAAAGTATATAATTTAAAAATTACTCTTTTATGTTTTAATTAAACAAAAATCACATAGTAAAATTATTAGGTAACTTTCAACTTTCAAGTATTTTTCTAGTTAATATAGCGAGTGTTCTAACAGGTGGACTTCCGGTTAGTCTACCTTGTAAAATACCGATTAGTCTATCTGATAAAATTTTTGAAAGATACCAAATAAAAGTACTGAGAAAGAATTGGTAAAAAAATACTTTTTTGAGGCGCGTGGATGATCTCTCACACGTATAGGACCGGGTTTATACGGTCACTTTTTTACCCTTTGTAGAACGTAAAAAACCGGTTTTACAAGGAAAAGAAGTAGGATGTGGTGGGAAGTTTACTTTTTTCCATGTAAAACCGGTTTTTTTACGTTCTACAAAGGGTAAAAAAGTGACCATTTAATCCAGTCTAGGAAGTAAATAACAAGTATATAAGGATAGTTTCTTCCCGGTGGCCTATCCTTTCAACTACGAAACTATTGGTAAAACTAACAGGTAGTTCACCGGTGAATTACCGGTTAGTGTCTTGTAGGGTATATTTATTTGCACAAAACACACATATAGAGCAATAACAATAGGTAAACTTTAAAAATGTGAACAATTTTTTTGTTTATCGAATTGAATCCTTTGGGAAATCAATTTTGTGTCAGAGGATTTTCACAGATTTAAACATATAAAAGTATATGTAATATACAAAGTTTCATTTCAACAATTTTCTATTGGAATAAAATAGAAGAAAGTGACATTGTTTTAAAGTTCATAAAATCAGAAACATTTTGTACCTACAAACATATAGACATGTGGAATTTAGTAGACTTTAATATTTTCTTGTCATTTCCTACAATACTTCATTCTACATATGTATATTATTGAAAACATTCTTGCAGCAGGAGTACACAAAATAATAAAAACCTACTCAAATCCATGTTTGCAAAATTATAAATTTATAAATTAAGTAATGTAAAAGACTCTCTCAAAAAAATATATGCTATACTTTAGAATATGCTTTTTTGTAGACATAATATAAATAAGCGTAGGTAAAATTGAAAGCTGACAGTAGTGTTAAATAAATATTCAAGTTTTGTTTTTTTTCAAATTGTAAGCTTTACATATTTGTTCATGCCTTTTTATACAACCATTTACCAAATCATTACAAAAAAAAAAAAGTAGTTTATAGGTACATATGTAAAGCAATCTAGAAATAAAAATGAAATCACACGTAAAAATAAAAAAATATTTATGTGTTACAATGCATAAAATATTAATAAAGTATCTGAACTGAAAGAAGGTAAAAATATAATAATATATATGTATATGGTTTATTCTATACCTCACAGATTAGCCATATGGGAATTTTTCATACTAAACGGCGTTTATCTTTCCTTGACATTTTCAAAATTTTCATTTATTTGAATCATGTTTTTGTTATAAAACCTTTTCTTATTAATTTGATATTTGTTAAACTTTTACTTAAATTCTGATATAAATATATATTTCTTGATCTTATTTTATGATAATTAATTTAATATTTTTTCTTAATTTTTACAAAAATCATTATTAAATACATATACTATACATAGGTATGTACCTATATATTATCACATACGCTAATTTTGATTTGCGTGATATTTTCTTTAATGTAAACATCCCTATCTATTCATTTCCGTTATAATGCATTAATAAGCATTTTACTTTCTATTAACTAGATATTCAAATTATATCAATAAAATACTTTATTGATAAATTGCTTACTTGTATAAAGTACAAATGTAATTATAAATCCTAAAATTGCTTAATTGGATAAAGTAAGAATGCAATTATCAATCATAGAACAAAGAGATTATCTTTCATTATTTCTATTGGCGTTAGTAAATTGCGCATTTTTCTTGGGATAGTTAATGTGTTGACAAACTATACTCGGTTTATAAATCGAAGTCAGTACAGGTAACATAAGCATACTTCTCTATATTTTTTTACATTGCGTTTGTATAAATCTGTCTTTTGTGTGGGGTGATCAGATCTCAATTTCATATTATAATTTATCAAAAACATTTATATTTTAAGTTATTAGAAACTAATCGCCTCCATAAGCGCAATACTGACTTCGATTTATAAACCGAGTATATAGTATATTAAAATTTCTAAGTACATATGTATTATACAGCTTATATAGTGCCAAATCCTCTGAGAGGAAATACTATTAAAGCCCTGAAATAATTTTAATACAACTTTATCACACATATGTAAAGCAGAAGAATTGTTGATGTAAACGCAATTCAATCAAATGAAAATCAAAATTTTTATTTAACATTGTTGGGAAATTATAAAGTTTTTTTATTCGGCACAATGACAAGTGACGATAAAGAAGAAATAATGAAAACAATTTACAATAACGACGACAATAATAATAATTTTGTAACCCAAATAAACAAACAAATCAATATAAATAATAAAATTATAAGTGAATTTAAAAATTTAAGTAAAACTATCAATAAGAATAAAAGAAAATGAATATAATTACAATGAAATTAGAGAAAATTTAATACGAAATCCATTGAAGATAATACTTTAAATCAGCTAATAATTTACTACAATTATATTTACAAAATAAGTCAAACTACTATTCATTCATATTAGATATGTCAATACTAACTCAAGAAAAAATTTCTCAATTAACTATATTGACCAAATAAAAGAATTAAAACTAAAATTTTTTAAAGATAAAAATATAACATTAATTGTAATCTAAAAACCAATTTTTTCAGAAGAAAATTTTCAACTAATAAAATTGTATCCAGTTCCAAATTTCAATAATAAACAGATAATAAATGTACCAGATAGGTTTATAAAATGTAAAAATTCCTTTTTAGATCTCAATAATGCTTGGAAGAAATATTTAGATCTAGTATTAAACATTGTTCATATCAAATAAATAATGTAACCGCAATAATTTCAAACACTCTAGAAATAATTAATATTGAAGAAACACTTTTATTACAAAATTGTATAATAGAGATAAAATTAAGATTAAAGGGAATAATTTAATAAAATTCAATAATTGCTCTATTGATATATTTGGTAAAGAATTGTTTAGTACAGAAATATCTAATAGTTTCGAATTCATAAACAATGAAATTAAATTACTTCAAGATATAAATATTAAGCCCGAAATTGAAAATATTAAAGGATTACCCTTAGAAAATTAAAACAAAATTTATACTATGAAAAAATTAAATATCATAAATCATACAGTAGATATCATAATTATTATTACTATTATCATAATAATTATTATAATGTATTTGAAACTTATAGGTATAAAAACACTATCCCAAAAATCATAAGTGTTAAAACAAAAAATATTAAAAACGATGTGGACATCGAACTTAACGATGGGGGTGTCACATACGCTAACTCTAAATTACATGATATTTTAACTTTAATGTGAACATCCCTATCTATTCATTTCCGTTATAATGCATTAATAAGCATTTTAACTTTCTATTGACTAGATATTTATTATGCTTACTTGCATATTATAATAATGCAATTATCAATCATAGATCAAAGAAATTATCTTTTTTTATTTCTATTGGCGTAAGTAAATTACGCATCTTTCTTGGGATAGTTAATGAGTATAAAACAAATTAAATATTTAAGATTGAATAAATCAAAGTTCGGATTAATCTATTGTTAATTTCCAACAGTCAGATTTATGTATATACCTATAAATAAAATATAAATAAATAAAATAAATAAAAAGTTATGTTTTTATTAGTTAATAATATGATAAAACATTTATAATAAAAAAGTAAAGTTTTCTTGATTAGTTCTTTTAATTAAATTCATTATATTAAATAACGTATTTATATACCTACATATACCAAAAAAAACGTATATTTGTATTAAATGATATCACATCATATAAAACTCATAGAAAGGCATAATCATAAGAAAGCAGAATGTACATACATATGTATATAATTTATGTCTTTATATGAAGATTTTCACTTAAATGTTACAAAAAATTTTATGATTTTATTATAGACATCATGAATATTTTCGTTTTTAAAAACCCAAAATATATCGACATCAACTTTTATTGAAATATTTTAGATTTTGTTGTTTGTTATTTGCCGACAAGGCGAAATGTTTATTAAAAAAAAAAAGACTATATGTGTGTAACAAAAAACACATTTCTTATATTTAGAAGAAAAAAAAACAATCAAAACAATAGAATTTAACACCTCAATAAAGGCTAAATGATCGAAAAAGTTAATTACAATACATACAAATATGTATATGTATACGTTATTATTTCGACGTAATAATGCTTTTCTTGAGAACTTATTCATCGAATTTCACATTTAAAATATAAAAAATAATACATACATATGTATATAATAAAATTTTTTAATATTATAGATTTGTGAATTTTCTAATGTTTCACATTTGAAATTATACACATTTAAGTATATAAATATTTCTTTTTTTTTCAAATAGAGTTCTTACAATAATGACAAAAAAAATTATTAAGCTGTGAAATGATTAAAATTTCAATTTTAATTATATTAATACTCTATACTTACTTACATACATATACATATATGTTATTTATTATAAAGAATAATCATAAACAAAAGTATCGGAAGAATACACGCTTGATTAAGGGGCGATTTTCAATTTTTTTTTCAACAATATGCAATGCTTTCAATATTTGTAGATAAAATTATTCAGATGCAGAATCTATTTTTATTAAAATTGATTGAAGAAAATCATATCGAAAGATTAGATTTTGGACTTGTCATAATATATTTACTATGTTAGTTTCACTTGGCTGTTTTTTTTATATTTTTCTATATACATACATACATGTTATGTTCATGTGTGTTTTGTATAAATATCTTTCATAAGTTAATAAGAAGAAGATGGACAGAGACATTTTTACTTTTTTTTATTTGAGTAAATTATTTGGCAAATCAATAATATTTACAAAATAAAAAAAAAATTAAGAAGAAACGAAAAGTAATTTATTGATAACCCTTTAAAAAGACTATATTACCATGTGTTTTAATGTTTTTCTACAATACAATTATTAGATTACCCGGGAATCCAGGGACAAATCCCTAAAGACCTATTACTTGACATGATTCTGAATTTATTTCACTTATGTTAGGTCATTCTCACTGCAGATTGTATGTGGATGTAACACCAATAGATATACGCTGTTGTTGTATGAAGTGTTTAAGGATTAATTGAAAGGATTATGTTAGCAAGACATTATAAAAAAATATACCCTATTAGGGAAAATTCAAAAATTGATCACAGTAGCTACCTTAATAACCAAAAGTAAATCTATAGCATATTCGATAATTCACCAGTTTTTCCGTATTGACACTATCAGTGAACTACCAGTTAGTTATACCAGAAGTTTTCCAGTTAAAAAGGTTAGGCCATCGGAAAAAAATTACCTTGTATATTCTTATTTACTTCCTATTAGTAATTTTTTTACCCATTCTTTCTCACTTTTTTTATTTGGTAACTCAGGAATTTTATCAGGTGGACTAACCGGTATTCTACCTGAAACACTACCCGCTATATTACCTAGAAAAATACTAAAAAGTTATAAGTAAAATAATAAAAGTTGAGGCATCGTATTATACTAGAAAACCATGCGCAGAAACAAAGATACTTACAACATGCGTTTTTTTTTTGTAACAGGTTTCTTCTTTTGTATATGTACAAAAAGAAGATCACTACGTCATGTAAACCATGCGCGAAAAAACCTCAACTTTTATTATTTCACCTATACTTATGATAATTTACCAAATGATTTTTGTTTAATTAAAACACAAGAGAGTAATTTTGAAATCACCTGTGCATATATCTATTTGACATCCCTTCAAATATATGTATATATGTATTTATATGTATATTTGCCATAATTAGCATATGTATACATATATTTTTATTATACTCGTACACTGCATATATACATACATTCTTTTAAAAATTTAAATTTTATTTTATATTCTATGTACCTACATACATACATATAGAGGTACATATGCATTCCTATCCGAAAAGTACCGTTAAAAATTTTGTCACAAAATTGAAATGTTTTACAAAAACCGTTATTTCTCCGTTTCAGGATATTGTAAGATAACATTTAAAAATGGATTTTAAACAGAACTTCTTCTTCTTTCTAACACATTTTATTTCATTTCGATTGGATTAATAGTGGTAGAGATTCAGGGACTTAAAGTCAAAATTTCATGTTTTTTAAAAATCGATTTTTTAATTTCTTTTGATGACGATATACCTCTGAAACTTGAAGAAGAACATATATGGTTTTTTACATCATATAAAAGGTTATTTCATCCTCTTTACAATGATACCTCATATGTCCATATAAATCTTATACACAGAAAAATAAATAAATAAATAAAAAAGGACATATATGTTATGTTATAATATGTTATGTTATAGATTATTTCATTCTTTTAGTGAAATTATGAATTCGAGGTATATATGTATAATAATTTTATAAAAATGTTGTTGGTTTTTACTTGTAAATTATATTGATCATTAATTCTATTCGGCTTTTACAAAACATAATTATAAAAATTTCAGTAAATGACAATTTTATTCGCTTTTTACAAAATATTTTTATAAAAATTTCTGTAAATGAGGATTTTGTTCGACTTTTACATAAAATTATTATAGAAAATTTCTGTATATGCAAATTTTGTTCGCTTTTTACAAATTAGTTTTATAAAAATTTTTTGTAATTTCGAGTTTTGTTCGCCTTTTACAAAAAATGTTTATAAAAAATTTATTTCGTCCTATATAGATTTAAAAAATTTTCTTCAAATTTGCCTTAAAAAATATTCACAAAACTCCAATAATATAAAATAAAAATTTGCGTATAATACGTATACTATTGTTATCATACACTTTTACCGTACTTTCTTATGTCACCATTACAACCCTTAAAAATCATTGAAATAAAACATCAGTCCAGCAATATGTGTAAAACAAATTTTTAGCTTTCCAGATTTTTTTTTATATGTATGAATTTATTTATTACGAAAAATTATAGATTTTTTTATTTTTGCTTTTATGTAAATGCATGAAAAATGCGCATTTTTTCATTCATAATTTTGCTCAGATTTTTTAAAATTTCCAATTCACTATATTATTGTACCTATACCTATGTACATACATTCTTCTTTCCAACAACGTCTACTAAAAATAAAGTTATTTTTACATTACAAAAGTAATTTGATCACATTGCATCGATTTAACACAGTTAATAATAAACAATGCCTACCAGCAAAGCAATTATAAAACAAAATAGTTTGAATATAAAAAAAATATTATTAAAAAGCAAGACACAATAAACAACATAAATATAATATAAGTATGTATGTAGGTAGATTTCTATATTTTTGTTTATAGGTAAATGCATGAAAAATGCGCATTTGTTCAAACTTCTTTTCATTTATTTTTCTGTGTATAAGATTTATATGAACATATGAGGTATCATTGTAGGGAGGCCAAGGCTCTTGGCGGGCTGTAGAGCCATGGAGTAAATGAGGTATCATTGTAAAGAGGATGAAATAACCTTTTATATGATGTCAAAAACCATATATGTTCTTCTTCAAGTTTCAGAGGTATATCGTCATCAAGAGAAATTAAAAAATCGATTTTTAAAAAACATGAAATTTTGACTTTAAGTCCCTGAATCTCTACCACTATTAATCCAATCGAAATGAAATAAAATGTGTTAGAAAGAAGAAGAAGTTCTGTTTAAAATCCATTTTTAAATGTTATCTTACAATATCCTGAAACGGAGAAATAACGGTTTTTGTAAAACATTTCAATTTTGTGACATTTTAACATTTAACGTTAAAGAGGACACTTCAAAGTACCGTTATAGAAAAGTGCCGTTTCAATAGCTCACGTCGCTATTATTAAACTTATAATAAGACATCATCACAGATTTTCGTACGCCTTGCGT
Organism: Bombylius discolor; assembly: GCA_939192795.1. NCBI lineage: Eukaryota > Metazoa > Arthropoda > Insecta > Diptera > Bombyliidae > Bombylius > Bombylius discolor. The sequence continues at coordinate 32,766,912 of OW584243.1, read as the reverse complement.
CCAAAAAAATTAATGTTCAAATAAAGTCAAAAACATTACAACAAAACTTAAATTCTTACCAAATAAAATCTAATTGAATAGATTTAATTAGATACATATTTTCTTCAGAAACAACTTTTTACAAATAGTATTTTAATTTCACTTTCTCTTTGAACCCAGAATCTGTTTAAATAAATTAGGTATGGCTAATAGGGTATTGACTTGCATTTAATGTACAATGTACAATATACACGAATAGGAATGCATATATGTACATATATGTATGTATGTACATAAAATATAAAATAAAATTGAAGTATTTAGAAGAATAGTAATTATATGGCAAATATACATACATCCATATATATATTTGAAGGGATGTTAAATACATATTTTATATAGTTATATGTATGTATAAAAACAGTAACAAAGTGATATAAGTTTTAATAAACATATAAAACGTGTTTTTCGGCTATTAAACATATACATATAACACATATTATATGAAAATTAATGGACACATATGAGATATTTATTACGCTTTTTGTCTCCATACGAGTGCTTAATAAAATTCAATAATCGTTAAAATATATATCTACATACATATATGTATATCTAATATATCTAATAATATATATAATACAGTGAAACTTCGATTATCCGAACCTCCAAAAATCCGAATTTCCAATAATCCGGCTGTCTTAAATTTAAGCATCAGACATTCTATAATCGGAATTGAATGTTTTCTGTAATCCGAATTATTTGAATGAAATCAAAAAAGTGCTTTGTTCTCATTTTCATAAATACATAATACTGTTTTATAATTTACTGTTATTAGCTAACTGAAATTTTCCTGTTATGTTTTGTTTGTTATTTGTACATAAATACAAATTTGTGCATTACTTATTACAAGTTCTTATGTTCAAGTGTTCAAGTGGTATAGAAAAATATTTCAATTTAAAATTTGTTTAAAATGAGTTCTTGCAAAAAACGAGCTCACAAAACACTAAATTTATTAGAAAAAGCAAAAATTCTAGATGAATTAAAAAAAGGAAAAACTAATAAGGAAGTTGCAATGAAATATGGAATTGGAAATTCAACAGTGTGTGATATAAAAAAGAAAAGCGAAAAATATAAAAAGTAAGATCTAAATTTGGTTTAAATATGAATAGAGTATAAACATTATTATGAAATAATATTTTCTACAGGTTTTTCAAAAACATTGGTCACAGTGCACTTAAAAAACGCAAAACTATGCTGTATAATACTACCTCAATAATCCGAATTTTTCGGTAATCCGATTTAGGCCTGCCATCAATTGATTCGGATTATTGGAGTTTCACTGTATATCTAATTTAAAATAAACGTTTATATGAATTATTCAATAATCATTACAAACACTACTAACTAAATTTCTATCATTGAATTCCTATAGGATCTCTAATTTGAGTTTTTTTTTTAAAATATGATTTGCAAAAAAATGTTTACGCATTAACAATTTTTTTTTCAAAACTACTAACATAAAAAAACAAACACAAATTTATTTTATGAAATCAAGTTGGTATACATACATATGTATTATAAAGCAGAAAATTCACAGGATATATGAACCAAAATTTTCATTTTTCTCCTATATTTTTTATATAATAAATCGTATAATGGATATTATTGTCAAAATACAAAAAACTTCCTGGAATTTTTTTTTATTAAAAATATTATAAGAAATAATAACCACAACAGCATTAAGAAACATAGAAATATGAAAACACAAGAAACAAAAACAAAATAAAATCTACAATACACCATTTTGCTTTAGAAAAACAACGTAAACGTAATTTATAAACCTGTCAGATTGTTGGGAAATAGTATTTATCCCTACTAAACTATCAGTATCTACTCCTGTTTTCATTTGGAATACTAAACACCCTCGTTGGGAAAATAGCTGGTCTTTCTTATAATAGGTAAATTCTCGTATAATGTTCTTATTTCTTTTCTTGTTTTACTTCTTCTTTTTCTTGTCTTCTTCCTTTTCTTTTATACATACAATATCCTTTTTTATAACTCATCACTATATACATATACATAATCATCCTTACATAATTTACATTTCACATTCTATTACTGTATACACATAGGTGGTTATAACAACTTCCGCAAGCCGGTCTACCAACTTGTTTTTATAACTGTTCAAAATTCATCTGAAGATGGTACATCCAATTGTAAAAAGAGTATTACAACCGTGAAGCTAAAACTATTTAAGGTGATTCTTATTATACCATGTTAGAAAAAAATTATACCAACATTGTAACAACCAGCTCAAAAAAACCGATTTAACCACCTAGTTTGGAAATGCTATAGGTATATATTATATGTACGTATATTTAAAAAGACCGCAGGCCGCATAAATACTTAAGTATTTACATTTTCATCCTTTCATATACTTTTTATATAAATTTTATAATATTTGAATTGTTTTTTTTTTTCATATACGTACCTACAAAGTATAATAGATATATATGTACGTACTTTTGTAACAGATTTTCGATTCTTTTTGTTATGATGAAGAATTTTCTCATACATAAGTAGATACATTGCTTTTTGTTTGCTGTTTTAAATAAATATAATGTTTAAGACATCTACTCTCAAGGGTACAAGTATGTATATAGTTATTAGATATGGAGTATATTTTTTTTCTATATACTATAAAATGTGCAAAGATCAAACAAGTATCTATTGTAACAAAAAAGTCAACAATTTTTTTCTTTAAATTTTTTATCTCTTATTTTCATCAATTACAATATATATACGTAGTTCTATAACTACTACTCTGAGCTTTCACTTTCTTATTTATTACATACATATATACATATGAATAATATAAAAAACCATAAGATATTTGTAGGAGATTCAAGTATTCTTCATCAATGAATAAAAATAGTAACTAAGAACAGCATGCGACATGGCATCCGATAGCGGTAGGGAAGAGCATTGCCCCGGAAAAGCAAAAGTCCGTAGTTCGATTAAATAGCACATAAACGTTATATTTGGTATAAAAAATGAAAAAGAATAACATTTTATGTTTTATATAGAATATAAAACTCTATATTAGTTTTACGAAGAGAATAATTGCATATCAAAATAAAATTCAGTCATACTCTGATTTTCTTTCGCATCGTACAGGTTTATACGTAATCCACTTTTAATTTGGACTTTGGTTTACCCGCTAATTCTTGTATGTGTATGTATGTGTAGCGTAAAATGCAATATGGCCGATTCTAATTTTTATGGTGCGAATTGTTGAGTAAAGAAGAAAGAATAAAAACTTTTATACTGTACGTGTATCAACGTTTGCATGTATTATTTTAATCCCAATTCCAAATTTAACCCGTTTATGCGTTACTACCAATTTAATCCAAAATTCGTATTTAATTCGAATTATTTTTTACGCTATAAACTAGTCAATCGAGAAATAATGTTAATTTTTTTTTTGGCCTATACAACGATAACTGTCATAAACACGCGATGAAGGATAAATGAAAAATCCTTGGATACAACAAATACGTACTTAGGCAAAAGTTTTAGTAGAGAAGTGTAAAGTGGGGCTTTTCGAACACATTCAAAGTACCTATGAGTTTATAAAAAAAAATACAAGATCCTTTTGTGGCATTGGTAATTGGTATACAGTAGATTGAATACAATCGGTATGCAGATTACGGTGGGATATATGTAAGTACACATTGTTAATGCAGGAAAATTACATTTTTCAAGGAGTGGTTTTTTGAACAAAATGTTTCATTATGATTATAGGTACATAAAGAGATGGTAGATAAAGAGATTTTTTATGTACCCATATTTGCACAAAATTTATACATACATAATATGTATATATGTATGTATGTACATACCTACATAATTACGAATCAGCATTTAAAGAAATAGTTACCAAAAAATAAAAATAAATAAAAAGCAAGAAAAATTTCAAATTGTTTTTACGACGGTGTATTTTTAATTGTTGTGAAAATTTTGCTTTATTTCACAATATGTAGATACACATTTTTTAAAAAAAATGTAATTGAAATTTATCTTTGAACAAATAAAAAGTGATTTAGTTTTTCACAAAGATCACTTTTAAAAATTTTTAATTGTTTTAAAATGAAAAGAATAAAACGTAATAAAAACTGAAAAAAAATTAATTTTAATGTTTATTGCAGTAATATGTAAACTAAAATTATACATAAATAAATGTACAGGATAATAAAATAAAATAAAAATAATAATCGTATGTTTAGAATGCGGATATTGATATTACAATTCCATTTATAACATTAATTATGGATAGTTATGCTCCCGCGATTAAATTTATACAGTGAATGCGCATAATGATCAGCCGTATGAATACATACATAATGTACATATGTACATACTACATACATATATCTCTTGAATATATATAGAATGATACATCATTCAAATTATTATTGTAAAGGATGGACTTTAAGTTATTGACATTTAAACACATTTTTTCTTTATTTCAATTGGATTTTTTTAAAACATTCCAGAGGCGGAATTCACCACCCGCGAATTTTGGGATTGATAAGATTTTCTCAATGTTTTTATCAGTGAACGTAAGGAAGACACGACCTAGAGGTAAAGTGTAACGTATGTATTAATATTGGAAAACTAACGAATTGAATATTTTTTGTTTTCTAATATGTATTTTGTTTTCAACGAAATTTAGAAAAAAGTGGTGAAATTGTAATGAAAGCATTGGTGCATTAATCAGCGATGAGAACATCGACGTTTTCTTCGATCAATTTAAGAACAACAGCTACTTTTCCAATGAAAACATCGATGATTTTGCAATGTCATTAGGCGTCAGTGATAATTATTGCTGATTAAATCACCAATGCTTTCATCAATGACAAGAATGCATGAGATCATTGATAGTTTTTGATTTGATTTGATTATTTGCTGAGTGTTTGCATGAATATTTGCATGATATTTTCATCAATTACTTTTCTCTTCAATTCATATATTCACAGCTTTTCGTAAGACTTGTGTTCAGTACATGGATATTTTTATAAAAAGAATTAATGTTCAAATAAAGTCAAAACCATTACAACAAAAATTAAATTCTTACCAAATAAAATCTAATTGAAGAGATTTAATTAGATATTTTCTTCAGAAACAACTTTTTACAATAAGTATTTTAATTTCACTTTCACTATGAACTTCACTTTACTTACAGAGGTTAATTTACAAATATGCTTACTTACTATAAGAAATACGCAATAAATAGAAAATTTTAATTTCTTTGTGTTAGTTATCACTCATACATTCTCGCCAGATACTAAAATTTTGAAGAACAAGAAAAATTTCGCTTCATTGTGATCCAAATATTAGTGCTAAGGAAATGAAAATATTTTTTCTTAGTGTTTTTTATATACATATCTACCGTACAATGGACAAAAGGACTAACAGATAAAAATAGATCTCTCTATAGATACAAGAAATATACATAATATTATTTTAATTCAAATTCTATTATACTTAAATAAGAATTGATTTACTGGCCGGTATTAAGTACATCAGTGGCAGGCGATTGGGTTTTTTTGTGACCGGAATTTGGTAGAACGTGACTTTTTCAATTAATTTGCAATTTTTTATAATTTATCTATTAATATTGCTAAAAATAATTATTCAGTGCTGATTGCAATAGTAAACAAATGTAAATCATTTAAAATAAATCAACAATATTGATGATAGAGAAGAACTCAAAGTCAAAAAATAAAGTTAAGCGGCCGGTGATTGGTACATCTACCCTACATATGTATATGTATATATGTATATGTATATTTAAAATGAAAAAAAAAAATAATTTTTTATTAAAATTTACATTTAGTATAATAATAATTTTAATGTGTGCTTTATATTCGATTTGATATGTTTTTTTTCATATAGATTTTAATAAATGTTGTACCGCAAATCGATTAGCATCATCATAAATTATATACATACATACAAATCTACATGCAAAATAAAGTTTTGTTTGTAATTTTTATTGTTTATTTTCTTTCCTTTTTTTTAATTACAAATGTAATGTATATACATAGGTACGCCTATATAGTCTCATAAGTTCCATTGAAGCGATTTTTGAAGAAAAATAATTTGTTCTTTAAACTAAACATCTATATATGTATGTTATGTAAATTTTAGAAAGACCAAAAGAAAAATTAAAGTGCTAAATATCAATTTAGTGGGAAATCTATATAATACACATGAATCTCAAAGCAAGTCCTATACTCGGTTTATAAATCGAAGTCAGTACAGGCAACATAAGCATACTTCTTTATATTTTTTTACATTGCGTTTGTATAAATCTGTCTTTTGTGTGGGGTGATCAGATCTCAATTTCATATTATAATTTATCAAAAACATTTATATTTTAAGTTATTAGAAACTAATCGCCTCCATAAGCGCAATACTGACTTCGATTTATAAACCGAGTATATAGTATATTAAAATTTCTAAGTACATATGTATTATACAGCTTATATAGTGCCAAATCCTCTGAGAGGAAATACTATTAAAGCCCTGAAATAATTTTAATACAACTTTATCACACATATGTAAAGCCAAAGAAGTCTTAATACTTTCATGTGATTATGTATGAAAAATGCGAATTTTACTTCCAAAAGTTAATTTTTGAGGAAAATATGATGAAAATTGTCTTTTTTTAAGCAAATGGAAAATAATAATTTTCAAATATCAGTAAATCTGCAAAAAAAATATGTTAATAAAATTCATTCTTTATAAAAAAACCAACACGATAGGAAATAAAAAGCTAACTAAACATTTTCATATATTTTAATTTCATTCAAAATCAAGAAGTAAAATAATAATAATAATAATAAAATTATTATAATTTAAATTCAAAGAAACTAAAAATATCACGATTCATGAGTTAAATATTTTTACATATTATGTAATCTTAATTAAATAAAATATTTCTTAATGGATTTTATGTTGAAAGAATTCATAGGAAATTTTCTAGTTTTTGAGCACTTCTAAATCTCACAAACTTATTTAAGAATATATTACATAATTTTATTGCTTTTTAATCTAGAATTATATTTCATAATAAGAATAAATAAAATGAGTGCCAAAAAAACGCGCTTATCAAGTGGGGATGTAAGAAATCTCAGAATTATCACTTCCTCAGTTCCAATAAAACACAGCTATAATATACATAAATAATGCATGTACATATGTATATCTACATGTATGGATATTATATATATATTTGAGTATATATACATACATATATAGTTTAACATATATCACCGTGACATTTTTTTCTTAAATACAATAAACAATTATTTAAATGAAATCATATCAAACAAAACTGAAAAACTTTATCAGTTGGCAATAAATTATGAAATAACTCATTCTTTCTATATTTTTTTTTTAATATATGAAAAAATACTTGTATGTTCAATATAATACACACATAATATCAAGATATTTTTTGTGAACTATCAAAATCATGGAAAAGCACTTTTCTTTTCCTTTTTTTCTCTTTTTACAATAATTTTTGCCAGCTAAACATATGAATCAGTTCTATAGCATGAACATAGCTAGAAATCTTTTCGTGAATGTAGGTACATACACAAAAAGCATCCCTGCAATACACTAACCAATAATTCACAACACAAATGAACTACCAGTTACCATTTATCTCAGACAAATTTTAGTTCTCGCAAGCGCTTGAAAATGTTAAATCGAAAAAAGCTAATATAAGTCATTCGCTACCCTGCAAGACACTACCAGTAGTTTCTCAGTTGAAAAGGACAGGCTATCAGGAAAAAATTAACTTATAGTCAGAATTTTAAGAGTTGAGGTTTCGTATTATACTAGAAAAACATGCGCAGAAAAAAAGATACTTACAACATGCGTTTTTGTTGTTGTAACACGTTTCTTCTTTCGTATATCTACACAAAAAAGATCACTACGCCATGTAAAACATGCGCAAAAAAACCTCAACTTTTAAAATTTTAACTATATACCTATATCTTATTCACTTCCTATGAGTGTGTATAAGTGTGACAGGCCATCTCTTTCCCACGCGCGTCAAAAAAGAAATTTTCACCTATTCTTCCTCACTATTTTTATTTGGTTACTTTCAAGAATTTTAACAGGTAGAATACTCGCTATATTAATTAGAAAAATGCTTGATAGTTACCTGATAATTTTACCAAGTGATTTTTGTTTAATCAAAAAACAAAAGAATAACTATGAATTACCTACTTTATTAATTTCAGATAATACACACATAATGTTATTCTTATCATAACTTACGACACATATGTATACTTAATTTACATTTTATTAATTATTTAATCTTATTTCACTTAAACTTATTAAACTTATTATAAGCTATCTTCACAGATTTTCGTACGCCTTGCGTTTAGTACATGGATAAATTTCTATAAAAAGAATTAATGTTCAAATAAAGTCACAAATATTACAACAAAAATTAAATTCTTACCTAATAAAATTTAATTGAAGAGAACAATTTTTTACAAATAGTATTTTGATTTCACTTTCACTATGAACTTCACTTTACTTGCAGAGGTTATTTTACAAATATGCTTACTTACTATAAGAAATACCCAATAAATAGAAAATTTTAATTTCTTTTGTTAGTTATCACTCATACATTTTTCTCAGAAACTAAAATTTTGAAGAAGAAGAAAAGTTTGAGTTAGATAGAGCTAGTAGGGATATTAGGGATATTACTCAAGAATATATACAATACACATATATCTATATATATATATAAGGGAAAGTATTATTGTAATAGGAAAAATCATTTCAAATGTTGATATCATTTATATACACAAATATAAAAAAATTCTGAAGAAAAAATTTGAGGGTAAATTGTTATCATACTTTTTGAATGACTTTTTAACTTTTGTTCATTGATTTGATAAAATTTTAATAATATTTTTGTAGTTTATAATAAATGTCTTGTAGTTTTAAATTAATTTTATGATAAATAATAAATTATTTTCACTATTTTTTCATAACCTGAAACAATTTGCAAATATGTAGTTTTAATCAACATTTTTTTGTACTTTCATTCTCACTGTTTTTTCTCCAATCTTGTTTACTCTGTAACAAGCCACAAAATGTGCATTCATGGAAAGAGTCTAAGAAGTTCTATGATCAGTGTTAAAAATCATTTTTCATCAAAATTTCAAATTCTATACTTGATAATTTTCATATTTTTGTCACATTATCCCTTTGAATAATTTAATATTATCATCAATAAAAGTAGCGGAAAATTAATGATACACTTGCTTGATAACCTTCTGATTATCGTTTATCTCTTATCAACATAGGTGATGGCAAAGATAAAGCTCTCTCTCCCTTTTTTTGTTAATTCTATTTCCTAACTTGTTTTTCTTAATCTTCATAAATTACTACCATTTTTATTATTTTTTTTTTTTTACACAGTGTAATAAATCAAAAAACTAAAAAAAAAAAAAAAAGGAAGTTAACCATGACAATATATGTATGTATGTATATCTTACATAATCTGATCACATATGTCTCCATAGAAAAATTGCACAATATTTTTTTATCTTCAAAAATACCTCAATGTTATATTTTACTTATTTAAAGATACAATAAGCCCTTGTTTACTTACTCCTTCCTTTAAATTCATAGTATTTTTTGACAAGTGTAATTTTTTATATTTTTTTAACTCAATAATAATTCGTTTTTTGTTTATAAACATTATAAATGCGATAATACTATAAACTAACAACTTTTGAATTAGAATCAAATTCATTCTTTTTTTTAATTTTCACAATCGTTTGTTTTTTCAATGATTTCATAGGGTTGTCTGAAACCCTCTTCTTCTAAATAATTTTATAATGTTTTTGTTAACAAACTATCTACACACTCAATTAGTCTTTGTTACCACGATTTCGTATTATCATTGCTCCGAAGGGTGAAAATTGAAAATTATTTTGGAATAATAAAAAAGAAACAAAAAAAAAAACAGTAAATACCAGAATTTATATAGTGTGTAATTCCAAGTCAAGTGCTTTAACTTCTCTTTTAAAGGAGAAGCGTTAAACCTTCAACAAAAAATTATTTAAAAAGCATGAATAAAAAAAAAGAAAGTAAAACATAAAAAAAGGGGTGAGATAAATAAACTGTTATTGTAAACATACATATTTTAATAATTCTGTGTTTATGATTTTGGTATTATTTAAATTTGAATTGATATTCATTTCACAACATGCAATAGATTTATATAAATAATTATCTCATATGTATACGTAGTGTCGAAAAAAATTATGCATGCATAATCATATGTTCTTATTCAAGGATGAAAAATTATCTTCATGTTTTTTTTTTTAAACTTTGAAATCTAGAACAATTAAATGTTGATAAAAACTTATTATCATTTTTTACTGTAAAATATTCAATTGACACCCGATTCTGTTTTTACAGGAACCTATTTTTACACGATTTTAATTTAACATGAGTTTATTTTTATCTTTAGTTTGCCAAAGGGTGTGAACTCCCAAACAATTAAGTGGACCAAGGCAATGCTAAACCAAAGAGAAATCGAAGCTATCATAGGAAACAAATCAATGACGATCAAAGACATAAAAGGCTGCCCTCAAGCAGGGGTCTTATCACCTTTATTATGGTCTAAGGTCATTGATGACCTCCTATGCAAGCTCGACTCTCTAGGATTCGAAGCACAGGGTTACGCAGATGACATAGTGGTAATAACTAGAGGCACAGATAGGGGAATTATCTCTATGCAACTACAACACGCCTTAACCTTTATTAACAACTGGTGTCTTGCTGAAGGACTTTCTATTAATCCACACAAGACGACCATCGTGCCCTTTACAAAAAAAAGAAAAACAGCTCCATACATAAGGCCACAGCAGGAATGAATTAAGGACAAATACGGGACTTATCACTGGGCACTGTCCGCTCAACTACCATTTGAGTAGGATGGGGCTCAAAGAGGATGACAAATGCAGATTTTGCAAAGAAGCCAAGGAAACCTCAAAGCACATCCAATGTGAATGTGAAGTACTGGCTTCTAAAAGAGTGCAACAAATGCATCAACTTTTTCTAAAACCAGAAGAAGTATGGTGTGCACCTTCTCATAGAATTTTAGGATTCATTAAAAGCCTAAACCTATAAGAAGCACGGGCTGTACAAAAAATCTATAAAAAAGAAGTACAACAATAGCCCCTAAATATCTTATCTTATCTTACGAAGGTCTAAATTTTCTATAGGTTATATACACATACACATATGTTATAATTTTTATTTGTGCCAAATTTTCTATTTCCAATAGCCCCTAAATATCTAATCTAATCTAATCTATCTTTAGTTTATCTTAATTTTTTTAAGTTTAAAACTAATCTCTATTTTTCACAGATACAAACCATATCTATTGCTTGAAAACGGATTTTTTTTTTTCATTAAAACATTAACTATAATTTAAAAAATAGTGTTTTTTAGCAATTAAATCTAAAAATTTCAATTATTCTGAAATTATAAATTTTCACACAAAATGTTTAAAGTGAAATTAAATAATTATAATTCATAATAAAATAATGAAATTCATCTTAATGTTTGTGTTTAAAATAAATGTTCCATTTAGATATGAAAATAATCAAATTATCAAAAGAATAAACTTATCCTGAACGACACAGTGCATTAAAACGTGAAAACATAAAAGAAAAGTAAAAAAAAAATATTTGGCACGCCGCACGCATTACAAAACGTTCACACGACCTAAACTGCGACAACAAAAATTATTTGTTTACGAGTATACGAATAATTGAAAATTATTCAATAAATGTGTTTCATGGCAGATAAAGAGATAGCAGCACAACATGTAATCACAATATTATCTATTACTAAAATAATGTAATTTTGCCTTTTTATCTTAGGGTGGTCCATATTATAAAAAGTAAAAACAAATTAATGTATATAGGTATAAGAATATATTCTTGATCATTCATCATTTTCCTTTCCTATTACAGAAAGTTTTTAGAATCATACAGAGCACATTATTCTATGTCCTTCATCAATTACCTATATATTTTAATTTTCTATTTCGTTTAGGTCTCTTTTCAAAAAAAAAAAAAAAGAAAAAAGGAAGGAAATAAACTTATCACATAATAATATATGTATACATATGTAGGAATCAATTCTGTGAACATCTTCATTTTTATCTTTTTTTTCATCATTATGTTTGTTCTTGTCTTTTTATAAATTATTAAAAATAAATCAGTTATTAACAGTTGTTTAAAAAAAAAAGTTTTTGTTTAGAAAAACAATTTTAAAGCGTGTAAAAAAAATTAATTTGCATTCATTTGCGACCATTATAGATACATAATATGTACATAATTTTATAATTTTAGAAAGAAAAAAAAAAATTGTTTCAAAAGTAGATTATGAATTTTCGAACAATTTGAAAAAAAAGTACTTTAACGCCACTGTACACTGCTTAGATTAATTTAAAAATTAAATTTCTGTTTAAAATTACCTACATATTGAAAATTGCAAAATCAAATATCAACTTTTAACTTTATCAAATTAATATTTTTTTTATTCATTTTTTAATTTTCCATGTGTTTTTTTATTCAAATTATTTTTTTTTTAAATTAGGTATAATATTTTTTTTCATATTTTACATATTTTATTCTTTACACATTTGATACAAACGTGCGAGTTTTTTGTATTTTGTTCATTCCTAATTGTTTAATTATATAATTTAATTACTATATACATTCATACAATAAAACTATTTTACAAGAATTTAATTTTAATTTGTCAGAGTTTTTCTTTAATTATACACTAAAAGCCTGTCGAATAACTTACAAAAAAGAAAAGACTAAAACACAGTAATAAAACCAAAAAATTAAAAATATAACTAAATCATATTTGTAGGAAAAAATATTTACCTTATTTATGATAAAGAAATTTTGAGTAAAAAATTTTAAGAATAAATAAATTGACAAAGTACCTAAGTATTAAATCAGTATAATGACACAAAAATAATAATAAAAAATCATTTACTTGAAAATACAACTATCTTTCTTACACATTAAACTAAATTTGTTAACTAATAAATTATAATTTACATATTTTATAGCACCATTGCATAAACAATTTGTTTTTTATCTTTTTAAAATTTACACTAAACATAAGAAATTTCACTTGAATTCATTATTTTACACTTATTATACCTAAACTTCTGTTTTGTAAGGTTTAAATAACTTCGGTTTATCTGGTAAAATTGTTTGTGAAAGATGTGATGGACCCGTCATAAGAAGACCATTAGGCGGCGAATGATTCATCTGTTGTTGATGATGTGAAATACTTGTTGATTGAATTGGACTCATACTTCCATCAAAAAGTTTACTTGCACGATCAGATCCAGCAGGACTTAATGATAATGTTGAATGTGGTGATGATGATTGTAAATCATGTGGTGGAGTATGTGGTTTTGGAATAGTCAATGAGGCATATCCTTGTGGTATACCGCCTAATACCGATGGATATGAGACTGCTGCTGCTGCAGCAGCCGCTGCTGAAGGTGGAATTGGCATTGGACCTGTCCTTTGTGGAATATGATATGGGGAATAACGGTAGCCATAATTAAAGGATTGTGTAGCTGCAGCGGCGGCAGCAGCTGGAATTTGTGCTGGTATAACTGGTGGTAACATCGGATTTGGTGGATAACCGTATGGCATTCCAACACTATTCGCAGCCGCTTGAAGAATAGATGCTGCAAATGCTGGATCTGAATAAACTGCAGCGTATGGCCAGGCCACAGCAATGCGTTGGCGTTTATCCTTCATGCGACGATTTTGAAACCAAACCTTGAAATTAAAATAAAAAATTTAGGGGTAATTAATAACAAATAAAAATATATTTTCCAAAAAGTTAATCGTTTCCACATAAGTGATAATGAATTAACTATATTTAATTGTCATAATAAAAGTATCAAAGAATATTTCTAGGTATGCCGCTTTAAAAAAAATTCGAAGAAAACTGACTAAGATTCAGGTAGTTACAAAAATTAATACATATTTGAAAATTTTATATTTGTAAATAATTTGAAAAATGTAATTATTTTATGAGAGGTAATATTTATTATAAAGGATGGAATATGAAAGAATTATACCTATTTTTAAAAGTTATTTATATTTTTACCTTGATTGTTGATTCTGGTAAATTCAATTGTGCCGCTAATTCACAACGTCTTGGTCTTGATACATAATTTTCTTTATAAAATTCTTTTTCTAATCGAGCAAGCTGATCACGTGTAAATGCTGTTCGATATCTACGAACTGAAGGATCAGCAGGTATTTGATTATTATTATTTGTGCTATTATTATTATTATTATTATTCATTGTATCGGAAGATGGACTTTTACATTCTGAAAATAAATTCAATTTAGAATATAAAATTATTGAATTTTTTTATTAAATTCATTTGATAGGAAAAATCCAGTGAAAATATTGTTAGATTAGGGTTTTTCTATAAAACAAAAAGCAAAAATTCACATTACATGTTTTACTTTTGCTTTCTTGTTAATTCATCAAATTCGAAATTCCTATATAATTAATAGGTATAATACATATTTGAAAGTAATAGGTGTTTAAAAAAAGCTATTAAATATGCCATTTACCTAAATTGAAAGAAATTAATCTTACCTTTCGGTGACATCGGTGGTGTTGCTGGTTTTGTGTACTGTGTTGGAATTAAATCAACAACAATCGGTTGTTGTTCTCTTGTCTGTGTATGACTTTCCAAATTATAATTGCGGAATCCTTGCATTTTGGTTATTATTTTAATTTTGTTATTGTATTGTTAAATTCGTTAATAACTTTTTAATTTCTATATTTTTCACTTATGATTTTTATTTCTTCACAATTTCACACTTCTATAATAATTTCACTTTGTATTTCATCCAAACACGATTAAATTCAACATTTAAAATTAAAATCCAAAAGTACCTATTTTATCAATTTGTCTTGTTTATTTAAAATAATTTGTTCACGAAATTTTTAAAAATTTTCACTTATTTTTAGAATATTTTTTTAACAATCTTGAAAAATAAAATTCGAATGTTTACTCGAAGGATCAAAATGCACATTTAATGTACAAAAGATGTTCACAACCGCTTCTTATAGTTTAACTGGCAGAGGCGTGACAAATTCGACATAATGTGAACTATTGACAACTTAGCAACCAATCATCAACATTTTTACCAATTCATATGAAAACTTGCTTATATAAACAGTATACTGGGTAAAATGAAAATTTTAACAAATACTTATATACATGAATTTTTCACACACATCCAACTATGATCCTTTCAATACATTCTCATTTTTCGGAAAAATGGTGGAAAAATAAAAATTAATATGATATTGTTATATATTGGAGGCGTGGTTACATTACAAAAATTCAGCAGCAAGAGCAACCAGTTTTCCAGCATCAATTCAAAATTACCAACAACAATAGTATTTAGGTAGTATCAAAATAACAAAATTTATTGAAATATATACTCCATTGTTGCTTATAAATGCTAATTCTGTTTACACGGGAAATTCAATAACAGATTGAAAATATGAAATTTGATTTCAAATCATTATTGTTACACAAATGCAAAGTATGATTGATGTAAAAGATTTCTGAAAAAGTGGAAAAAAATGCACAGCTTTTAGTTTTACATTAAGTTTGCATAATGTAAATAAAGTTTTTAACTCATAAAACTTTAAATATATTTGTACTCTATTTCAGTTTACATAAATGGTTGAAATTGATTCTAACCTTATACTTTGACCTTAATTTCATAATTTATATTATTGTACTTTTAATTCTTAGGTCAGGATTCTATTAGTTGAGGTTTATTTGAATGGGAGATTCACCATCGAAAATAATATGAACAGGGAAACAAAATACAAGAAAGATATACAACCACATAATTATACTTATAATATATCTAGCCAACATTCATAAAAAAAATTTTGTATATTCATTGAAATGAACAAATTTAAGTATAAGTGGAAGCATGACTTAAAATTACTTCAATAATAGGATTTTATCTCGCTATCAAGCTTTCATATTACCTTTATTTTTATGTTCTTTTTTTTTTTCTTGGATAATTTCACTTTAGCCCGAACTTTTTTCTATCAAATCATTTCTCTGATGTTATTGCCCCCTTCCAAAATATTTTGTTTTTATTTCCTGGGGTTTTCTTTGTTTTTGCACGTTACATTATTAAGTTACTCTATATGTTTCTACACGATACTTATGAAATGTTATTAATGGGTGGTTGATAGGTAGTATACAATATGGAAGAAAAATCATCATATACATACATACATACATGCAATTGTAGAGGTATATCTGTGTATACTACCTATTATATATATTTTAAGATGCATACATATATAAATTCATTGATGAGATTTGGTATAGCATATGGTTTATGCTACAGAATTATTATGATACGATAGGAGCAGAAACGTGTACTGGCACTAAACTTATGCTGCTACCACTAATCATAAAAAGGAGCTATACTTAGGATCTATGTAGGTATATGATGAAGCATGAAAATGAAATAATTTGAATTTTTTCTGTTACGTTATGTGAGTACGAGTATATTAGCACTGTTATTGCAGATTAACAGTTTATTCGTATTTTTTTTTTATTGAGTTCAACCACGTTCACAATGCTTGAATATTCATTTCTAGCTTTTTAGCACCTTATATCCTGCTTATCACCCTCGCAAATACGACTAACTATAATGAACTTTCTTTTTTACTATATTAAATATACATACATATATACATAGGTACATGCTACATGTATTTTATTATAGATACATACTTAATTTTATTCTTTACATGGCATTATGATTTTTTTTTGCACTGAGAAAATCTTTTGGTGTTATATGAATAGGTACATCTATATACATAAATAAATATACATATACACACATACATATTTATATGTAGGTATATATATACATACATATAAAAGACATGAAAATAATATATATATATAAAAGGAATTTGATTAAAGTATATCATCGTTTTTGTATATACATATGTATGTACATATAAAGTATAATATGCTCAACCATATCATATAAATTGTATACGTTTGAATACATATAATATATGTAGGTACTATAATATATATGTATATACGAGGGCTGTTTGATAAGTCAGTGACTTTTATAGTTAGTGGCGCTCAAATCGCTGTATTATTTATTTTTTATTTTATTTTTTTTTTTTTTGACATTTACCATCTTACTCTGATCCGTCGTATGAAATATTTAACTGAATTTCGCTGTGGTCGTACAAGCATGAATGATGCTGATGAGCGCCTGAAACGCCTAAATGAGGCCACAACTGAAGAAATTGTCAATAAAATCCATGATATTGTGTTGAATGACCGTCGAGTAAAGATACGTGAGGTAGCCAAGATAGTAAACATCTCAAACGAACGTGTTTTTAATATCGTGCATCAACATATGGGCATAAGGAAGTTTTTATCAAGATGGATGCCGCGTTTGCTCACAATCGACCAAAAACGAAATCGCATGACCATTTTGAAACGTGGATCCTTTATTACACTCCAGAAACCATAAGAGCAATCAAAAGTTAAAACAATGTTGAAATTGTACTGAAAAACCATCGTTTTCTGGTATTCGTATGGTATAATCTTCATCGACTATGTGGCAAAAGGTATAAAAATTACAGGGCAATATTATGCTTCTTTATTGGATCGATCTCACGTTGAATTGATGGAAAAGCTACCCCACTTAATAATATTACATATAAATGAGAAAAAACTTTTTTTTCATAATTTTATTTTAAATGAAAAATGAAAATCATTAATTTTTAGAGAGCTTTAAAAAGAAATTATTTGATATTAAGGGAAAATATTAAACCTATATATAGTTAAGTTTTTATATACCTACATATATACATTTGTATATGTATAGCTTTTAATTTAATTAAGTATCTATATATAATAACAAGTTAGTAAAGTTGGAAATATGAAAATTTTCAATGTAAAATATAAGTATGTATAAGTATAGATATGTATAGTAAAGTGAAGAAAAAAATAGCATTAAAAAAAAATTTCACATCAGAGACTTTTAATAAGCTGTTTATTATTAATGTGGTAATAAAATAATTCATAGTTCATTATGCAAAGTTTATTTATTTATTTTTTATTAGATATTATTTATATTTTTCATATATGAAATATTTATTTTAAATTATATTAATTATTATCAATAAAACAGAGAATTTTAAGAATATGTTATAAAATCCTACATACAAGTAAGATATATTATGTATATGTACCTATCTTACCTATATTTGGTGAAGGGTAAAATTGAATTGAAGTTATAACATTCAAATTAAATTTTTCATAATTTTAAATGTACCTATGTTTTTTTTCAAGAAAAATGTTTAGAAATTTTCAGGAAAATTCAAATATGAACATTTATACATACATATAGGTACATATATTGAACCTATTCTGTTACTTTTATTTGAGGAAAAAACGTACATATATACATATGTATATATTTTAAATTCTGCTAGGTACACCATTTGTCTTCTGTGCTCATTCACTATGTAATTAACACATTCGTATAGCTAAAAGAAGAAATTTTAATTTCCATCAAATATGTAATTATCTATTATACATACATATAGTTAATATCGTGATAAAAATAAAGAAACAGATAAAGAAGCATAATAATAAAAATTTCAATTTAAAAAAATTAAGACTGATATTAATTTTAGATTAAAAAAAAAAAAAAAACTAATTTTCCTTAATCATATAGGACTAAATAGAAAAATAAAATTTCTTGCTTCTTGAAAATTAGTTTTCAAGAAATTATTAAAATTTTAGTGTTAAATTTAAAGTTTATTAAAACCGCCGCTTTTTTTTCTTTTTTTCTTTATTACTATTTGGTTCAAAAGGTCAAAAAATAAATAAAAGTTTGAACATAAATGGATAAAAAAAATATTATTATTATTTTCTATAATTGATAATATTGTGTATTAAATGTTGGACGATTCATATTTTCATTTTTCATCGTATAGGTAGATACATTTTTATTATTATGCCAAATGTGATAATGACAGATAAAAATAAGTATATGAACCTACTTCATCTTTGTATGTACATATATGTACTAAAGACTGTACAACATTACTTTATAATATCTCAGGGTCAGACCTATCATTTTTTATAAATATCATATATGTATTATGTACATATATTAAAATTATCGGTATATTGAGACAAAACCTCCTAAGAGAAGCCTTGAAGTAGCCATTGCAAATGTAGATGTGTAATCTGACATTTTTTGATTATTATAACGTAAACAAATGGTAAATGATGTGATTGATTAATTATAAATTTTTGAGTTTTTTTAAAATTTAGTTTTTATTTAAATAAGAAATCAGTGAGTAAGAAACTCTGAAGTATTTATTAAATAAATTTATATTTATAAATGTGAAACAACATGTATCTAATTTCTTGTTTTTAAATATTAAAAAAATTAAAGTGAAAAGCTACATACATTTTATCAAAATTGTAATAAAAAGTACATATTTTAATTATTTGTTCGTTAAAATTTACTAATAATTTTATTTTGAAAATGAATGAAATTAAAATAAATTTTTGTAGGATAAATTTATATTTCTCTTACAATTTGTACAATAATATTGAAATAAAATTTTTCATTTTAAGAAGTTTTACTAATAAAAACTTAACAAATTCAAAAAATCGTATAATTAGTAAATTGTACCGTGTAAATTGTACCTATAGGTATACTTGAATAAATCAATAAAAGACTTTGATTTTGAAATCTGTGAAGAAAAATTTGGTTGGCAATCTCAACCATTACGGAGTTAGAGGGAGGAAAAGATTTTTGGTACTTTTTCCTTGTTTTACCCTATAAATTTTTACAGGGTCACGCTAGGGTCATTATTTCTTATTGCAATTATTAAGAACCCCTGTTTCTTTCCAACAATACCTTATTGCATGCCTCTGAACCTCTTACCGTTCAAAAGTTATAAGGCCTCAAATCCAAAATTTTGTACCCATTTTTTTACTTTATTCCTATTTTTCTCGAAAAGTAGTCGATACTAACCCTGATTTGTTATTACAGAAACTGAAAAATTGTACTTGAAAAATTTTCTAAATTATGTTTTACTATGATTATTATTTTTTAAATTAAGAAATATAAAAGTCTTGAAAAAATTAGGTATGTAAATAATTTTCAGTTGTATTTTCATAAAATTTCCTTTGCTTTTTATCTCGATCGAAATAAAGGTTCTTGAGAAATATAAGTCAAAATTTCGTGTTTTTTTAAAATTGATTTTTCAATTTCTTTTGATGACGATATATCTCTGAAACTTGAAAAAGGACATACATATATGTTTTTTGACATCGTATAAGAGGTTATTTTGTCATCTTTACAGTGATGCCTCATATGACCACATAAACGGCCATTTTCAATTATCCAAGTTTGACTTCGCCATCTGAAGATTAGATGTACAAGTTTGTCGTCAGATTGAATGCAAGAAAATTTAAATTATTGAACATGAACCGCCATTTTGAAATATACGTCAGTTGTTATTCTTAAATTTTGTGTTACCAATATTTATGTTTGTGAAAGAAATAAAAATATTATTCAAATATATTTAAATAATCAAAATGAGTGAAAGAAAAAAATTATTATAATTATAATAAATATTATCTCTCCATTTTTTGTCCTCTTTACAATGATACCTCATATGTCCAATCCATATAAACCTTATATAGAAAAATAAATGAAAAGAACATTTAATAAATGTGCATTTTTCATGCACTTTGTACTTTTCGGCTATAAAATGAAATTTGCACTAATAAAAATATGTACATATGTTATGTTAAAGAAGTAATCGGAAGTATGTATAGCTCAAAATTCAAATGATATGGACCTGAATCCTAGTAAAATAGAAACAAAATAATAATATTGTAAATAATACTCCAGTTTTAAAAGTGAAAATTCAAATGATCTCTTATATATATAAAGTACCTACATACGTAAGAGTTTTCAATTTTTATATGCAAATTTTTTTGTTATTAATTAAATGATAATCTGATTTCCATAGAGTCAAATCACATTATTGATTTTACCTTATTTCTTCTTGAAAAAAATAACCTATTTTTTATTATCTACAGGACAAAAAGATACCCTTACTTTTTTTCGTTTTAAAACAATTGCAAAAAAAACTAACAAATGTTTTTTCATTTTTTTTTTGTACAGTTATTAATATTTAACTTTCTAATGATTATTTACTTTTTAAAGTACAATCGTTATCCTAGATTTAAAAAAAAACAGCAACCATAATTTGTGAACAGAAATAAAAGTCAGATCATTTTTTGTGTTATTCAAAATGCAATTCGTCATAAAAACATGCAAATATTTTTTTTTTTAATTCTTTAGAACGAGAATAAAAAAAGACATGAGATACCCAATAAAAAATACTGTTCAAATCAAAGACTTAAATTTTTGTAACAAATTAAAATGAACGAAAAAACTAAATATTTATATATATAAAAAAAATATATATATTTATAATATTATGTAATGGCATATAATTTTTACTCGTATTTTCTTCTTCTTTTTAAGAATTTTTACAAAAATTTTTAATATGTATATGAAAATATTACCTAAAACTGACATATTTGTTCGTTTGTTTAGTAAATACAGGTAGTATTTTTTCACTGCATGCAAAATTCGTTTGACTCCTTAGTATATTCATAAAAAAATTGGGTCACATAAATATGCGATTATAAAATTATGAAAAGAAAATTTTATGAATATGTATTTTTATAGCATACAAAACAATGGAGGAAAAAGAAATCTTTTTAAAAATTCCAGTGTAAAATAAATTCGCAAAAGTTATTATACAATAATACGTATTATATTTTTCCTTATAAAAAGAAATATTCAAGTATTTAGAGAAAAAAAAACGTCTTAGGAAAAAATGTTTAAAAAAAACTATATTGTTATCATATTACCATATTTTTCACGTGAATATTTTACAACGTCATGATCGAAACCGAACCTTAATTGATGTATTTTTTTAGTTATAAAGTTAGTTGAAGTCATATATCCTTAGTAATATAAATATAACTCATACATTATTATTACTACAAAAAAGAAAAAAAATGAGTATGTATATACATATAAAGTGTAGTAGAATAACAAAAATACAATTCATAAAATCTATGAAGACCTTGTATTGTATCTTTCAGTGATAAGAAGTTTACAACAGTTCTAATCTCCTTCAAACCATGACCAGAAAAAAATAAAAAAGTGAATTTTTATTATTGAAAGTAATTAATTTTATTTTTATATGATACATATATGAAATGGTAGTAATTGCAAGAGTAGAGAGAGGTATGTGAAAAATAAATTTTTACTATTTAACCAGGTATATATAACTAAATTATAAAACGTTGCAAAAACAAATCTTCAAACAAAAAAAAAAACAAAAAAACAAAAAAACTTTATTTCTTAAAAGTATCAATTTTAATACATACATATGTATGTACATGGATTATATTTTGTTATACATAGCTATATATGTATAGCTTCCACCGTAAGATGTTTTTATATTTTTTTCCTAAATCTTAAAGAGCCAATTAAGATGTTCTGAACTAACTTTTTTCTCATTAAACATATCATAATGTGTATAAATAAAAAAAAAACAATAAATAAAATCAGGGAAAAAGGAATGTTTTCTTATAGAAATTGACAAATTAAAACAATTCAATAAAGCCCACTTATCACCCACAAATAAATTTTTTACAAATGCAAAGTAGGAAGATATCATATATACTTTATATATGTATATACATATGTATTTATTTATTTTTGTCAGCTTAGTAAATACATTAATATTAATAAAATGTCAAAAGATAAAAAATACGTTAATCATTAAAAATTCAAAAGCAACTGGTAGGTACATACAAAAAAATTTCCATAAAACCACAAAAAATATAATACATTAAGAAAAATAGGAAGAAAAAACTCAATAATTCTTTTGGGGAGTAAATTATCATTGTGTATATTATATCAGAGAGTACTCATTATAGAACTACATTCTCATTGATTATATGTTTTAAATTTCTTATTATTTACTTTATTATATATGTAAATGTTTCAAATCAAAAACTTATTTAATGGAATTTAAGTGCATATGGTATATGCAACCATATATGTATGTACATAAGAATAAAAGATTAAGGGGAGCCACTACATGGCAACCTAACTATGTAATTGAAATTGAATATAAAGTACACTTAATATGTACATATGTACATTGTATGTATAATGTATATAAAAACGTTATTGTAATAAAGAAAACTCGCTTTTTGGTTTAATTTATTAAAATATTTATTATTAATCTTATTAAATTAATCTGGTTAAAATACAAACTTCGACTGACTTATGCCTAAAAATAATTTCCTTTTTATATTAAATATACTATTGATAAAGATTGTTCAATTATTATTTATTGTTTGTATTTCCCATGAGAAGATTGTATGCAATTATTTGTGTTTCTCTTGAGATAAGAAAATTATACATGTCTTTTTTCAAGATAAGAAATTTGTGCAAAATATTTGCTCTTCTCTGTTAAAGTCTGAAGCTCATATGATATGACACCCCCATCATTAAGTTTGATGTCCTCATAAAAAAAAATATTATGTCAATATAAAATCACATATAAAAATTTTATCTTTAAAAAAAAATTTTTTTACAGTTTTTATCGTATTAAAATTATTATATAAAAAAACATATGTATGTATGTATATGTATTACGAAATTAATTCTACTTATACTTTAGCTCTTCTTTTTCTTTTTTGATTTATTTTTTCCACTTGATTGTATTCTACCACAACAATCAAAATTTAATGATGAATTAATTACTAGTTGCTGTTGCTCCTGCTGTTGCTGTTGTTTGTTTTTTAATGTAACATCATTCTTATTGTTCGTTTTTGTATTTAATGTCATGGTTGATTTTGTTGTAAAATCCATCAATGAAATATCTTCTTCTTGTGCTTTATTATCTGAATCAATTTCACCAGGTTCTGATGAATTTGCTTGATAACTTGAATCACTCTGACTGTTATTTGGCGGTGTATCAATAATTCCTTTTGTAATTTTTAGAGCAATATCAGTATTATCTAATTTTTTAATATTATCACTGTTTGTAGAAGTAATTGTATTATTACCGCTTATTAGTGATACTATTGAACATACTGTTGAATTATCACCAATTAATGGTCGTAATTCTTCATCATCATCAGTTAATTTTCTACGTTTTTGATGATGACAATGTGATTTTTTATCATGTCGTTTAACATCTGAACATACTGCTGATGATTCAATATCTTCAGAAGATGAAGCTGAAGTATGTTTATGATAAATGTTTGGTTCTAAACTTGAATACTGTTCATTATTATCATTTAAATGTTCATGACTTTTATTTTCGAATATTTCTGAAAAATTGTTTCAGATTCACATTCGACTGACGGTGATTGCTGTTGGATCTTATCAAAATGTTAATCATCATATTGATAATAAACGCTACTACATAATGAAAATTTCTCATCTGAAGATCTGAGATTCTTCACATTTAATAAATTTTGATTTTTCAGATTCTTGTGAAGGACTTTCGTTTGCAGCGGCTATAAAATGAAAATTTTGATTTTCTGAACTCGAATTATTATAATTTATATCCATAGGTTCTGAAATACCATATCTCCTAACTCTAGATATTTCAGAATCGTTATTATGATTATTCTGATAATTATTTCTTGAATTATTATTACTATTACAGCAATTATTACCATTATTATATAATAATTATTGTTATTATTATTATTATTTCTAAAATTATTTTGATTCGTAGAATTATTTTCAATATAACTATTTTGATTTGTATAATTTCTAAAATTATTATTATTATTTCTAAAATTTCTGGAATTATATCTGCGATCATTATTACTAGAATTATTACAGTTTTGATTGTTGCTTGTGATGTTTGTATGGAAGAGGTTAAAGTCTGAAGCTCATATGATATGACAATATACTTACATACATACATACATATAATGTAATAAGAATTGTTTTTCAATTTCAATGGTTTATTACTTTTTATATTATTTTCTTATGATTATTTAAAGAATTGTGTTTTCAAATGGAAAAGTTAATTTTTTTAAAGGAAACTATTAGTACGCGGAATCATTTTTCTTTCCTATTTACTTATAATAAACTGAACTTTAAATAAATGCTATATCATATACTTCATTTAAACTTAGAATATGTATATTTTAGACTACATCAAAACATGCAGAAAGAATCTTAACATGAAATTAAAAAAGTTCCAATATAATAATTATTCTTTTTACAATTTTATTACATTTTTTAATTATTTTGGCAAATCATAAAAAAGATCTCACACAAAATTTAATTGCATTGAACATATGTACATATATGCATATGTATACATCTATGTATGCACATATAATATAATTTGCTTATAAATTGTCCTTGATAATTACATACTGTTATATATTTTCATTCATATCAAATTTACAATTTTATTTGTCCTTTTAAAAAATAATTTAAGAAAGGATTTATTTGCAATTTTTGTGTTATTAATATTATTACATAACCCATTAAAAAACAGTTATAAATTTAAACACAAAAACCTTTTACAATTAATTAATAACTAATATTAGTTAAAAAGGGTTACCTTAGATAGATAGATAGAGTTTAACATGAAATAATAAATTCTCCCTTAATCTTTAAAAAAAAAAAAAAAAAAAAAAAAAAAAAATTTCTTTTTTGTAATATTTTTAATAACCTTTGCAAGAACTAAATAAAAAACAATATACGCGTTGGCTTTTTTCATTATGTATTTTAGGAGAAAATTATAAAAATGATAATTTAGTTATGTAATTTCATAATGCCTAATAATTCAAGCTGTTTTTTAAAATACATATTTATTGAATCTTACTTAAATTGCTATAAAGCCTGGAAAAAAATAAATGAAATATGGAATTAACCCTGGAACGGAAAGGTGAAGTTTTGTAAATTTGGGGTGTACTATACGCCAAAGGAGAAAATTAAATTTATTCAAATAAATTTTTTTTTTTCATTTATTATATAAAATTTAAGCAATTGTTACCTATATTCAATTTTTAACTCTACAAATTTATTTAACAGTCAAATTTTATTGATTTAGAAAGATACAATAAGAAATTCTCTATACTTTCACTATCTTCTCACATATTACCCATATTTCCCATACCAGTTTTGGAATTCCATATTCACACTTCAGTAAATTTTACAATTACTAACAATTTATTAATTTACCCAAAAATAAAAAAAATATCAAATTTACTTAGAAATGCTTAGAATCAAAAAAAGTTACAATTTTGCTAACATAGGATGCAGGTACACCACAGGTAGATTTTACAATACAATACTTACTACATTTTTAAATGTTAGGATTTGATACTAATACAAATCAAAATTAGATACTTGACATTAAATTTAAATGGTTATTGAGTGCACATAAATACATGTTTGGGAAAAGGATAACTAGTTTTTTTACACTGGGGTGTACCTACACCTCATCTTTCCATTCTGGGGTTAATTTTTTTTCTTCATATAATTAAGAACATACAAAATTCTTCTTTTTAAAATCTCATATCATATTTGAAACAGAACTAATTACAAATATATGATCTGTAAAATTGTTTATGCATAAGTCAAAAATTAAGACATATAAAAATTTGTCACAAATAAAATCCGTAAAAAAACTAGAGAATAAATCCTATTTTATAACATTTTCAATCCTAAATAAATCCTCCTACTTGAATAGTAATTGATATGTGATGATGGCAAACAACACCACAGGATATTTTAATACGGAAGCATATTTAAAAAAAAAATAAAAAAACAACTGAAAATACGAAGAGAAAAAAAATTTTTCTACATAGTTTTATTTTTGTCTTGTCGGCATTTTAAAAATTAAACTTAATCGCTTCACGGTTAAATTTGTTGTCATAAACAAAAAAGATAGAAAAAAACACCATCCTCTTTCAGAACAACAACAGCGGGTGTACATAGTGTTTTTTTTTTTTGTATTTAGTAAATACTACTGGTTAATTGTGTGGTGTTTAAATTTTTAAAGAATAAATTAAAGGTAGTTTTGAAAAAAATTCTTGGCAAAAATGTGGTTAAAATACTTATAAAATTGTAGAGTAGTGATACCGTATATCAATATAATACCAGAGTTATACCATCGATATGCATCACGTACTTGTGATACTAAACTGTTTCTAATGATTTTGTTATAGGTACATACATTTTTAACCACAGTTCTAGTCGAAATAAATAGTTCACTAAAAAATAACATTTTAAATTATAATGTACATTACATATAATTATAAATGTAAAAATGTTACATTTGAAACCAATACTTGAAACAATTTTTTTGTAAGTCGAAAAACACGTTCAATTAAAATAGGAGTACATATTTAATAATTTACCACTTTACAAGTTTTTGCCATCTTAGTATAGTTAGAGAAGGACGTATTTTTCAAAGCGATCATACCAAATACGGTGCTATACAAATGTATGTATAGATTTTAACCTTAAACCCCCACAAAAATATGTCTTGAAAAAAACTTCGTGATGAAAATCATAATTAAAAATGCTGCGATAAATAAACAGTTTTAAAAAATTGAAAAAAAAACGAAGTACCTAAGTGGAGTATAATTCTATTTTCTACCACAAAATTTAGACAAAACAGAAAAAAAAAATGATAATAATAGCTAATAAAACAAAACTACGGTTTCCATTTCCAAGAATTCATATATAAATTGAATCCTGTACAAGTCATGGTTAATTTTTTTTTATACAAGAGGTAATCAATCATCTATAAATTATTTAGATGCGTAACCTTAAAAGTTGCTCAGTTGGAAATCCACAAAGTAGCCGTTACCACCGCAGATACTGATATGTTTAAATATGATGTAAATACCACATATGTACATAAATACATATGTCATATATATACATATATACATATGTATGTATATCACTATATCTTTCTGATGATACACAATGTATGAAAAACACACAGCAGGATATTTTAAAAATATTTTGGTTTATTACTCTTATTTTATTGTTTTTTTTTTCTTTGCCATAATCAATTTTTATTAGACATGTATTTTACTCGAATTTGGGAGTATTTGCTTAGAAATGGTATTGTTTTACCTCAGATTAATATCTTTGCTTAGTTAAAAACCAAAACTTCACGGTCTAAACTAATTGACTATTATGATGAAAATATTCTACTTCTACAAGTCAATATTGAACATACTCGTACACTCTTTAATTAGTGACTTGTTTTTTAAATAGAAAATAAAATAATAAAGTGGTAATTTTGTCAACAAATTTTATAAGAATTGTTGTAAGTATAAGTTTATTGTCTCTTTTATTTTTCTCAAAAAAGAAAACAATAAAAAAAGATTTTTCCTTTTCGCTTTTATGCTTTTTTTCTTTTTCGAGAGAAAGAGATCCACCCACGAAAAAAAAATTATATGTGTTCGTGTTCCTATTCTCTTTTTAGAACTAAAATTCTCTTCTGCGGTATTGTTAACCGATATTTTTGCCCCAAATATTTGTTGAAAAGGTTGTCATATATAGTTTTTAGTAAGATAAAAAACAAAGGAAAAAAATTAAAACTTTCATACATTTACAAGTTCAAAAATTAATGTGACATTAACTTTGAAAAACTGTATCTCAGCATTCCGTTAACCAAAAACTAAAATTTGTATACTGAAATGTTTGTGAGACGTACTCTTTGAAAATTTCCTTCACGATTACCTTGTAATGCTTACGCTTGAATCTACAAAAGTTTCACCTTTATGAAATGAAAATAAAAAAACCCTAGGAACATATTGTTATAAAATATTTGAATAAATAATAATAATTACTATTTTGTAGGAGGTTTGGGTATTCTTCATCAATGATTAAGTGGTAAATGAGAACAGCAAGCGACATGGCATTCGGTAGCTCAGTGATTAGAGCATTACTCCGGCAAAGTAAAGGTTCCGTGGTTCGATTCCCGGCCGAGTCGAATGTCGTTTTTTCATGTTTTTCAGTTACTACAACTCAGAAGTGGGATAAAGAATCCAGAAGTATGTTTAAATTGATGAAGCATCACTCAACTTCTACACAGTGCATGTTTACGTGAAAAACTATGTGGAAAGCTTGTTCACGATTTTGAAAGCTATCACATACGGTGAAGCTTTGTTGTTGTGATACACATCTGGGGCAGATGTTGTTATCAGATTGGCCGAGTTGTAGGAGGTTTGGGTATTCTTCACCAATGATTAAGTGGTAACTGAGAACAGCAAGCGACATGGCATTCGGTAGCTCAGTGGTTAGAGCATTACTCCGGCAAAGTAAAGGTTCCGTAGTTCGATTCCCGGCCGAGTCGAATGTCGTTTTTCATGTTTTTCAGTTACTGCAATATGTATACAGACTTCAATTCTCTTTAACCAAAAATTCACTTTATAAACTTTATTATATGTATATGTAATTCAATTATAATTCCTACAATACTCAATACAAAATTCTAAGTATTTTCATTTTTTTATGAAGTTTTAGAAAATTTATTTATTATAGGTTTTGATTATTTTTAATATATGTATTAATAATAAATCACAATACAAAAAATTATCAGCAGTGGTATTACATTTTTACAGGTGACTGTAAAAAATTACATAAACTGAGACATGAGAAAGATTAAGAAAAATTATCATTTTAAATTTCATTTAATTTCTATTAATTTTATGATATAATAATGTTTGGGAAAAATGTTTATTTGATAAAAATCTACAAATTTGTAGAACATTATAATTTGATATTTTTAGTACTTTGGGAGATATCAGGAAAAATTGATTCTCAGTTTTATGTTACTTAATATTTATCACGTTTTTTCCTTGATTTACGTTGCTCGTACATATTTAATATATTCGGTGAAAATAAAGTTTAGGATCTTCTCTACATTTCATTAGAACATACTTTTCATGTAACTTTAATCACAAATTAGTTTTAAGTGATTAAAAACAATAAGTTGTCATATTAATTTAGTACGCCTAAATAATAAAATAAAATTGAGCATTATGTCTTTGTGCTGATAGGTAAAATCAAAGTTTATCTATATTGTATCAAGTTGTGACACTGATGACGTGTCTCATTTTTTTGCGACCTTCGTCCAGTTATTTAAATGTCCCTTACAGATTTGAGAAAAATAGATGGTAATAAAGAGTTTGTTTGTAAGAAAAAGATAAAAAAAATTTGAATGGCGACAACATTCGTTATTGAAACTGAAACATTGTTACAGGCTGTACAAAATAAAAACAAACATTTTTTAAAGATTGTGTTTAACAGTGTTTCTCTATTTTTTTTTAATACTTTTTCAATATTTTTGAATTTATTTTAAATATCTTTAAATAAATTTATTCATAGAAATTCACTTTTTTAAATACATATTTTTTCTAACAATTTTAATAAAAAACGTTAGATCACCCTTTACTTTTCTAGTTCACAAGTTAAGTACATATGAAACTCATTTCGTATCGCCTTTAAAAACACGTTGAAAAAAAATGTAAACAAACTTTAGTTTTTATCTGGTGTGTGAATGAATTTCATTTTTAAATTTCACTAGTTTATATGGTAATGGCGATCTGCCTCATACATAAAAAAGCATTCGTATCGCCTTTAAAAATACATTATGGGAAAATCTCATTCTCATGTACAGTCACGTATTATTATTTTTTATTTTTATGACGTATGTTTGTTTCACTCTCTCTTACAGTAATACAGTATAGGACAACGGATTTGAACCAAAACGTTGGATCTGTACTGTTTTTACTAATCGATTTTTTTTGTTAATGTAGTTGTTAGAAATTGTATATGTGTTTGTAAAATAAAAGTGTCACAACTTAATGATACAATAGAGATAAACTTTTGGTAAAATAATAAAAGTTGAGACATCGTATTATAATAGAAAAACATGCGCAGAAAAAAAGATACATGTGATTTTGTTTTTGTAAGGTTTCTTTTTTCGTTCAATATGTACACAAAGAAGATCACTACGCCATGTAAATCATGCGCGAAAAAACCTCAACTTTTTATATGCATTTATCAGTGCTGAAGAATAAAAATTATAGATCAAAGATCGAAGACACAGACAGCACAAATAAATAATTAAAAAAACGACTGTGTGTATATGTATATGCATAGCACAAGCGCATGTATACCCATAGTATACACACATATGACTGCTTTAAGAAAAAGTATAACGAGCAGATTTTTTGCTGTGGCATGGTCCTTCATCTAAAAGCTTTATTTTGTACTTGTTGTTTTGTTGGTATATCTTAATGTTCTTTTATCATCAAAGAGCCTGTACACATTAGGTGGCTATAACAACTTCCATAAACCGGTATACCAACCTGTTTTTACAACTGTTCAAATTACATATGAAGGTGGCACGACCAGTTGTAACGAGAGTATGAGTGTATTACAACCGTGAAGCTGAAAATATTTTGAATGATTTCTTACTATACCAAGTTGGAAAAAATTATACCCTTTTGTTACTCCCAGCGCAACAATAACCGGTTTAACCACCAAGTGTGCAAAGGGTGTTTGCTTATTATTACTCAGTCACTCAAAGAATATTATTTTTATTCAATTAACATAGACATATGTATGTACATATTGCATTTTGTTTACTGCATATATTGAAATGTATACTGTAAATTCATATAGTCTCGAATTTTAAAAGTTGAGGTTTTTTTGCGCATGTTTTACATGGCGTAGTGATCTTTTTTGTGTAGATATACGAAAGAAGAAACGTGTTACAACAACAAAAACGCATGTGTGTAAGTAAAAAAAATATTATTCGATACAACAACGATTTTATCAAAATTTAATAAATCAAAAAAACTTCAATCAAGCTTCACGAAATTTATTAAAATTTTAATTATAACGCAATTTGATAAGAAAACAAAATTTTAAAAACTTGAAAAAAAACTCAAGAATTTTATTACTTCTTCAGACAAAACCAAAAAAGAATCTTGATCAATATTCTTTATACCCACACGAACATACGATCACAATTTTTATTTTTTATGTTTTTCTCACACATACAGCCGAAAACTTTTCATATCAACCAACATCTCGCCGTTCCGTCTCATTCCAAAAGCTTCAACCCAAAACACACACCCAACAAAGCACAAAAGTTCAACAGCATCAAAACTACATCACATACCACTACCCAATAAAACACAAAAACTCAACAGCATCAAGACTACATCACATACCATAACCCAAAACACAAAAGCTAGGCTTATGACGTCATGCCAAAAAAGCTGTGCACGAAACCCTGCCTGAGTTAGAACCGCCATATACGCACTACTTTACAGAATTACTGTGCAAAATAATTTTTAAGCATTATCTCAATAAACATTTTGATCCAAAAATATTAGTTCTTGATCAGTGCTGCCAAATGGATACAATCGTATCAAATTGGCTACGATTTTTCGAAATTTTAGCAGTAGATACAAAAGATACTTTATTTTTCATTTGGATACTTTTTTGATAAAACCTAGACTTTGAAGTAAAATTTCAATTTTGACACTGATTGAAAGAAAACTACGTTACAAACACTATTTGTTTCAATTTTCATGTTCTAAATTTCATTTATCTCATCTATATACTAAAGAATGGAAGTAATGGAATTGGAAATGGTAAAAAAGAAAATAATAGAATTAGAAAAGCAGCATATAAAAACTGGAAAAATAACACTTTTATCTTTGTGGATACTTTTTTCTTAGATTGGATACTCTTTTGGTCTCTATTTGGATACGGAAAAAATTGACGAGTGGCAGCACTGGTCTTGATTTAGGTGTTTAAAATCAAAACTAGATGTTAGAATACAGTTTTTTGTCTCTGTTTTTCTATTGTACATATTTTTTCTCATTGTTTCTATTTGCTTTTTTTTTTCATTTAATAAACTTACATATTATTATTAGAATTTTTCTAAATATAGGCATTTATCTATCAACTTTTTGTCTTTCAATAACTGCTGCAATTTTCTTTAAATTAATTTAACGTAAGATAGTGCAAATTCCAATTTCATTATGTTTAGTTTCAAAACCTACCTGTCTTTCACATTCCACTTTAAAACTGTAGGTGCATGTATGACATAAAAACGATCTAGAAAACTCAAGGTAACTTGAGTAAGTCCTGGCTTGATTTAAGCTGTAGCGCCATCGAAGAAGAAGACGAATTTTACATTCTAGTACATAGTTATATTCATTACAATAAGCAAATATAACATAATTTAATACTTATAAATAAGTATATTTGTGTATTGTACTATATGTATACAAAGTACAGGTTTTGTTGTTTTCTTGTATTACACATCGACACATTTGTATTTTATTATTATTTATTAGATACCTTTGCACTTTTTTAATTTACATTTTATTTTGTTTTAACACATAAAATTATTTTTTTAAAATATTTTTTTCATTAATTTTTACATCAAATTTCAATGGATAAGTATAAATTATGATCTTTATGTATTTATTTTTTTCTTTATTTATTGTGAGCTTGTTGAATTTGATCTAATTGGATAAGTCAGTTGATTTCCTTTATCCCAAGAATATAATTCCTGAAATATTAAAGAGAAAATATGAAAAATAAACTTGTGCCTACTAATTAGGGGAAACTCCCGATTAGCGGCGTGAGATATCGCAATTGAACCTTTTAATATTAAAGCTTTGAATGCCCTCATCAATGATTCAGCTATGTTAAATTCAGATCTTTTTTATTTATTTTTCTATGTGTAGAGTTTATATATGTAGATACATATATAAGGTATCATTGTAGAGACGACAAAGAAAACTTTTCATAGTTTTCAAAAAACATATATGTACATACATATAACCTCTTCCAATGCTTAATAGTCACAATAACTAGCAGTAAGGCAATATGGAACAAAGTATGTAGTGTAAATTCAAGAAAAATGTTATTAACAAACATGGTACAGTTGTTTTATTTATTTTCCTATATAAAAGAGATATATCGTCATAAAAAGAATTTAAAAAATCGATTTTAAAAAAACACGAAATTTTGACTTATATTTCTCAAGAACCTTTATTTCGATCGAGATAAAATAGAGTATGTTAGAAAAAAAAATGTTCTCTTTAAAATTCATTATTAACTGTTATTTTGAATAACCCTGAAACGGAGAAAAACGGTTATTGTAAAACATGTCAATTTTGTCACAAACATTTTAAAAATTTTCACGCTACTTTTCGGCTATTAAATGAAATTTGCTCCAATAAAGACATATGATACATTTATGAGGGAATTCCAAAGCTTTTACATCAAAAAGTTTCACTTATAAGGTTTTATATAAAATTTAAAATTTTCATTTGCTTCTCTGAAAAAACTTGTTTTTTTCTTTTATCTCAGGAATACGTGTACTAAAGTTCAAGATACATATAGTAAGTTTTTTCTTA
Organism: Bombylius discolor; assembly: GCA_939192795.1. Classification (NCBI taxonomy): domain Eukaryota; kingdom Metazoa; phylum Arthropoda; class Insecta; order Diptera; family Bombyliidae; genus Bombylius; species Bombylius discolor. The sequence continues at coordinate 32,732,153 of OW584243.1, read as the reverse complement.
AATTTTGATTTCATTTATGTCAATAATTATGGGCATTTCTTATATATTTACATATACATATAAGTGGCGTCTCGTACAGGTGTTCAAGGTGTTCACAGAACACCCACATAATTCAAAACAAATATCAAAAAAAATGTTTAAATGGCCAAAGTAATTCTCATAACTTCAGTAGAAATGTCCATGACTAAAGTGTTCTAGGTTTGCGCATGCACTGTATTTGAAGTATTATTTCATAGTGAAATCAAATAGAGATAATTATAAACCTTCTCAAGGTTGTCTACAACAGAAAATATGGTTCACCCATTTCTACGGCAGTTGGAGTGGGTAAAGCTCTTACCTACGGACGACTGGACAATAGTATCTGCCTGTTCAGGAACTGCCCCAACCATACATTGAATAAGCTGCAAACGTGTACCAATACTACCGCCCGTATCACCACAGGTGCTCTAAGAACCACCCCCGTCCAATCCCTGCTATCAACATTCGACCATATACTAGACAGAATTGACAAAATCTACTCCAATCTTATTCTTAAAAACATCCAAAATACAAAGGCCCCCTTTCACCTAATAATTAACGATATCATAGCAAGGCCATCAACGAAGTACTTCAAATCTTCATGCCTTAAGAAAGCCATTGATAGTATCCCTCTGGAACTACTAACACCCCCATCTACTACTTACACCAATCCTGATATCCCCACATGGAGATGTGTACAGAAACAACTTCATTACAAACACGTACAGACCAACCTTCACGACGCTAACACCAAAAGGTCTACATTCCTAGAAATCACAAGTCGGCTGAACCCTGACAAATTTCTCTATTCCGATGCGTGGAAATTGAAGAATGCCACCGGTTACGCCGTGGTTGACCTGTCGGGTTCCACGTTGCTGAAGGAGAAATTGCCGGCATGGACATCGGTTTTCACGGCAGAGACCATGGCCCTGTTAAAGACCATCTACGTCGACATGCCACGCCACATTGCAATAAATCTTTTCCGTTTGAGGACAGGTCATTTCCTCGCGACTAAAACCCATTTGTTTAATAAAACTGCCTCAGCAGCATGTCCCTTAGGCTGCAATGTGGATCTATCATCCAAACATATCTTTGTGGAATTTCACCGGTTTAGGGAACTGTTCGCTAGGAAACGCCTTGCATTTCTGAGATCCAACAGACTATCTTTAACTGTCAACCCTTCTGACGCACCTCCATCATAAAGATAATCACAGACGAAATGACAGTCTACAACACCCCTCACTTCGTCATTTGACCCTTTACGACAGCTGTAGGACGACTGACACATCAGGCTTAACTTCTTTAAAACAATAGCTTAAATAATTATAATAATAATGAATAAAAACTAAAATTTTTAAAAAAAGTAATAAATAAATAAATAAATAATTTTAATGAATTAGTTCTTAAGCAGGTAGAACTTACCGGTACATTATAAACATAATATTTCAATTTTAGATCTATAACACTTTCACCTTTTTCTTTATTTTTCTATTATTTCTTGTATTCCTAGATAAGTAGCTTTATAGTTAAGTATATATATTCTTAAGCATAAGCGCAACCTAGCATTAGTGATACTTAACCTTAAGCATAGCCGCTAAGTGTTAGTTTAAGCATAGGCATAGGTAGTTCTAAGTAGAAATATTTCCTAGTATTTAAATTACATATGTATACCGATACGATCTAACGACCTCGGTTAGATTAATTAGGTTAAGGAACATTGTAGTTGTTAACCTAATTGTAAAATAAAATAAAAATAAATTAAAGTGTTCTATAAAAATGTAGAGCACAATCTCATTCAATATATAGGATGTTCTGTTTGGTTTGCTTTGGGTTGATACCAGTTATAGGTCGAGACAAACAAAAAATCGTACAGGTGGAAGGGGGTGAATCTCAAAGGTTTGGCCGCTAGAGGGCGTTGAAGTTTTTTTTTGCTCTTTTCTCACGGTATATTCTTCAACTTTTACAGGAGCACTCTAACGTCACCTGTCTCAGCAAAAAATGTAGAGCACCCTTTGCCCTTTCAAACAGTACCCTACTTGTGCCTCTACCCTGAACCAAGTGTAAATTTTTACTCAAATTTTTGTTTTGTATTTTGCTCAAAAACGGCTTAAATTAACGATTTTCAATAAAATTACCAAAAAAAGTAATGATATATCTCTAAAAAAACATTTTGTCAAATTTATTGCATTTGTGGATTTAGAATTTACAATGCAACCTTTATTATTTATTATTTACTTCTCAGAAATTTCAGATTTCTAGAGCAGAGATTTCTATATAGAGCACCCTTTGCTTTTTTAAACAGTACACTATTTGTTCCTCTACCCTGAACCCTACAAAAGTTCGTCAAATTTCATCAAATTTATTTTGAGTTTTTGTTTTTGAGGATGCACAGAGCTAGAAACCATGGAAGTTCAGCTCTGTCTTCAGCAGTGATAAGCTGGAGTCATGGTGCACGTTAGTACCGCAATTGGATCCGTTTACGAAGACGAAATCGTTGCCGTACGCAATATAATTTACGAGTGAGAGTGTTAACTTCTAGTATATCCGTTTGACCATTTTTTCACATTCGATGATTAATAAATAATTGTACGCCGCAATATATGTTTATTAAATAATAAAAAATTGTTTTATTTAAAGCCATCTGACAATTACAAAAAGTGAAACAGGTATGGTCTTTTCTCAAAATCACATAAATTTTTATGTATGATATATTCTTGAAACTCGCATACGTAAATATTCCAACGAAAATCATTCGAATATATTCGAGTGCCTAATTATAATAAAAACAATAGTAATTAAGTTTTTTTTTTCATAGAAAATTTCGAAACAAGAAAATATTGAAATCAATCATACAAGTTACAATATATAGAGAATTATTAGAATATTTTATGAAGAAATATTTTCTAAATTATATTTTATGCTTGATGAAAATTTACTATGAGAATTATTATTTTTTTGAGTTGAAAAATGAAAAAGTTTTGAAAATAATAATTATATGAATAATTTCCAGTTGTATTTTTCATAAAATTTCCCTCTGCTTAGTTTTTCAATAATTTCATCCATCATACACTTTTTTAATCTGAATAATTTTATAAACTTTTCTTCGAAAAAATCAAAATAATTATCAAGTGACATACTTCTTTCATTATTCATTAATTCTGCTTGTTCAACAGCAGATTAAGAAATCGAAAATCCTAATTCATCTAATTCTGGTATTTTAAAACAAAATAATATTTAAAAGCAAAGAAAAACAAGCGCAAATTTTAAGTAAAAACTGACGTTTCACATTTAGTAAAAACAGTTTTGAACTTTACCAACACTCGCAATTCTTTTCGAATGGTGGAAAAATATTCGTATGATTTCGAGAATACGTCTCCCATACATTTTTTTAAATTCTCGTTGAGATCTACCACCCTGTTCAGTTAATAAAAGGTCTTAATAATAGTGTGGTAGCTCTTATTTTCTAATTCGTAAAGTATTATATTGTTATTCTATCTTGTCCTATTAAATACAAAAGTAAAATTCATATATTTAGATTTTTTTTTGTTGCGTTCACAGAAAATATACATATATTAAAAAATTAAGGAAAAAAACCGTAAATCTAAAAATCATTTTAAAGCAATCAATTTTACGTGACCACATTATGGTATATAAATACAAGTCATTAAAATTTACAGTGCATTACATTTACTGCAAGCACTATGTACCTAAAAGAAAATCATTTAAAATAGATGTTCAGAATTTGGACGATCAAAGTACCACTAGACGGAAATGAAAATATATGTACATATAGATAGATATACATAGAAACATTTTTAATTTTTTCAGTGCACTTGAACAGATGAAAAAATAATAAAAATTAACAAAAAGTGCACTTTAAATCAATAACTTTTTTTTTCTAATTTTTTACTGATAACATAAAACCTATGTATGAAAACAATAAAAAATTCATTTTGTGAAATAACGAAAATTTGTCATGAAAGTTATGTACATGTTATTCAGTAAGAGTAATAAGTGAATTCGTTTTTTTAATAGATTTTGTCTAATTCTGAAACAAATATTTGTAAATATCGTATAATCTACATATAATCACGATTAATACAAGGCACTATTCAAATATGCATATAATATTTCTCTAAACTCTTCTAAAAAGTTCTATTTAAAGAATGTCCCCCTAAAATGTAAACATCAATATCTTGTGATAACATACATACTTTCTTTCTTTTCTTTTTTTTTTAAACAATTTTTTATACATAACTTAGATTTTACTGCACATGTTATATTAAAAAAATAAAAACATGAAAACAATAATGAGAAATTTAATATGTGTACTTACTCCAAGATGTCTATTATACCCAACAGTTGTCGTCTTTTTAAATGGATTCGAAAATGGCAACATTACTTTTATTGATTTCCTTTTATATAAATCAACAGCAATTCGAATATTTGTATTTTGTTCTGTATCTGAATCAATTGCATATAAAACTCCACAAATGATGAACATTTCACCATAATCATTATGTTTAAGTGTTATGTTTAAATTTTCTTGAATATCTAATGTTTCTGCATGTAACTGTAAATTAGGAAATATAAAAGTAGATAGAAGTGTACAAAAAATCGTTTTATATATTTAAAAAAAAAGTGATGAAATTATCAGATACATACATGTATGTACAGTACATACGTAGTTTAAAAATAATAATATCCTTTTTATATAAGAATTTACCTTGGCTACTAAAGTGTTATTACTGTCAAAAGTTGTATAGATAACCCATAATCCAAGTTCATCAATATTAAAGTCCATGTAATTGTAATCTGGTTTATATAATTTATTTCCCTGGTCAACACCAGCGAATGGTAACATTATTGCTGTATTTAAAAATAAAAATAAAAAATCTTAACACTTGAGTCAATTTTGGTACATTTATGTCAAAAATCAGTTTTGAAATTTGAATATCTCTGGAGTCTGTGATTCGTATAACTTGAAATTGTGTTGCACCAAATTGAGTCAAATAAGAAACTCTTAGAAAACACTTCAATTAAATCGCAACGTGAATTTTTTAAGGATAAGTGACAAAATAAGAGTGGTTGCAGTAGAAGGGAAAAACGTTGATGTTTTGAAAAATGACGTTTTTGTGCGTTATACAGTCGACAGATTTTCAAAGAATATTCTAGCAAAATTTCATCTTCCTATTTCTTTGGGAACATACTTTTTTAACGGGAACGAAAAGATGTACAAAAATTTCCTTAACATTGATCCACGTGTGTGCAATTTAACATAGATCGGAGTGTTAAGTAAATAAATTACACACATTAGAAATTGGACACATAGGGCCTTACTTACTAGTTTTAAAACTAAAACACAAATCACAGTGTGCTTTGAAACTCTTTACAAAATGAAGAAATAATATTATAACTTAACATATTTTGTAAAGAGTTTCAAAGCACACTCTGATTTTCAAGTCGATACTATTTTACATAGTTTTAAAACTAAAAAATGTTTGTAAGTAAGGCCCATAGAAATTATACGCGAGAAATATAAGAGAAAATATAAAAAAGATATCGAACATACTATATTAGATATAGAGATTAGTGAATAATAAGAGCATATTTTATAATATAAAGGTATCAAGGTCTTTATCATTGGTGCAAATAGTTTACTGAAATCGGGCGCTAAATTTTAAGGGCGCGATAGTTTAATTACTTCATTTCACACATCTTGCATACTATTTACCTATATCTTTTTCTACATTGTAATTTTTTTTTTTTAATATACCATAATTAATAGTGATGTACTTTTTATGCTATGGCAACAAAACAAACAAATTATACATTACCTTGGTTCACTCTTAAAAGCGTCAACCTTCTTTCATTTCTATATCTTATTTTTATGTGTCGCAAGGTTCTATCATTTTTTTTACCATACCATATTTAAATTTTAATTTTGCATACGATAAACAAAAAAACTTCAAATGAAACAATATATCACACAAGAAGGTCAAAGCTGTACTTCACTTTGGTCAAAAAGAATATAATTTATACAATAGAGGTTTAATGTAGCCGTTAAATTAAAATTTTTGATTTTTCATGTCTGTATGTTTGTAAAAATAATATTATGAGATTATTTGGCATCGAATAAGCTCATAAGGTGATTGGCTATATAAGAGTGCAAGAGGAGAGATGTGAAAAGAAGAAAAGAAGCATGTAAAGTAAATTGAAGAAATAAAGAATAATGAAGAACACACCCATAATTTTCATATTCATCTTATAATGCGGTAATTGTTTTTGTATACCATATGATATTTTTTAATTTTGTTTTGATTCTGATTGTATACATCTTTGGATATTTATATTTTGTTTCGAAAAACAAAAATAATACAATTAAGTATAATGATTGTTGATGTTATTAATGTGTCTTATGATATGTGAATTTCGTATAAAATGAAAATATTTTTAGTTTTCATGTTTTTAAAAATATTCTGCTTCTTATTCATTTTTATATTGCATTTTATAATTCTTATGAAATAATGATAATTTATTTAATCAGATGTAAATTTTACTCTTTTTTATGTTATTTTTCTTCTTTTTTGTCAAATTTCATGTTTTTTTAGTTTTATTGCTTATGTATTATTAAAAAAAAAAAAGATTTAAAAATATTTTAGTACCTACATATTTTTTGAAAAATTCTTTTTAAAACAGCCCAACTTAAATGACAAATTTTCCATATAAATTATTCTACATACATAAAATTTGTAGAATATTTTATAAAAATTTAAAGTGAAATAAAAAAAGATATTATTATTGTTACCAAATAACATTTTTATACCATGTATTTTAAGGCTCAACCAGCAAATATTCCATAAAACTTGCAACAATGATTTTCAATATTCATTCAATGGAAAAATTAATTGTATGAAAAAAACGTTTGTAAAATATTTCATTAAATATTTTAGTCTTTTCTAAAAACTTTGTTTTTAGGCGATCTTTAAACAACTTTTAATTTCCATATAAACTATTTTACACATGTATGTTTATATAAAATTGATAAGATATTGAAAAAAAATTAAAGAGAAAAAAAAATTAATAATAAAAATAATTCTAGAGGTACAATTTAGAAAAATTAAAAATAGAAGAAAACCGCAAGAAACTTTAGGCAAAAATAACAAATGAAATAACACAAGTAAACAATTGGGAAGAAACACAAGATAAATAATACCTAGAATAAAAAAAATACATATATGTATGTATACAGCTAGCGACAAAGAAAAGTGCGCACTGCTAATTTTCATATATTTTCAAAAACAAATATTTTTTGTGTTCATTTTATGACTCCTAATGTTGGGATTTTTATTTCCATGATAAGATTGATCCAGTAACATGTAAAACTTATAATAAGGAAAAACAAACATGTTTTTTTTCTGCTTTCAGAACCCTATTCCTATAATAGTGTAATAATTGTAATAACATAAAAAAATTAAAAAAATTAAAAAAATTATTATAATTATTATTTATTTATAAATATTTATAATTATTTGCATTTATTTTGAAGTTTTTAATCAATATTTTAATTAAAGTTAATATTTTATAGCTCCTCCTATTGCCTTAATGACCACATCGACTCTCTGTGGAGTTGATTTTTATAATGATGATATAATTTAATAAGGATATGCAATATATCAAATATTTAATATAGAATTTTTCAATTCTTCCACTGTTTTCGGTTTATTTTCATTGAGTCTCATGTCAATGGAACCTTAAAAATTATACATTATGTTCATGTCAGGACTATTTTCTGGCCAGGACAATGAATATAACCTCGAATTTTCCTTTAAATTTGTTATCTGCAGTAGAAATAACAGTTTTAAAAATAATTCAGAATTCTAGTTCAAAGGAATACCTACGAACTTTATTCTGTAATATGTACGGAATCATCCTGAAATATCGGATCCTCTGTATATTGAGACATGTCCTCAAATGTTGGAAAAACATGATTTGAGATGAGTTTCTCATATTTTTCTTCATTCATTATTCCATCTATTATTTTTAATGGGCCAACTCCATAGGCTGTGATGCACCCCCTAGCCATAACATATGGTGAATGTTTTATAGTTGTCAATATGCACCGAGGCCCAATTTTTCTTTTTGTCTTCGACGAGCATTCTGCTTTCCTTCTTGTCCAAATAAATTGAAGTTGTGTTTGTCGAAGAAAATCACTCGCGGTCAATCATCAAATGTCCATTCCTAATGGTTTTCAGCCTACTGAAGCCGATTAGCCTTCATTTTCTCAGTTAAGAGTGATTTTTCTGCGGGTCTCTTAGACATGAAACCATGTTTATTTTATTTTTTTCAACTGTACGAACACTTACGTTAGCATAGTTTGTAGTTTTTAACTCCCTCTTCAATTTTGGAGCACTAAAGAAAGGGGTTTATAATACCTTCAATTTTAATTCCCGGTCCTCTTTTTCTGTGGTTTTTTTTAGCACCAGTACCTTTTTTCCTCTCCAAGTTCCATGAATTTTAAAAATTTTTCAAAAATTTCATTGCGGAAGATTCTGCGTACCTAACCTATCCTATTTCTCTTTTAGAAATATTTTCTTCATACAATGTAAGAACCGGACTTTTTTCCTCAACTGACATTTGTTTTTTTCCACTCATTTTACTTTACTTTTTTTTATATTAAAAATTACTCTTTAAATTTCACTAGCTAAATAAAGAAGAATAAATCTTTCGGGACTTTATATAGGGTGCAGTGGGACAGATCCTATTATAGATGTAGAAAAACCCAACATTATGAATCATAAAATGAACACAAAAGACATTTGTTTTTGAAAATGTATGAATATTAGCAGTGCACACTTTTCTATTTCGCTAGCTGTATATATATACATATATGTAAATAAAATAAAACAATAAAAACGGCATCTCTGGATTTCAGTAACATTTTTTATAGCTTCAGAAAATATTTTTAAAAAAATCAATAAAAATCAATAAATTTTTCATATTAACCTGCATTCAATAATAATCAGAAAACAGATTCAAATTTATAATTATGCATTATATATACACAAAGTTATACTGAAAACTGGTTTGGTTATACCAAAAAATATATAGACAGAAAGAATTCTTATGTAGTATAAAAATGTCTCATACAAAAATTTTTGTTCTGGGGTTCCAATGTTGGAACCCCATTAGTGAAATAGCTTCGAATGTACATCGGCATGTTTCAGTTTTGTTGAAAAAGCTTTTACTTCTGAATAGAAGTACATACATGCGAATACGACAATGCGAGTATATTAGTCATAAAATTAGAAAGCTCTTCTCATATCTTTTTTTACTGCAATCCTACTATGACGATGACGAGCTGATGTAATGTTATTGGGCATGAACACATTAGGTGGTTATAACAACGGACGCAAACTGGTTTTAAAACCAGTTTTTACAACTGCTCAAATTACACCTGAAGGTGGCACGACCAGTTGTAACGTGAGTGTGAGTGTATTACATTCGTGAAGCTAAAATTATTTTGGATGATTCTTATTATACCAAGTTAAAAAAAATTATACCATTATTGTTACTCCCAGCGCAAAATAACCGGTTTAACCACCTAATGTGTACAGGCAGATTGATGGTGTCAGTATCACTCATTCTATTCACATATGTTTAATCATTTGCAATTTATTTGCGTTGAAAGAAGGTGTTATTCGCAGCCATTAAAATTTATTTGAATGATTTTTGTGTATTAGGAGAAAAATTTAGAACTTTCATTTATGTTTTTTTATTGAAATTTTTTTTTTATATTTGATTTAACACACAAGAGTAAATTTTTTTTTAATTTTTCATTCATCTTGATCATGTTTGAAACAAAACTTAAATTTCAAAGTGTTTTAAAGCATAGTTAAAAAAGCTTTCACTTCCTTCCTTCTCTTACCGTACTGCTCTATAGACTAATGTAATAAATTCAATTTTTAGTCGATACTACATAAGACTTCTTTCTGTCTATTTATTTATTTGTTATACATAAATCACTTATTCCATACCTGAATGGATAATATAAAAAAAATTTTTGATCATTTCAAATTTGAAGTTGGAATTTCAAAACGTTAGTTCAATTTTTGCTCGACAGATACAACAGACAAGGTTTCGTTTAGAAGCTTTTATTGAAATAGACTGAAAATACAAATGTACTACGGGAAATATCTATTGCATTCTATTATTTTTGACTTAAGTCTATGTGGTTGGTGCCCTAGCTCTCCTCAAGATTAAAGCTTTTTAAGAAGCTTATAAACAAAATTAAAACTTGAAACTCGAAATATCAAACACTGTGAAATTATAAAAATATCTTGAGTAGATGTATTAATTTTATTGATAATAGATAAATTTAAATTAAATTCATGTATTTTGCAAGCATGTATTTCAAAGAAGATATTAGTGATAAAGAAATCAGTAAAATACCTACATATAATAATTACGAGAAGAACAAAACAAATTAAAATATTTACGTCCTGATTTTTTACAAGATTTAGGATGAGCAAAATGTCAAATTTTTATATCTTAGAGTTAATTAAACCACATATACAAAGCCGTACAACTTGGTAAATTATCTGTAAAGAATATGTGCTAAACACGATATACTATTGAGTTGTTTGTACTATTTTTTTTATATCTAAACTTCTGTAATTTATTCAAAATTATATAAAAAATATTAGAAATCGTAATACTCGTACAATTACCACATGAAAACGATAGAAATGTTAAATACTTAAGGAAAGCTGTTTCTCTGTAAAACGTTTAAAAAAAACCTATACTTAAGTATGAAATCTCACTTAACTTATACTGTACTTTAGTGTTGACTGTAAAACTGGGCCTTAGTTAAACACTTTGTATATTACTTACTTTTTCTCTCATTAGTTTTTAAATCAATTTTTGTAACATTTGATGTGTCTTTTTGATGAAAATAAAATGCATTATTGAATACTACATGAGCATTGCCCTGTTAAAATAGAAAAATACAAAAATTAAAAAAACAGAAAAATATACCGGGTGTTTCAGATCTGATGGACTTAAATAAGCAGGGTGGTAGGTCTTGTCGAGACAAACAAAACATCATATTTGGTAGGTCAATCTCAACGGTTTCCCGGGTACGGGGGGTTAAAGATTTCTGCGACTTTTTTTGTGATACACCCTGTATTTTCGTTTTGGCTTATTGTATATCAATGATACGCATATGTAACAAAATGAAACCCTTTGCCCTTTCAATTGACATAAGCACAATCTTTTCATCTTCCTTATCACATAAGTTATTAGCGATCAAATTCAAAAATTTAGAATTTTTTACCTAAATTTTTGAAAGCACTCAGTGAATCTTTAACCCCCCGTACCCGGGAAACCGTTGAGATTGACCTACCAAATATGATTTTTTGTTTGTCTCGACAAGACCTACCACCCTGCTTATTTAAGTCCATCAGATCTGAAACACGCTGTATATATGTATGTATATATATTAATTGATTTTTCATACTGAAAATCCTTCTTTAATGTCATGAATTTTATATTCATTTCTTCGATATTTTAATTTATCAGAATATTCATATAATATTTTATCATTGTCTTCGGTTGTTGCCCAAATTTTTTCTTTACTCTCATTTCTTGCAGCTGGATCTTTTAACCATGCTCCATATGCTTTATTTTTATAATTATGATATACTGGTTTTCCAATTCCATATAAGAGACAATCTTTAATACAAATGTAAGAAAAAAGAATCAAATTAATTTCATATTATTGAAATCATATTTTTATTTATCGATCAAATTTTTCTACAATTTTGTTTTATTTTCTCTTTTTCTAAAAATAAAATTTCGGAATTTAGAAATTTATTAATTTAATTTTTTTTTCTTCGTAAAAGACTTATTAATATGAGTTATAATTCGTATAAATCGTATTTTTTTGTGCAAATAATTTACTACCTGATTCTCTTTTTGGTAATCCTTGATAAGTGAAATTACCACTTGGATACATATAAATCTCTCCAATAAAACTATCTTTGCATCTTTTTTTCCATTTTTTTAAATACGTGAAAATGTAAAAGTCATGAAAGAAAAAAAACAATAATAAAAGAACATAAATTCAAACATTGTATACATTTAGTAACAAACAAAAAAAGTATGGACAAAAATAATATGTATAGTTGGAATATTTTGTACTCGTATTTATATGTTTTGTACAAGCACAATATGTGTTATGCATTAAACAATTAACATACTTTGGTTCTGGACATGTAGGACATATCGGTGCAGGAGGACATATCCTTTCTGGTGGTCTCTTACCAAAAACTGCAATACTATTTCTTTCTATTGGTATAAAAGATTTTGTTTCTGATGCACAAAAATATAAAAAAAAAGTGAAAAAGTAAATAAAAAACAATAATTAGATAGAAAAGGATATCTATTTCAAAAATTATGGTAAGTATTTTTCATTAAAACTTTCCTATATTTGTCTATCGAAAAAATATAAAAATAAAAACGTAGATAATTTATTATAGGAGAAAAATTTTGTTTTGTTTTTGTATTTTACCTCTTACATGTAATATAGCTGTTGTTGTATTGAGAGTATTCCTAGCTACACAAAAATAGTCACCAAAATCCATTTCTGTCATATTATTTATAGTAAGCACCATTGTTGTTTTATAACTTTTTGATTCATCAACGTTAGAAATAAAATATGAAATGAATAAAACGTGTAGTAAGATATTATTTTAAAGTAAAACATTTTTTTTTAAAGTTATACTATATGGGCCTTAATAATAGACCTTTACTAAGTCGTTAATAACAACTTAGTCCTTTGCTAATGAAATTTAGGTACTAATAGACAATTTAGTCTTGACTTTTGCTTAGTTTTGATACTAAAATTAAATTACAGTGTAGTCAATACTAAACTCTGATTATTTTATGACAATTTACTGTTTATGCTATTTATTTTGAAAAATTAAAGAATATAAAGACAGACAAATCCTTCTTTTGTTAAATGAATTTGGGGAAGAATTTATTAGAAGATATTCTACATGAATCTTCATCTTTGCATTAGTTTTTTTTCAAATCGGTTTTAATTATAACAATAACAAAAATTTTAATAAAAAAAGTAATTGAATTTAACATTAAATTAACAAAAACAAAAGTTTATTGCAATAGCTAATTGTTTCCTTTTTTTCTATTTTCAAATTAATTAGTTTCACGATTTTTTATTAAACAATATAAACCTAGTAATGGCATGACATAGTAAAGTTTAGCCGTGGTTATGTTACTGTTTAACAGCTGATTAACTATCGTTAACCATCCTCGAAAGTGTGGTAAATTTTTAACTACAAATAGTTAAAAATTAACCATACCATGGATGTTTCCGAACGCGTGAAAGTTATGTTGGTGGTTATGTTTCTCTTTACCACAGACTTTTTAAACTACTGAAACTTATATGTTGACTATAACAAAAATAATTGAACCCAATAGATATTCCCCGTAGTACATTTGTATTTTCATTTTAAAATTAAAAATGATTGAAAGAATTTTTTTGTCTCATCCATTCATGCTTACAATAAGTGATTTGTGTATAACCAAACCTGTAATTATGTACATAATAAGTAATATAAGTAATTATGTACATATTTTTCAATGCACTTTTCATTTAACATTCGTTTTTTTTTTTCTTTTTTTTTTTTCAAATTTGTTTGTTACGTAGGTCAGTATTTTCTTTTATTTATTCATCCACAAAATATAAATACATACATATATGTATACATATACAGGGTGATTCAGTTTAGGTGTCCGAACCGGAAACTACGGATAGGTGATAGGTCTCGGAGAGACGAACAAATAATCGTATAGGAGGTGGTGGGGGTGGTTGTCAATCTCAACCGTTACGGAGTTAGAGGGGGGCAAAGATTTTTGGTACTTTTTTTTGTTTTACCTTATAAATTTTTACAGGGGCACGTTAGGGTCATCTTTCTTATTGCAATTATAGAGAACCCCCGTTTCTTTCCAACAATATCTTGCATGTCTCTGAACCTCCTGCCATTCAAAAGTTATAAGGCCTCAAATCTAAAATATTGTCATTTTTTTACCCATTTTTTGACTTTAACCCTATTTTTCTCGAGTAGTGCTCGAAATTAACCCTCATTTATTATTGCAGAAAATGAAAGTTCAAAATATTATACATAAATATATGTATGCATGAACTGGTACTTACCTAAGTGGATAAGTTTCTATACGATATTTTTCTCCAGGATCTAAAAGTTTACCATCTAAAGAGCGTTCCCAATATCGTATTGCTTCAGGAAATGATTCAATCTAAGTTCAAAAGAATAAAATACATGCATATATAGAAAAGTATGTACATACATATAGTTAATATAGTTATTAAAAAACAATATAGGCGAAATATGAATGTTGAAAAATTATATATGTACTACATAATATACCTAATAATAATAATTAATGATACATAGAATAAATATGTAGGTATTCGACTAAAAACTAAAAAAAAAACTTGAATTTTAGAAATTTAAAATTTATACCACAAAAAAATAAGAAAAAATAATAGAAGATACGGAGATTAAATTTAATCTTTGAGTCTACATCACTGTCGTTTATCTTCTAGTCTACACCACGGGTCTGTGCAGACCTGTTTGATACCAGTTTGTATTGAAATAAGCTCTGTGAATTCGGGAAGTTGATCAAACTAATATTTTTGAATTCAATTTAGAATAAATTTATTATTTTTAGTCTACATCTTTTTTTGAACATTTAAAGCATTTTTGAAACTTTTTACAATGCTGTGAACATACTGGTTCTGAACAATCAGTAAATTTAAAGCGCGTTTTTCGTTGTAATTATTATTGCTTCAAAATAATTTACATGAGGATCTTGTAGATGGTGCAACACTGCACCTTAATTTTGTGTCTTTTTCAAATAAATGCTAATAAATGGTATGTAAATTTCATTTAAAATATCCCGTAATCTATGATTTTAAATCACGTTGCACGAAACATTTAATTTTAAAATAAGAATTGTAATAATATTTAGAAATAATTATGTTAGTCAGTCTATCTTTACTTCTCGTCATATTAAGACTATTTCTCCGGTTAACATTTGTTTAATTCTCGAGTAATAGAAGATTAAGATTAAATAAGATAAAGTGTTTTAAATCAAGAAAGTTTTTATGAAGACTAACAAGGCGTTTTAATTAAACATATTTTTTTTTACAATATCGTTGGTTAAAAACTTATGTTATACTTACATATAAAAGTGTGATTATTATTACATTTACTTGAAATGTCTATAATCATTTGATATAACAGGTACGAATAGATTATATGTATCGTGTATAAAACTATAAATATTAAATATTGTAATATAAAAGTAATATAAATAGCAAATACATATGTATGTATTATGTATGTTGTTGCACATATAAAATGTATTTGAATAGATGTATTACATGATATTAACACTTAAGCCTACTTTACACTATACGATTTATCATATGATTTTTTGTATGATCGATGTAATTTGTTTTTGTAACAACAACAACAAAGTACACTAGTCATATGATAAATCGTATAGTGTAAAGTAGGCTTTAGTTATTCTTCTAATAGGCAAAAAAAATGTCAATATTTGCAAATACTATGTTAACTTTTTTTAAAACGTAAATCTTCGTGGATGTCTTAGGAAGTCAGAATGGAAAAACGTAAATTTACGTGTCCCGTACGTTATGTGTTTAGAAATTTTATAGGTGGAATTATTAAAAATGTTTGAGGGTATCATGTACAGTAAATAATATATTATTATCAGATTATGCTTAGTATCTTATAACCTTGATTGACAGTTTCTTTGTTTTCAAAAAAAAAAAAAAAAAAAAAAAACACATTATATTATACATGTAGAAAAAGAAAGATTTTTAAGATAAAATAGCTACGATATATAATCATTATAATAAGCTGGCTACTCAGCAAAGAGAGGTAATAGTGACGTACGCAAAAAGTATTAAGTATTAAGAGATTCCTTCATGAGGAACGGAAAAATTCACGTTTTCTACTTGTTTATAAAAATTTATCTGAGAAAGCTCAAAAACTCACTTGAGAAAACTCTTTTCTGAAGCTCTTTCGAATTCAATAGAATGAATTGGGATATGAAAAACATATGACATATGTTGATGATGAAATAAGTGAATATATAACGATGGCAATGATATGATTGTATTCGTAAATTGCTGTATGAATCAATATGGATATTTTGTGTACTTATATATAATCTATCTGCCTGTACATATTAGGTGGTTAAACCAGTTATTTTGTGCTGGTTGTAACAATAATGGTATAATTTTTTTCAACTTGATATAATAAGAAATCATCCAAAATAATTTTAGCTTCACGAATGTAATACACTCACACTCTCATTACAACTGGTCGTGCCACCTTCAGATGTAATTTGAGCAGTTGTAAAAACAGGTGTTACAACCACCTAATGTGTTCATGCCCTATAATGCTTAGAACTGGTATAAATGATTTTAGTTTTTTTTTTTTTCTTTAGTTCTGTGTCATTTTTTTACAGCTGAAATTTAATGATATTATTTTAAAATTTTTGTTGTTAAGAGCTCTATAGCATCTAGTTGGAGGGATCTCTTTAAAATTATCTTTTACGCTTTTCTTGTATTTTTTGTTTGTTTTCAAGATAAATATCGAAACAAGGCAAAAAATCGCATTGACGTAGGTCAAGGTTGTCATTAGAAGAAAAACAAAAAAGAAATATAAATACATTTTAATTAATTGAGAATTTTTCACTTTCACTTACTTAAAAATAATATTTTCTAATTTATAATACATAATAGGTATATTAATAATTTTTCTATTATATACTACATACCTACCATATTTTATTCAAAAACTGAATATAATTACATACATATATGTATATGTACATAAGGTCAAATTATATTAATGCAATTATACATTAAAAATCTTTAAAAGGGAAGAAAGAAATATTTTAAGACTTTTTGTATATATGATTAGAAAAAAACACAATGTTTTCGCTTGCATGTGTGCATTCAAGCTTCAGAGCATAATGTAAAACAAAATTTATCTTATAAAACAAAAAATCAAAGATTGAAAGCTTTTTCTTTTTCATAAAAAATAAAAATATGATACCTCCTTCTCTGCCCGCACGGGGTCCGTATCAATTTTGTTTCATTTTCTTTTTCGCATCTCTATATTATTTCAATTCTCTTTGCGTACGTGACGTTGAAGAAACAGCAGTTGGTGTGAATTGGTGGCGATGTAAAGCGTAGCATTTTTAGTGGCGATACATTATAAATTACAGTGGCGATTAATATAAGTTCATGTGTTATGAATTAAATGTATATTATTGAAATAATAATAAACAAATATTAAAACTATTAAGACCTACATACATACATATAAATATTTTAATACAATAAGAGTAATTCCAAAACATTGATAATGAAAGGAATATAAAATAAGTACTATTAAAAATATCTAAAGATAATATTCTAAAATATTATCAGTAAAATTTACTTACTTCACATTCAAGAGTTACTGACCCACCATCCAATGCATAAATAATTTGTTTTCGAACTGTTATGAATGGTGAAACTGTTTAAAATCATAAAAATTAGTATATTAATAATAACAAAGAAAGAATTTTTAGGTTTGTTCGAGATTTTTCACAGGTAAGAAAAAACATTATCTACATACGAGTATGTATATATTAAGTCTTTATATTATGTACTTACAATGTACTTCAACATTAAATGTAGCATGAGCTGCTGGCGGTATTCCATTATCAGCAACACAACTATATGTTGTCATATGATTTCTAGTGATGTTTGTTATATTGAGGGTATGTCCATTGACAGAAGACACTGTTCAAAATTTTTGTGTTAACATGGAATCTAATGAAATAATAAGCGAAACGCAATAAGTCAATAAGATTTGTTTTTTCTTACATTCTTCCCTGCCAGTTGTGATTGTTCGATTATCAATTCTTCTCCATTCAACTCTCGGTAATGGTGAACCATTAGCAGTACATGATAACACAAGATTCATACCTTCTTCAACAATAACATTTCGTGTGTAATTTGAAAATCCAATATCTTTAAAAAAATATAATAAATTAAATTCATTTTATATAATAAAAAAAAATTAATAACGGAGTGTACTAACCAGCAATTGATGGAGGAATTAATAGCTCATGAGAAAATGTTCCATTCACCTTATATTTCCATGCATTAATTCCTGGTATTCCAGGTGTACCATTTACACCAGGTTTTCCTGGTCTACCACGTGCACCAGTTAATCCTAATGAAAACAAATAATAAAAAAAATTAGTCAGTCATGCTTAGTTTAGATATGTTATGTATTAAGTATGTATAGTAAAGTAGTACTTTTGTAAAATTAAGATAAGTGTTTTAGTTACATATTGGTTATTTAAATCCTAGTTCTTTTAAAGAATCCTTACATATGTTTCTTTGTTTACCTCTTGGTCCAGGTTCTCCAGGAGGACCCATGGCACCTTTGGGTCCTGGTGCACCATCTCTTCCATTTTGACCATCTCTTCCATCTCTGCCTGGTAAACCATCTTTGCCATCTTTACCAGGTATACCATCTGCCCCAGCTCTTCCAGGTACACCATCTAAGCCAGGTTCTCCAGGTACACCATCACGGCCATCTAAACCTGGATTACCTGGTATTCCAGGTTCACCTTTAGGGCCTCTTGGTCCAGGTTGGCCCTCCCGACCATCTAATCCTGGTGGCCCTGGAAGACCAACATCACCACGATTCCCTTTGTGTCCCGGTACACCTGGTAAGCCAGCAGGTCCTGGTAATCCAACAGGTCCGACAGGTCCAGGTGGTCCAGCTGGACTTGGCGGACAATATTCTCGAGTACCTTTACAAAACCCTGTAATGACTTTTTCCTAATTTGGAAATGTGAAACAAAAAAAATTAAATGTTTTTTTATTATTCCATGTGTAAAATAAATTAAACTTACTGGGACTCTACAATATGATGTTAAATAAACCCAGTCATCACCTCCTGGAGCCGCACCTTTCGTTCCAGACCGTCGGATAATTTCAGAATCTTGTTTTTCTAACTCTTTGCGATAATTCGGATTAAAAAATTCAACTTCTGGTTCTGAAATAATTAAATAATAATAAAATCTTATACTGAATATAGATACATTATGTATATGTAAATATATGAAAATGAATGAATAAGGATAATGAATAAGATATCGATTACCTCGTCTTGAAGATGTTATTGAAGATGCATCTCTACGAATTCTTTTATTCCCTTGAAATTCTAATGGTCTAGAGTATTTACGTTCATTTTTAACAATTTCATTTACATAAGGCAACTGATAGCTATGAAAACATTTTTCATAAATAAGAATAAAATAATACTGTAAATAACAAAAATTTTGGAAAAAAAAATAAGGAGATTCTAAAATTTTCTTTTTATTTTACTGACGATTTCAAGACCAAAATTTAAAATTTGTTTATCTTTTAAATAATTATAATATTCTTACCTTTTGTATCGATAATTTGTTGTTGTATCAGTCTGATATTTATTATTATTATTATTTAAATTTTGATAATGTTTACTTTTTAAAATATCATTAAAAATATTTTGTATAATATTTAAATTTAATTCACGTTTTAGATTAGCTCTAAATACATGAATACCAGTTACATTATTTATATATGAATATAAAAGAATTGTAATTGTTAATAAACATAGAAATAATGTTCCTAATAATAAATAAACTACACATAACGATCCACCATTTTTATTATTATTATTAAAATTTGTATGATTTTTATTTATTTTATTTGTATTATAGCACGTCAATTTTTTATTTGTATTTTGATGATTCAATGATAAATTATTTATCATATTTTTTGCTTTAAGCAATTTTTCATATTTTTGTACTTTATATGAATTTATTTTATCATTATTACCTATTTTATTTCCATTTTGTAGCTGTTGTTGTTGAGGATGTTTTTGATCTTGTTGATACATATTTTCCATAGATATTATTATTATTTTATTATTATCACTTTTTTAATTTTTTTAGTACATATTCCAAATTCAATTTATTATCCCGAAAAACATATTGTATTTAAACATTTTGTATTAAAAAAAGTGTGTAAGTGATTAAAAAAAATATTTTTTAATTAAAAGTTATGTTAGGGAATCAAATTAATTCTTTTCTTGTATTTATCTTTTTTGTATATTTATTCATTAATCATAAATTTTATGTTAGATATTTTCAAGCTTTCTTTTTCTCTTAAAATAAATATTTTGACATAAATAATCACTTTTTCTTGACACAGAATGCGCTGCTATCGAGTTAGATTATACCTGAATAAATAATTAGTATTTCATCTGCCAGCTAAAATTAGGTGGCAGCTAATGCTGGAGTTCTTCGCTTTTGGCTATCTCCGGGCTAACGTTAGACAGAAGATAGCTAATAGATGATACAACAAGGCGAACAATAATTGAAAATTTTTTTAGAACAAAAACCTCAACTGTTTTTTATTCAAATTGTAATAAAAAATTTAGGAATGCTTCTTGTATGAATAGTTGTATTTTTTTCCATACTTTACTTACATTCTAAAAAAACATACTAAAAATTAATTATTTTTTTTTGCATTTGGCTTAATTGTTTTTTCTTAATTTCTATTTCCAGTTTTAAATTTTTGCACTACCAGTTGGTAGAGCTCTTCTTTTCTTTCATTTTCTATTTTTAAACTCTATTTGCATTTCCAATACCTTTTCTTTTAAATTTGGTATATTATTTGTCTTTTTATTGTGGAATAAAAACCTATTTTTTCTTGGAGTTTTGTTAGCTTTTTCTGATTTTAACCTGTTGAGGTTGAAGTTGAAGGTGCAGAGTCATCATCTATAGGGTGATCAGGCTGTACGACTTCTGGAAATACAAAAATTATTTTTTTAAACTGTTTTTAATCATTGTTTCCCAAACCTTAATAACTTACCAATTAAATCATTAGCTAAGTATTCAGCATCCATTATTTCTTCATTGGCATTCTGCATATCAAGTACTTTACTAGAGTCTGTAATATAAATTGAAAATATTGAAAAATGTAAGTTTAAATTAGCTTGATTTAGTTCATGTAGGTAGAATAGAATACAGTTTTTCACAATTAATACTTACTTTATACATCGTCATCATTAATATCACCACCAAATCTGGCTGACAGACCAACCATTGTTGCTGGGTCCACCAGCGATAGCAATTTTTCATCTAATTTTGTTAAC
This sequence comes from Bombylius discolor, assembly GCA_939192795.1. Classification (NCBI taxonomy): domain Eukaryota; kingdom Metazoa; phylum Arthropoda; class Insecta; order Diptera; family Bombyliidae; genus Bombylius; species Bombylius discolor. Next base: position 32,710,791 of record OW584243.1, on the reverse strand, counting down.
TGTGTCCCCAAAATTGGTACACCACCTGTTTTTAATCTTTCAGCTTTTTGTTTGCTCAACTTATTTCTTATAACTTTTTTTAAATATTCATATTTTGTTTTTAAATTCTGTAAGCTTCTTTTTTTATTAGTTGGACCGCTGGCATTAAATTTGTTAGTAATTTCCTCCCACGCCTTATTTTTTTGTTGCCACGTTGTGACATCAGATTTTTTATTTTCTGTGATTTTTATACTGTTCTACAATATGCAAAAGCACTTCCACTTCACTTTCAGAAAAATTTGATGTTCTTTTCTCCATTTATTTTTAAAAGACAAAAGAAGAATTACCTAGTAAATATTAAATTTGAATTTTTTGACAGCAAGTTGACAGCGAGTATCGAATCAAATTGACAAATTCATCATTCGTCAGTTTCAGTTTACCAGCTGTTTTGGTGGCTGTGGAAGTGATCACCCAAAAGTAAGCGTTCATATAAGGTGATTACTTTTCTGGTGATAAAAACTAGACATGCTACTAACTTCAGACTGAATTTTGACAGTGACCGACTCCAAACCGATTTTAAAACCTGTTTTTACAACTGCTCAAATTACATCTGCAGACTGCAGGTGACACGACCAGTTGTAATGAGAGTGTGAGTGTATTACACCCGTAAAGCTAAAATTATTTTGGATGATTCTTATTATACCAAGTTGGAAAAAATTATACCATTACTGCTGTAACCAGCGCATAATAACCGGTTTAACCACCTAATGTGTAAAGGCAGAATAGTTTTGTTTACAAAAATTCTTTGATTCTGTTTTTAATTCTTTGGTAAAATGTTCGTTTCAGTGGCAATTTATGACTCCGATTAGGGAGATGGGGTTACAAATACAAAGAAAGTGAGACGAAATATACGAGATAGGATTACGAGTAATCCTTTAGAAATGCCTAATTCAGAGTAAGTGTAGTGTAAATTTGATATAAAACTTCCTGCTATAAGTTATCTTTTAGATTTGTAAAGAAATTTCGTATATCAAAGGAAACTTTCAAATACATATTGAATAAAATTAATTTGAGCGATGGATGTCGAAGAACATTTTTTTTTCCGGTTTTAAAATTATGTGCGACGTTAGAGTTACTTGGTGGAGGAGGTTATCAATGCAAACTGCAATCATACAATTATTATGGCGAAAAGTACTTTGTCGCAAATATTTGATGAAGTTTTATTAAAAATGGAAGATATTTTATGTCCACTATGGATTAAATTTGAATTTTTCTATTCAACTGTAGAAAATTGTTTTAGAAAATATAAAATTCCAGGAGGTAAGCGTAAGTTCTCACCTCACTTTAGTGATGTGCAAATCGGACTATCCGATCCGTATCTTCCGATCGGATCCAGTAAGTAACGAGAAGATACGGACCGGATAGTCTGATCTGATTCGCACATCACTATTCTGAGACAAAATAAACATATTATTTTACTTTAACATATACATATTTTATTTTAAATATAAAAATTCAAGCACCAATCGAATCACATAGGAAAAAAAAAATTAATAATAAAATAATCACTGTGGCCTGAAAGCAATTGAAATATATAGGGCTTCTGTTTTTTAGTGACTGAATAGTTGAGATAGTCTATTTTTTTTTTCAATTTTCTGTTTAACTCAACAATTTGAGAAAAAAAATAAATCGCATTTTTGATTTTAATAAAAATAAGCAAAAAACTTTTTTAATATTTACTTTTAGACTCATGTAAATCAAATTCGCAATCAAACGATAATTAGTTTGAAATTTTCTCTTTTGATAAAGTTGTTAATTTACATACATTTGAAAATAAATTATAATTTGTACTCAAATCATTTAAACTAACAGCATTAAAAATAGGTAATTTAGTTTCAATTTTTTCATCTGATATATTACTTTCAGATTTTGAAAAAAAAATTTCATTACTTAATGCTTTAATTTTAATTAGAGAATTACTTATATGTTTTTTTGAATTTTGGAATAAAATTTTACTTTTATTCTCACTACTAACATTACTACCACTGATAATTTTCGAAATTTTATTGCAATTATTTTCGTTTAACATAACATTTGTTGATGTTGAACATTTTCGTAAATTTGATGATGAATTTAATATTGTAGCTTTTCTAATTGATGTTTCAAATTTTTTTATTTTTTCATCTGTTGATGCACTCGTCATTGTTGATACTGACGAAGTCATAGTTGAAATACCAGTGAAATTTGTTGAAATATTTTTATATTCAACATCAGTTCTTGACAAATTACTACAAATTTGATTTTTTGAAGCAGATGATAAAGTTTTTCCTAGAATATAGCGTGCTTTGTGATTATTGTTGCTGCTGTTAGAAATTTGTCTTTTTTGTGATTTTTCAGAACTACACCATTGTTTGATACTTGAAATTGGTGAAATATTAGTAGTAGTTGTTGTTGTTGACATTGTTTTGTGTGATGATGATGATGCAGAAGGAATTATATTGCTTTTTGAAATATTTTCCGCTGATATGATACAATAACTATTATTTATTGCACAACCTGTAATACATATATGTATATAGTTTTATTTAATCTATATCTATTTATTTTGCTATAATAGTATAACAAATAATTTAACCTTTAGATAATTCAGTTACATTTAAACTTTGTAATTGCTGTTGTGTATCATGGAGAGATGAAATTAAAATTTTATCAGAATTAATACATTGATCTGACATTTGTGATGTTATTGCTTCTATATTTTGAATGGTAAGAGATCTGCCTGATGTAACGAAAGCAATTTAAAAAAAAAATATATTTTCAGTTTAATAGTTTTAAAATGAATAATTAAGGGCGGTATTTACCAAAGTGATTTATCTCAAACTTGTAACTTTATTCACCAACAAAGTTTAGCTTCGATTTTTAAATTGAGTCTCAATTTACAAAAAAGTAACTTAAGTTAAATCGAGCTTTTTCTTTTCTTTTTTAAATTTTAATTACTATAGTGAATTAAATTCGTTTTAGATTTAATCGTAGTTTAAACCACAATGGTGAGTACGACCCCTAAATGTTTATAGTTAAAAAGTATATCTACTCATAAACAAATTTTCAGTATTTACCATTATCATCATAGAATTTTTCTTGATGAGATTCTAAAATGAGCTTTTCTTTATTTTCATCATTATCAACCTCTTCACCATCTATTATTGAATCTTCATCAACTAATGATAAGCTATCTTGTGGTGATGTTGTTGATAACGCTGTAATTGATGAATATACTTGTCCAGTGTAATATTTTTCAGGGTGTGCTTCATATGATTCACATGGTACAATCCATGCAAAATTGAATAATGACGGATTTATATCTTGATTTATCCAAGGATCAGACATTAATTGACGCATTGTATAACGTTTATTTGGATCTTTATCAAGCATACCTAACAATAAATTTTCTAAATTTTTACTAACTTTATGTGGTATTATTAAATCAGCACGTAAAGTTTCTTCAACATCTAAAAATGGATTTTCAAAAAACATTAAAACATATAATGTAACACCTAATGACCACATTTCTAGTTCTGGTCCAGCATATTTATTACCGGCTAATACTTCTGGACTACAATATTCTGTTGTACCAAAAAATGTTGAAAATAGTTTACCTTCTTCCATAAATGTTGCTGAACCAAAATCAATTAATTTAACATGGAAATTTTGATCAATTATAATATTTTCATCTTTAATATCACGATGTAGTATATTTAATGAATGTAAATAATTTACAGCACTTGTTATTTGTTTAAATATAAAACATCCTAATTTCTCATCAATTAATGGACGACGATCGATAAATTCAAATAAATCCATTCCAGAACCATGCTTTTCCATCACTAATTGAAAAAATTTCTCATTTTCAAATACATCATGTACTGTTACAATATTTGGATGTTTAACTGTTGTTAATAAATATATTTCCATTGGTATTTCTTTTTTATCTTCAGTTACTATCATAAATTGTGGACATAATTTTTCTTTTAAAATAAATTTTGCTATAACTAGTAAACGATCTGAATTACGATATGCCATTTTAACATAACCATATGCTCCTTTACCAATTTGTTTTAATGTTGTATAGTGCTTACTAAATTCTCCACTTATTTGTTCGTCTTCACATTGCGAAATTAATGATACAGAGTTTGGACGAGATAATGAATTTTGTGCTGCGGTATTTTTAATTGCTTGTCCTAATGAATGTTCAATTGTACTTGTTACACTATTAAAAGTTAATGTTAAATTTTGTGTTCTATCACAGTTTTCACCACCATAACCACTATATCCATCATTATTACCATATTCATGACACTCATCATAAATAGTATTAAGATCACGACATAACCATACACAATATATTCGCCTACCACAAGGTAATATTTGTTTCGATATTGTGTATAAAATATCAATAACATTACTATCATTATGTATTGCTTCACCTCTATATTTACCATCTAAATATTGTACTGTATTTTGTACAAGTGATGTTGATGAAGATTGTTTATTAACAAATAATGTTGGTGTAGATGTAGGTGCTGCTATATTTGTTGTTACGACTACTGTAGATGTTTGCATAGTTGTTCTATCTGTTCTAAAATTTTCATTTTTATTATTTACTATGTTTTCACTACCACAAATCATACTAGTTGAACGTGAAAAAAAAGATGATGAAAAATCAGAAAAATTCTTAGATGCTGCTGATGTTTGTGTTGTTATATTAATTGAATAAGATTGATTTAGAGTTGAATCATCGTTAACTGGTGTTAATAAATCACTACCATTATTTAAAGTTACATTTATAGATTTTAAATTTGGTATATTTTTATCATTTTCTGAATTTTCTTGAGAAGGAAGATGATATGGACTGTGATAAATATCTTTTTTATTACTGCTGCTAGTTGTCGAAACATACTCATTACTTTGGACTGATGAAAATAACATATTTTTAGAGTACCCTGCAGTTGAAAATGATGTTGAAGATGATGATGGCAATACATTTAATGATACTGTTGCAATTGTAGTTGCTGTTATATTTTGTTGTTGCTGCTGATGCATACCAATAGCACAAACTGGATCAGTTTCAGTTTCAGAACCATTATTATCTAATGATTCAGTTGCATTACGACTTCTTGTTACACCTAGATATTCGATTTCTTGTCCAAAATTTGGTATTAATTTTGATATATGTTGGTTTAACATTTTATGTTGTGCATATCCAAACATTAACATTGAAAAATGATGATTACACGATTCAATAAAACCATATTCATCAATTACCAATAACCCACTTAAATTTTGAAATACCCATACTGTAACGGTGTATAAGTTATTCAAATTAATATTACTATTAACGTTGCTGCTATTATTTATATTTGATGTTGATGATGATGACAATCCACCTATATTAACTGATGCTAAATTCATCGTTGTTGTAATATCTCCACTAGTTATATTATTATCACTGACAGTTACTGATGTTGCTACTGCTGTTGTTGCTGTAGTTGTAGTTGTAGTTGTTGTTGATGATGATGATGTTATGACGGTCAATAATGGTACGGCTGGCTTTCCTATTGGATTATCATTGTGATGACTGATAAGTAAGCATAATGGAAATGATATACCATCAACTGTTTTACCAGTTGCTTTTTGTTTTCGTATATGCTTTGGCATATTTGTGGTACTACTAGAAATATCTAATGGTAATAATATAGCTGGAATCAGTACAGATATTTCTAGTCCAATTAAACGTTCAAGTGATTCAAATTGAAATAGCATTAAACATTCATAATCAGCACTAATTATAATACCATTATGGTCAATAGTAAATTGACAAATTTTTCTTTCTACTGGTTCAGCAACAGCTAAACAACGACCATCATTATCGATTTGTCGTATCCATAATGATACAGCGACTTTATTGTTAGTTTTGGTGTTTATTTCAACAACCTGCAATTGTTACATGATTTTATTCCATAAAGTAAGTAATTTAAAATGATACTAAGAAAGCTAAAAGATAATCTTAAAAATATTTTCAGTTAAAGAAAAAAACTACTTTTAAAAATAATGTTCACTTTTTTTTTATTATAAAATTATACGCACCTTACCACTTAGTAAAACCATTGTTCCATCTTCACTATTTAACTGACCTTCAGCTAATGCACATACATGACTTTTGTTTTTATTTGTCAGAAGTTCAGAGAACTTCATACAACATAATTCTTTTGAAGTATATCCTAATAGTTGACAAGCATTATTATTTACAATTAAAATTTGACTAGTTTTGGAATCAATTGTAAATACAGCTTTATTTGGATTTATTCCAGATTTTGATACACGTGATAATAAATCTGATGTTGATACTATAGATGATGATGTTGCACTAAACGGTGAAGCACTACCTGGTGTAAAGCATCCTTTTATACGTCGCAATGAAAATCTTAAACCATTGGAACCATCAACTATTAAAATATGATTATTATAGGTATATAAAATGAAATAACTAAAAAATATAAATTTTTATTAAAGCACCTCTTATTTTATCCATTTTATCGTTCCTTAATGTATTAATATTATGCCGTTGATGTAACTCATAATTTATTTTCAAACTTGAGCAACCAAATAAATAACATGAAAAAAAAAATACATTTTTATTTGTAATAAAATTTTAAAAGAAAACAGAATTTATATAAAAGAAATCTTTAACATGAACTGATTATTGAATGCAAGGAAGACTTTAGTTAGTAATAAAAAATACGACTGAAAAAATTCTGACCTTGAATTGAAAAATTTAAATTGATTCTCATAAAAAAGTGCTTTGAAATTTTGGCGCATTAAACAAAAAATCTATATGTACATACTTACCATTTTTTTATAATTGTATAAATTTTATTCGATGTTTAAAAATTATTTACATGTATGTAAATTTTATTTAAAATTACTGTACAACTATTAAAAATTACTCAAATACATACTAAATTTAAATATTTTCCTTGATAATTAGTTTTTGTTTTAAATTATTTTATTCTTAATTGCTAAATAGGTATTTCTAATGTTGATATACATACTATTTTGAGGATGTAGCCTTGAAAATCTTCTATTATAATACAAAACAAACTTTGATTGCAGAATTATGTATTCACTCAACTCACACTTAATGCTTACTTTACAAAAATAAATCTATAAGTATCTTATTATTGTATTACGAAGTTTAAGAGTTACAATTAATTAATACTCATATTATATGACTTAGTCATTTTTTTTACAATTGAAAGAAAGTAAAAATCTTGCTTGAACTACCGTCTACCACTGGGCAGTCGCAGTGGACACTGCACTGGCCACTGCCAAGTGCCAGCCTTCATAATAGTCGTGTTGACCATTATGAATTCATTTGTCATCACCAAAGTTTATCTCTATTGTATCAAGTTGTGACACTTTCATTTTATGAACACATATACAATTTCTAACAACTACATTAACAAAAAAAATCGATTAGTAAAAACAGTACAGATCCAACGTTTTGGTTCAAATCCGTTGTCCTATACTGTATTACTGTAAGAGAGAGTGAAACAAACATACGTCATAAAAATAAAAAATAATACGTGACTGTACATGAGAATGAGATTTTCCCATAATGTATTTTTAAAGGCGATACGAATGCTTTTTTTATGTATGAGGCAGATCGCCATTACCATATAAACTAGTGAAATTTAAAAATGAAATTCATTCACACACCAGATAAAAACTAAAGTTTGTTTACATTTTTTTTCAACGTGTTTTTAAAGGCGATACGAAATGAGTTTCATATGTACTTAACTTGTGAACTAGAAAAGTAAAGGGTGATCTAAAGTTTTTTATTAAAATTGTTAGAAAAAATATGTATTTAAAAAAGTGAATTTCTATGAATAAATTTATTTAAAGATATTTAAAATAAATTCAAAAATATTGAAAAAGTATTAAAAAAAAATAGAGAAACACTGTTAAACACAATCTTTAAAAAATGTTTGTTTTTATTTTGTACAACAATGTTTCAGTTTCAATAACGAATGTTGTCACCATTCGAATTTTTTTATCTTTTTCTTACAAACAAATTCCTTATTACCATCTATTTCTAGCAAATTTTTAGTAAAGCACATTTAAATAACGGGACCAAGGTCGCAAAAAAATAAGGAGACGTCATCAGTGTCACAGCTTGATACAATTTAGATAAACTTTGGTCATTACTTCAAATTTTTCTCAAATCACTTATCTTCGTTTTGAAAATAGCTTCACTTTCAGTGCCCAGTAAAACATGATAAAAAATTAAATTACATACTTGAAAAAATTTCAGTAATAAAAACCCAACATTAAAAATAATAAAAGAAGAAATATAAAATACAAATTACAAATTCACGTCACAACCCCAAACTTCGATTTCATATGATACTATGACACTAGAAACAGCTGTTAAATTGAAACTAATGAATGATGAAAGAAAATTATTCTTCGATTCATCATCAACCGAATTTTTTCATAGTGACCTCTATTGTGGAATACAAAAAGTGAGACCCAAAAAACCGTGTGTACTCAGTGAGGAAGTGAAAAATATCAGCATTATCAGTTCATCAGGTCGAGAAAAACACACTAATTTAGAAGTCAGGACCTAAAACGCAAAAGCTTTAATGTCAAAATTATTCTAGCATATCTAGGATATACATTGAAATAAACCAAATGGTTACCTCATACATCAAGATCAAGACTCAAATGAGTCCGAAGACTCTGAAGTTCTAAATATTTTGATTTTTCAATCTGAGCTATCAGTAATGCCAACTTTATGCTTAAAAATATTTTCTTTGACACGTTTCATATTTCGTTTTTTTTTTTTTTTTTTTTTCAAATTTTAGAAACTAGAAAACAAATTTGTAACGTTTGTGTTTTTTCTTCTTTATTATAAATATAGAATGAAAGTAGAAAAATAATAAATAATAAAATTAACTAAAGTAAGTAGAAAAATAATAAATAAATTTGTGAAATTTGTGCTTTAGCTACTAGCGTTTTTGAGTTATAAAAGATAAAAATACAAAAATAATTTTGTAGAAAATAACTAAGGTAAATAGACTGCTGTCAAAAATAAAAAATAAAAAAATAAAATTAATGGACAAGAAAATAATAGAATATGTAAGGGATTCCGTTAACATATTAGTTGTTCTTGTTAATTAATTTATTTTAACTATTTATGTTTGTAAATATTTTAAATTATGTAATTTTATCACCAAAAACTGCTTCAACTTTTCAAATTTAAATAAAAGGTGATTTTAGTTTTAGTCCGGAGTCCCAAATTTGGATTTGGGCCTTATAGATTTTTTTTTAGTGCTTTTTATCTAATGTTTATTATCATCACTGATTTCCATGAATAGTTTCCATCACTGGTCAAAATGTGAACTGCCAATTGATTTTGGGTTTGATAGTTTTTTTCGCAGTGTTATACTAAAAGAAATGACTAAAAAAGCGTTTTCATTTTAAAAAAGTACAACTTATACTTTTATACAATCTACTACCACTGATTTTGACAGTTACAACTTGCAATGGGTTACAAAATCTACGGATTACCTCATCCTCAAACTAAACATTGATAACAACTAAGGTTACGGTGAGAGGATGGAGTAGTTAAATACCAGAATCTTTACGGATTGATCTATGACGAACGAGGGTGTAGGAACGAGAGTATTCTCAGTTCTCACTTCTCACACAGTCTTTTCCTGTTCCTTATTGATCTTCCTTGCTTTTTCTGCTTTTTTAATTAGTTGCTTGTTTGGTGACATCTCGATAACTAATGATTTCTGTGATTAAATGTTCTCCTTTTTATACTCTTTTTCCATCGAGTTAATCATCTTCCCTTCGAATTTTCCTAACACAATTTTACCCGTAGACCGTATTATTTTTTCAGTTTTGCTCAGCTTAATATCTTCTTGTTGAATATACATATGTTATCTTTAGGTGTCCAAAATGGCATGTTAAAAAATTAGAATAATAACTTGATCAAATTTTACTAAATATAATTCAACATTACAAAATAATTAAAGAAGAAATATAAAAAACGAATTACAAAATCACGTAATAACCTCAAACTTTAATTCTTATGATACTTTGACACAGGTGATAAACTGATACCGAGGACGTGACAAATACAATTTTCGATCACTTCCTCACTGAGATGATATATTTGGTATCAGTTTGTCTTCTTCTTCTTTAAGTAAGAAAAAATATAACAAATGGAAATTCTCAAATTAATAAAAGATTACAGTTACACAATCGACAAACATAAAACATTTCTTTGCTTTACATATTCTGATATCATAATGACAATTTTTTACTATACTGTGCGTATATGATATCAGCTGATTTCATAATTTTCGTTTTCTTTTTCTACATAACCTTAAGTGAGCCAACTGAGAAAAAATTTATTTTTTTAGTTGGCTCAAATCATTCTCAGTGTAACAAACCTGATATCTGTCGACGAATAGAATCCAAACCCTCGAATGGAACGTATATCTCACTGAGAAACTGAAAATTATCAAATACTTAATACAAAGGGAACACTGTGTAAATGCAAGAGCGTATAACGTAGGATGTTGAAAACAAAACGTCAAAAGCACGTACAGCAATTGCTTCGACGTGTAATTTGCGTGATTTACTTCATCGTGTAAATTGGGCCATTCGTATTTTCTAAAGATTGTTATTGTAAATCTAATTTTCATATGGAGTTTCAAAAAAAGTAAAACTTTTTCAAATTTTTTGTCTATGAATAAAATTTTTTTTTTGGATTCGAATTAATTTTTATTTGTTAATTTTATTAAATTGAAAAGAATCATGTCAAATAATTTAAAAACTGTGATAATTTTAAAATCTGAATCAGAAAGTAGTGAAAATTATGCAAAACAATTAATTGAAAAAAATTTTAATCCGATATTTGTTCCAACTTTAGGATTTGGTTTTAAAAATTTAAATGAGCTGAAAGATCGTCTTATGAAACCAGATAATTATTCTGGTATAATTTTCACAAGTCCACGTAGTGTTGAAGCTGTTAAAGAAGCATTAAATGATAATCAGTTACCGGATGGTTGGAAAAAGTTACATAATTATTGTGTCGGTGAAGTTACACATAATTTAGTATGGTCAATTTTAAATGAATTAAATACTAAAGGAAAAGAAACTGGAAATGCTAGTAATTTAGCTGATTACATTAAAGAACATTTTGAGGGTAGGAAAACATTACCATTTTTATTTCCATGCGGAAATCTACGTACTGATACATTACTATCAAAATTAACTCAAGAAAATTTCTCAATTGATGCATGTGAAGTATACGAAACAATATGCCATCCAGACTTAGCTGATAATTTGAATAGTGCTTTATCATTGGGAAATGTCGAATATTTAGCATTTTTTAGTCCATCCGGTGTTAATTGTTGTTATGAACATTTTACTAAAAACAACTTAAGATTAGATGATAAAAAATTAATTGCTATCGGTCCAAGTACACGTAAATGTATTGAAGGGAAAGGTTTAACATGTTATCGAACTTGTGAAAAACCATCTGTTGCATATTTAATAAAAGTTCTTCTAAATCCAGATGAACCAATAAAGCAAAAAGAAATTGAATAAAGCAAAAAAATGAAGGGGAAACAAAAATAAAATTTTACAAGAAAAAAAGATTAAAAATAAAACTGCATTTTTTTCATACGTTTAGTCTAATTGGCAAACCTCGTAAGTACATCTTTTAAAAGAAAATATATTGTTCACGTTATGCAATGTGCATAAACTTCAAATTTTTATTTGATATACGAGGTTTCCTGTACGGCCAATTATTTAAAAAAATGATTCTTCCTTCATTTGATCGATGCTAATAATTATTTTCATGACTATATTTTCATTAGATTTTTTAATTATCTTGTATGTTGTTTTATTATTTTAAATTATAGATAAAATGTTGTAACGAAAATTTATTTTGGACGCATAAGGCTTCATGAGACATAAGGAAGTTGGAGTAGAAAAATTATTATTTTTTAATTTTCATTTTAAATTGAATAAAGAAAAGAAAAAGCTTTTTTAACTGCCATAATTAAAAATTCAATAATCTAACTAAGGGCTAATTTATGATATAAGTACTTCAATCGTAGTCAAAATAAAAGAACGACTGGACTGCTTAATTGCAACTTATGACCGTTATAAATTGTAATGGCCTAAAAAATACTTAGCAGTAAGGTTTTCTATATTTTCATCCTGTTTTTTTTCATTTTACATCGTGAAAAAAAATCTCTTACTCATTTTTTAAAATGATTAAAAATAAAGTACAAGAAACAAATAATACATACCTAATTTGTTTTAAGCGCTTATAACATTTTTACTTGGAGTTATCTATTTATTTTATTTTTATTTTGCTATTTTGTTAATTATTTATTTATTTATTGATATGATAGTTTAAAGAATTTATTTAAAATAGTATTTATTATAGTTTGTAATTTTTGTTTAAATACTCAGTTTAATAAAAATAATATTTATTGTTATTTTGTTTGTGATTTTATTTTTCATTTAATTTAAAATGTTAATTTTGAAACTTATTAAAAAAATTTTTCAGTTTAAAAGACTAGTTTTTGAAAAATAATTTTCATAAAGGATACACTTAAGTTTTTGAAATATTTTTTAAGTAACAGCTTCTTTTTTAAATTGAAATTAAAAAAAAAACATATTGTAGAAAATGGAGGAAAATTATGATAGAGGCCAAAACTCTGGATGGGCTGTAGGGCTATAAAGGAGGAAAGAATTTGAAAAATAATATTACTCAGCAGATATTATGCTATTGTTTTATTATCTTCCACAAAAACGGAGTTTGTCACTACAAAAAAAAAAAAAAAAAAAAAACAAATCAGTTTAATAGAAAACAAAAATATTTTGTTTATTTTTATACTTCACCTCCTTTTAAAGATGCTGAATTTATTGCATAATCTGTCTTATTTGTATTTTTTTCATTATTTTTTTTCTCTTGAAGCATGTTACTTTTTTGCAAATCAATAACATTCCTTTCATATAAACCGTCTGCATAACGTTCAACAACATCTGGTATAATTTGCTCTGGTGCTGGTATCATTGTTATATCAAATTTTTGTTTTTTATCTAAAATATTTTCTTTATCATCATTTTTTGATGACCAATTTATATAATCTTTAAAAATATTTAAACGAAATGTAGCTAAAATTATTAATAAAATTATAACAATTAATGCAAAACCAATACAAATCCATAAAATAATTGTTGATATTGTATTAGGTTCATAATATTCAATAATACCGATTGCTTTAAATTTTTCTTTAGCATACTTATTCCATACATTATATAATTGTATTTGTGATAATGCTGCAGGATATCTTGGTTTTGATTGTTCAAGTAAAGGATTTACAGTTGTTAATGGAATTTCCGTTGAATATAAACTAATTGTAAATGTTAATTGAATACATGTTTCATAATTTGGCCAAAATGTTGGACATTTACTTATCGATTTAAAAGTAACATTATCCATTTTACAATTTTCAAGTTTTAATTTTGTATCATAAATCCATGTATTTGTTGATTGACAAAGTAAATTACGAAAATTTTGCCATGTTTTATTAATTTGTTGATCTTGTGGCACAACAATTAATGTACGAATATCATCAAGTTCATCGAATGGTAATTGAACATCTGGTGGTTTCGTTGTTGTTGGTTCTGAAATATTTCCATATGGTAAATACGTGAAAATGAATCCTTTAAAAGAATGATTTAGATTACTGTAAGCACCAAATTCAATTTTCATTTTTGTCGTATTCAAAATACAAAATTTAATTGGATTCATTTGTTTACCAGTTAAAATTAATAATGGTTTCTGTTGTACGGTATTATTGAAATTCATTGGAATAAATTTTAAATAATCCTTTTGAGGATTTATGTCTAAGATATGAATAATCAATTGAATACCAGTTGAATTTTCTACAGAAGTTCTAAAAAAATAAAAATAACCAAAAATATATATGAAAATACGTACCAAAACCAAATAATAAGAAATTACAGTAGCGTCGCAATTATGTGAACTATTAGGTTTGTTCTCGTACTTCAGCCAGCTGTAATTTTCTGTAAAATTCTTAAAATTCAGTAAGGTTTTTAAGGTACGGGAACAGACCTATTTTCTTACCAGTTGAACAGATGAAAAACCACCTCACAATTTATGCATGATTTCGCACTTCTGTGTTCAAAGTAAGAAACTTGTGTGACTTTTGTTTTCTATCCATTTAGAAATTCAACGTTTATGATTTACACAAATCACTAAAATGTCTATGAATTATCTAACTCACATCAAAAATTGACTTCACTTACCAAAAACAGAACAGTGCAGACAATAATTATAACGGTTAATTGAAGCAAAAACTACGTAGAAGGTTATATTTTTAGAGAATGTATCATATAATACCTAACAACGAATGTAATTCAAAAATACACATTACTGAGGTAAGTGTTTTTTCAAAGTAAACATTATAAAGGACATAATGTTAAAAACTGATAATGGTTCACTTTACTGAGTCGTTCACATTATGAACGGCAATAGCTCACATTAACATGACCCTACTGTATGTATATTTGAAAATAATGAAAAAAACTTACATATATTTTGTTATTTTATTTACAGGATATGGATTTGGATAATTCGGTGATTGAATTTCGACAGCTTGTGTTATATTCGTTTTATATTCTTTGTAATAATTTTCAAAACTGACATTTTCAGGAATTTTATATGAAGTTTCCAATTTTTGTATAGAATCAATTTGAGATACTTCAATAATTTCATAATTAGTGAGTTTTTGATTTTTTTCAGCGATTACTTTATAATTAGGATATGCACCTGAAACAAAGAAAAAATTTAAAACTTTCTTCTTAAAAAATTTAAGGTACAAATTATTTTCAAAGATTCAATTAAAATTATAAAATCATAAAAATGATACCACTCTCTCACTTGAATTGATTACTTTAATTAACATTAACTCATATACCTACTTTAATTTTTATTTCGTTTATTCATACTTCATTACGAAAAATTTAAAAATATTTATTGTTGACACTTTTTATTTCTTTGATAAGCCTAACTGAAAAATTATTATAAAATATAAAAAACTTTAAATTACCAAAACTTATAATGACTGCATATAACACCACTGCAAATAAATCCATTTGATGACAATATCTGGTCAGTTAATCCAATATTTTGTGTATTTTTTTTAAATATTTTCTGAAAATTTCTTAAAATTAAATTTTACTTTGAAGCAATTATTAAAGTGAAAATAAAAAAAAATAAAAATTCCTTTGAGTTTATTGGAAAAAATTTTTTAAAAAATTGTGTATTACTCAACACACATATTTTGACTTTGTTTTTTATAAATAAAGTAAGATAATGATATTGGAAGAAAGATAAGATAAACGACGAAATGTACTAAATAAAAATTGTCTTTATAATTCGTTAAATTAGAAAATTTCGAACATATTGTTGGGGATCTCAATTTACTTTACATAAAACCAGTGACAGTCCTTGAAGAACCAAAGCCTCTTCCATTCCTCCCTCTCAGCCACTACCTTTTGCCATTCTTGAGTTTATCTAATTCTAAAAGTCTGTTTACTTTGAGAAAGGTTACAATATCTTGATCTTTGTATAGATGGTATAATTAATCGTTCATTTGGGTTCTCCATGAATTATCCACTCTTATCGGGCCACCGATTTTTCCAAATATTTTTCTTTCGAACGCCTTTAATTTTCCTTCAATTGCTACTGCAAGCGTCCACGCTTCCAATCCATAGCATAAGACTGCTCGAATTGGTATTTTATATAGGTATTTTTACTTTGCATTCTCTTTAGATCTTCTTTGACTTTAATACCGGTACACTAGCAGTGCAGTGCAAAATATACTCGATTAACCTTTTATAGACTTATACTCTACAGAATTTCAAATGAGACATTCACCAGTACTTGCTCTTTCTCTTCCTCTTCCTCCATAACTTTCCCACTCTCATAATCATCATCTATGACTACATGCGACAGCGCCGTGCCAAAAAATTGGCTATGGCTGTTTTCAATTATTTAAGCTTGTCTCAAGTTTGACTTTTTAAATAATATTTTTATTTCTTCCACAAACATAAATGTTGGTAGCACAAAATTGAAGAATAACAACTGACGTATATTTCAAAATGAGATTTATGTTCAATAATCCAAATCAGTGATGTGATGTGACTTTACTCCGATCCTAGTTTTAAATTTTTGATTCTACTCCGCTACTCTACAAACACCCTAATCTACTCCGATTTTAAAAAATATTACAATATAAGAAATTAACGCTTTTTTACTTTTATTTTTTTCCCTTAAAAAAACATGAAAACGAATTAATTTTTTTTTTGTATATTGTACAGTTTCAAGCTTGTACTTCTAACTAATTTTCAGATGGCGAAGTCAAGCTTGAATAATTGAAAAAGGCCACTATCCCTACGTTTTGGCTAATTATTCACGAAAAAAAAGAACGATATGAATCACATCATACAGAATGTTAAAACCTGAGGAACTAGAACTAAATATTAAATAATCATAAAAATAGAGTTTAGAAATAATAATTTAATTAATATTTAAGTTTTTCACACTGTCTAGATTATTTTTAAATATATATCTATGTATCATAACAAAAGATATACATAATATTTTAATAAATGTTAGAAAATTGTTAATATTTTTATTGTTTTGTTTTTTATTGTTGCGGCATTTAATTTTTATAAAGTATAAAATGGAGCACCTTAAATGTCGCTATGAATGATTAATGAAAAATTTATTTATATATCATCTACATAATGACCATGTATTAATGATGTCTGATGATAACGTCGTCTTGATGAAAAATCGTCATTTTCTTCATTTAATTGTGCTGAAATCATATCAACATCAGGACAAGTTGGAGTAACAACGACTTGTTCATAATCAGTGACACGTTTTCTTTATTCAAATGGGAATAAAAAAAAATGAATTAATATAATATAGAATTGAAAGCATGTACCATATACCTATTTATGTAATTAATAATACAAAATCAAACTTACCCGAAACACCGAAATATTAAATTTTTCAACCAAATAAAAAAATGAAATTCAGCTGTTAGTCCTGGCTTAACTGCTGGATTTGCTGTACCAACATAAAACCATACAATAAATATAATACATATGCAAGCTAATGCATAATAACAATTAACCATCAGCATTATGATTATTTTAAGACATGCCTGAAAAAAAAAAGAAAATAAACATTTTTTTCCATAATCTTAAGTTGATTCACATACATCCTATCCGGTTCCGGCCACAAATAATTACATAAATACAAACATGAGGAGGGGAACCTGATCGGATGTGAGTAAATCTACCTTTATAAATATAAACAACATATGTTTTTCATCCATTATTATGAACTTTTACTTACTCCTGCAAGTGATGCCCATCTATTACAAAAACTTGAATACCAGTTTTTCGTCTTCGAATGTATTGCTGGTCTAACTGGCGCAATCGGTTCATTATCGTCATTATTAATTATTGATGATTGTACTGTTGCAGCTGAATTACTACTATCGTTATTTGTATTATTTGGAAATCCACCACGAAAAATGGTATTGTTCGTATTTATTGAAACATTTTGGCTATTACTATTATTATTTCTACTAGGACTACTACTTGTGAGCTGTGGTTGTTGTTGCTGCTGTTGATAATTTTCTGAAGGCACATTCTGTACAATATGTTGTAACATTGAAGAATTCTAAATGAGGAAAGCAAATTTTTTGAAATTGAAAAAAAAAAAAATTAAAAAAGAAATGAACATGTTGACCAGTGAATTCAAGTTCGAGAATATCGAGTTCACTAGTCGAGTTATATTTTGTTTTACGAACTTGTAAATTTTTATGTCGAGTTCTTTCAGGGAATAAATGATCTAAATCATTATCATGATAATCTTGAATAGAACTATAACGACTCTCATATGATGGACTTTGAGCTTGTATACGAAAACGTTCTTCACGTCTCTCTTGAATATCAAATGTTTGTGCTAATGCAAAATATGAATAATCAATGCATGCATATGTTAATAAAAACGGCATTGTCACAATTGGTGCTAAGGAGTTTATATCACCAATAATTATGAATGTAATTGTGATGAATGCAACGACAGCCATAGAATATAGTGGAACTTTGTTTGGTCCTCTCTTGAAAAATTAAAAATGAATGTAAATTTTTTCATACACAGTGTTGCCAAGACTAATTGTAAAATACCTTTACTACAGACAGATCTTGTAAAATTTAAATAAAAAATGTGAAAAAAAAAACATGAGAGTGTAGCCTATAACTATAATCATCTTGAAATTTTCTAAAATATATTATTCAAAATTTTCTAGCACTTCAATATGCCCTACGATAATTTTATACAGTAAATTTTTTTAATTACTTTAATTTTTTTTTTTCACCAAGATCCATTTGTAATGTCATCAGATTATTTTACAATTTGTTCAAAACACAATGTATATTAAGGTGATCTAAGTCTGTATAGAAACATTAGGTACTAAGATACTAAAGTATGTATAGGTGTTCGCTCAAATTTCAAGTTTTGCTTTCAACACACTTTAATGTTTTACTATACATTTAGACCATCTTAATATATTTATTAATAAATAATGTTAAATATTTTAAATTTTAATTAGATTTACTCCTTTTCCTAAAATTTCAGTTCCTGGAATGACATTTTCATTTGCGATACTCTGTAATACTCTTGGTGTACCGTACATTGCTCCCAAACATGATGACATACTTGAAACATAAATTCCAGCTAATAAAAGTACTTGAACTGCCGATACTTTAACAGCAATCATAAAATCAGTTAATAAAAATGATCTTTGACATGTAGCTCCAAGGAATAACACAAAAACTAAATACAAAAATGTTCTGTAATTATTTAACACACATTTTTTTATTTGAATTAAAATTTCTCTTAAATTACATAGCATAAATTCGGAAAAAATTTTCTCCGTACTCACGATGTGCTAAATGCTGCAAGAGTTCCTTTTGGAATATCTGTTGATGGTGCTCTTAAATCTCCACTCATATTAATTCCAGATAAAACACCAGTAACAGTGGGAAAGAATACTCCAAATACTTTAAACCATGTATAACCACCACTATAATTCTGCCATAAATTATCAAAAAAATTGTTACTGACCCAACCATCAAAACCACTATCTGCAAAAATATATATACTTTTTTCTACTTTTTATCAATAAAATAAAAACAAACCTGTATTTTCTCCTATAAAACTGCCAACCATAAAATCTAAAGCTGATAGCAACAGTATAATCAGTAAAGTAAATTGCAATTTTATCACCCACTTAACTCCAGCTACATTAATTACACCAAGCATCAGTACAGCAGCAGCAGCAAAACCACGTATTGCCCATTTATCACCTTCCAACCCAACTAAGCCAGCCATTGATTCACCTAAACCCAAGACATTTAATGCACATCCAACTGCTTGTCCAAAACAATATAATAATCCTAGTGATCCACCAAATCGTGATCCCAAGGTATGAGCAATTAAAAAATAAACTCCACCACTTTCAATTCGGCATCTTTCACATATACCAATAGCTGATAAAACAGAAATAAGTGCAATTGTTACTGTACAAAATATTATTAAAATTGCATTTATAATTCCAGCTTGTGCAACAATCCATCCAGAACGAAGAAACACAATAACACCGAACACATTAATAAGACAAGATGTAAAAACACCATCCCATGTTCCAAAAAGAACGGGTTGTGATATGAAAAAGTGAGTTCTCCACCTTAAAGTTTATAAAACATGTTACAAGGATAATTATTTAAAATAACTTAATGTTTTGTTTACCATGGTTTATCCCCTTGTTCATCAGCAAAAATTTCATTTGCTCCAGAAGCTTGATATCCACCAGCAGCATAATCATATTCACTACCTAAATCAACAAATCCACCAGAGTTTGCACGTTGTCTGGTACTAATCAAAGAATCGTCATCGCCACCTAAGCCAAACCTAAATTTTTTACAAAATTTAATGATTATAATTATGTATTTCAATTTCAATTCAAATATGACCTATTCCAATTTAAATTCCCTCGACGATGGTTCGACGCGCTTCTTTCATTCATCTTAATTTTAAATTATAAACAAAGAGAAATTTTCATGTTTTTCTGTACAAATTATACAATGTCAATATGTAGTTATTAGTTTCAGCTTCGATAAGATTAAGATTAACCAACCACGATTCATGGATTAGAATTTAGATGGATTGCCAAATGCCAACAATTACCACTTACCACCACTGAGTCACTGAATGATAATTTATTGCCTTCTCAAAATTTAATATTTATTTAAAATTTAATTTACTATACATACATATACATACACACGGTAATAGAATGTGGAGAAAGTATCATGGTATATTGACATTTCTTGGTAGATTTATTCTTCTTCTTGATTCGCCATTACTAATGATTGCAACGTCATCGTTTTTATTGTTGCATTGCAATAGATGTTATTCACTCTTGTTGATACTTTGCCTTTGTGAACTTTAATAAAATAATGGTTTCGTGTAGTATAAAAGGGTGTAAAAATAATTCAAAGAAAAAAACATCAGAAGATCATATAAAATTTCATAATTTTTCCTTAAATAGTGATTTTTGTAAAACATGGATTATAAGTTACGATAAAAACGTTTATATAAAAAATGCGAAAGTGTGTAGTGTTTTTTTCACGGAAAATGATTACAGTTTAAAAAATAGACTTATTTAAATACACCTATCCAAAAAAGACATTTAAATCCTGAAGCTATTGCTACATTTTTTTTTGTCGGTAAAACAAGAAATCAGTAAAAGAACTGTGAGGATAGAAAAGAGAACGCAAAAAAAGTTGCTTTTAGATGTGATGAGTAGCTTTAAGTAAGTATGTACACTTTATTGTATTACAATTCTCACTTCAATATTGGTTTTAACTTTTTTTTGTAAAATAAACAGGTGGAAAACCCTCAGAATTGTGAAGAGCGAAATATTGGTGATGAAATAAATACACGTAGCATTCATGTCCAAACTGAGTAAATATTATATTTTTTTAATTTTATGTAGATAAAAAATAATTAAATATTTTTACACAAAGGTGTCTTGAACTGAATTGCTTTAATTGAAAATTATGTATTACAAAGACAATTAATAGAAGGCAAGCAGAAAATTTTAGCACTAGAATGTATTATAGAAAAACAGAAAAAAGAAATAGAACAATTTGAAAAATCAGTACATAAAATATTATCAAAAACTCAAATAGAAAAATTAAAAATTCCTGGAAAACGTCGAAGGTGGAATTTGGATGATCTTTCTTCATCTATTTGTTTATACTTATTATATATCTTAAAGATATTTGTATAAACGGGAATATCCGTTGCCTTCGTTGAGCACTCTTAAAAAATGGTCAGCAAAACTTGATATACAGTCAGGTGTTCTCACACAAATTTTAAAATTAATGAAAGAAAATAATTTCGATGAGAAGCAGAAACTTTGTTTACTTTCTTTCGACGAAGTGAGCATTAAATCAAATTTTGAATATGATAAAACAAGTGACACAATAGTCAGCCCTTCAAATAATGTACAAGTCGTTTTTGCAAGGGGTATATTTGAAAAATGGAACAACCTGTATTCTACGCATATGACTGCTCAATAAAGAAACATATTTTAGAAAAAATTATTATTGAATTACACAAGGTCAAATATATATACCGTAGTAGCAATTATTTCAGATATAGGTTCCGGAAATCAAAAACGATTGAAGAAGCTGGATATTGGAATTATGAATACACTCCGCATTTAATAAAACTTATAAGAAATCATTTTCTTGACCAAGGTTTCGTTATAAATAATAAGTTAATAACTGCTGAACCTATCAGAGAAATATTACACCACCAGCAGTGAAGACGATTTAAAAATTATGAACAAAATAACTAACACTCATTTAGAAGTATCAGAACCAGCAAGACAAAAAGTAAAATTAGCCTCTCAATTAATTTCTCATTCTGTTTCTTGCAGTTTAAAAAGATATTATGAACTTGGTAAATTAATGTCTGACAACGTTTGTGAGTGTGCTGATTTTATTAAGCTAATGAACGATTGGTTCGACATATTTAATTCTAAAGTTCCTGAAATTGATTCAAGAAACAGAATGAAAGCTTACGGTTTGGTACTACAGGAACAAAATATTATTCTTAATAGAGTTGATGAATTGATGGTAGTACTAAGAGTCAAGGGAAAAACACTATTCTTCCCTTTCAAAAGGGGATTCTTAATAATAATAATTCATTGAGAAAACTTTTTAATTATTTAAATGAAAATTATAATTTTAAGTATATTTTAACCAACGGATTGAACCAAGATGTTTTAAAAAACTTCCTTAGAGCAATTCGTTATAAAGATGGATTGCATGACCATCCATCTATTTTGGAATTTAAGTATCGCCTAAGTTCATATATACTGGGTAATATTAACAAATCATATATTCCATAGTGGTCGGTTGATATGATAAATGTTATCCCAATGTGTTTAACAAATTCGAAATGGTAAAAAATGTATTTATATAACTAAAATCTCCTTGTATTGTCTTATGATGTTTTGTGATGTTTTACGTATTGTAATAAAATTGTATGCGATGTAAGCTTTAAACATTTTTTCAGCATTTTTATCTTTCTTCATAATTCATTTTATTAATTTTTGTTCATCCAGAATATATGTATGTTTATTGTTTGAATTGAAATACAAAAAAAATAATCAATCGCCGTACAACTGTGTTACTGGCGACAACAAAGGGATGGCTGCTATTGGTTTTTTTTATTTTTCAACGTCTCATTGCACATACATATATGAGTAGCTTAGTATATGTACTTAGTTGTTCAAGAATATTGATATACATAATTTCTTTCAAAATTATACAATAAAACCTTTCAGGGCTAGTAAATTCAAACAAACAAATGCGTCGCAAGAATCTATATTTTCGCCTCTTACTTTAACACCTAGAACATCCGACTTATGTCTCATATCAATCAAAATATGATCAATCATGTTCTTTGTCTCACCATTAGGTGACGTCCAAGTCTACTCTCTTATGAGGGAAGTGTGTTCCACAAATTTTAATGTTTATTGCAATTACGAAGCTAGCTAGCTTGTTTCCATTATCATTGCTTTTTTCATGAGGACTGTATCTACCAACATGTGGTTTGAAAACAGTTTCTCGACGAACTTTTGCATTAATTATCATTTTTATATCATGTCTTGGGCATGAGTTATACGTTTTTTCAAGTTCATCATAGAAAAGATAATTTTGCTCAGGCACCTTGTCCTCAGTTGGTGCATAAATATTTATTAAGATGTAATTGAAAAAGCGTCCGTTGATTCGCAAGATGCATATTGTTGTGACTTAATGGTATAAAGTCTATAACATGTTGGTTAATAGTTTACTAACGATGAAAGCATTACCAAAAATATGATTATCTTTATCTAAACTATAATACTCTTTGAAGTTCTGTTTTTCAAGGATGATTTTCCTTTCCTATTTTATATTCTACAAGTGTGTTTAAAAGGATCTTGAGTGCGCCTGCTTTTTATAGTGTTCTTACGTTCTATTGTCCTAATTTTAATTCCTGTAAACGTCCTCTGTCTTTTTCAGTTTCTCAAAAAACAATTTTCGAGAGGATAGGTAGAGCCCATTGCTCTCTCATGGTAGGGTTGCTACCTTATGGCACACAGACAAAATAGCGAAAATTTGATGGTAGATATTTTGTATGCTAAACTAAATATTAAAAGATACTCCTATAATTTTTCAAAATTTTTGAAAATATTGAGTTTTTTTCCTGCTAGATTGTAGGAAAATGTGCTGAATTTCTTTCTTCTCATAGAGAAAAATAAACTTAAAATTAGTTCATTTTCTCTTTTTTCTCAATAATCCTTAATCAATTTTATTTAAGTAATTGAAAACAAACAAAAACAATAAAGGCACATGAATGAGATTGTTTGAAAGGAGTAATCACAATATATTGTTTGTAAAAAATTTTAAAAAATAGTAGAAAATACAAATGACATTGAACTTAAGCACATTTTACAAATTTTGATCCCTACCTATTTACATTTTTCATTCAAAATAAAAGTTCAATATTCTGTTTTCTATGATTTTTTTTTTCTAATTTTGGAAAAGTAAAATATTTGAATAATTAAATTTCGACATTCAGTGAAAGTGAAAAAAAAAAAAAATAAATAAAATAGCAAGTTAATGAATAAAACATGCAGTATACGTGTGAATTTGTGTACACATTAGGCCCAATCAAAACCTCCGAGAGAGAATAATATTCAAAGCCGTGAAGTATCCATTGCAAAAGTGTTGCGTAGTATGACATTTGTTGATTTTTTAACGTAAACAAATGGTGAATAATGTTTGATGTATTAAATTTTTGAAGTTATTTAATTTTGTAATTAATTTAATAACAACTCAGTAAGTAAGAGACTCTGAAGTGTTTATTTAATTAATTTATATGTATTAGTGTGAAACAACATATATACATTATTTGTTTGTTTGAAAAGCTACAAAGTCTTAACATTTTGTCTATTACGTTTTGTTAATATAAAATATGAAGGTACTAGATTGCTAATTAAAATAATATATAAAATTTTGTAAATGATGAAACACAGTTCTAGATTGTAAAGCATTTAAATTATGTAATATATTTATAAATAAATATGTGAAATCTAGAAACGATAATTAAACAACTAATGCCCGAAAACTGGGAAATTTCCTATTAATTCTTTCAACATAGAATTTATTAAGAAAAATTTTATTTTATTAAAATTACATATGTAAAGATATTTGAATCATGAATCGTGATATTTTTAGTTTCTTTTATTTCTTTAAATTGAATTTATATTAATTTTATTATTATTATTATTTTATTTTTTTATTTTAAAAGAAATAAAACTATATGAAAATGTTCATGTTAGCTTTTCATTTCTTATTTTGTTTGTTTTGTTTAATAAAAATGAATTTTATTAAAATATCATTTGTGGTTTTACTTTAAAAAAGGACTATTTTCATCATATTTTCCTCAAAACTGAACTTTTTAAAGTAAATTTCGCATTTTTCGTATATTATCACATGGAAATAGCTGAACTACTTGAGCTTTACATGTGTGAGTAAAGTTTTTTAACTTCACGGCTTTGAAGAGTATTCTCTCTCGGAGGTTTTGGCCCAGCCATGGTAGAAATTCATTTACTAGGGCCAAAGTTATAGGGTAGAATACACAAAAATTCATTTTTTATACAATTTTAAAGTAGGAAGCGCCGTAGAAAGGAAAACAAAATTTGTCAAAAATTTACTTTGGCCCTAATCAACGGATTTTTACCATTTACAGTTTATACATTAGTAGACAATTCAAAAAATATCTTGTCGAATTTCAATTTCCTAAACTTACGGGAACATTCTTTTTAAGAAAGCAAAAATTATAACAATTTTTTACGTTAAAATTGATTCACGTGGGTTTTCTATTTTATAGAGAATAACAAGCAGAATACCGTGTAGAAATTTCAAGTTAATCTGTTTACAGGGGTCAATTCTCGAAATCACTCGTAACTTTACGTATACGTATCTTTACGAGTACTTTGTTTCGAATGGTTTACATAAAACCACTCGTAAATGGTGAGTTTACGTATAAGTAAAGTTACGAGTGATTGCGAGAATAAGCCCCAAGGATACCGAGATATTTCATTTTTGATGAAAATGATATAAAATATAACGAACTGTTAAGACTGAAAGCATCACATGGCGTTAAGAACACGGAAAAATGGAGCAACGCAACAGCTTTCGTGAGCGAGACTACCTTGTTATAGTCATCCTTTAAAAAAAAATTTTCTCTAAAAACTTGTTGCCTATATATGTACAATTTAACATATATTTTTGTCAACCGGTTAAGCGAGTTTATTCTTTCTGTTTTAAATGTAAATGTTAATAAGAAATGAAAAGTTATAAAAAACTGTTATTCATAATTAATGTAAATCAGAATTTGAATCTCAAATCAAATAAAAAGGAAAAAAATTTAACTTTTTTTTTTTCATGTCTAGTATTTTAAATTCATAGGCATATATACATATATATAAATATATATACATATATACCTATATAAAGTTTCTATAAACAAAAAAGAAAAGAAAATTACTATACAGGTGTTTTTTGGCTTTAAATATGAAAAGTTAGACATGAGGAATTTCTTATCCAATGACGTATTACATGTCTATGTGAAGCGTTTTGTTCGAAAATCACAGGGTATTGATTAAAGCAAATGCAATGAAATTTTTCTTGTTTCAAATTTATTTTTATTGATCTCATTTTTTTCCTCAGTTTAAATGTACCATGACTTAGAAATATCCCTTTACTACACTTTTATTAGTGCAGCGCTGGCGTATGAACACAGATATTACGGAGATGAAAACATGAAGTGGCTTCAGATAGAATTCATGGGTTTTCTTGGAAAATCTAATATTTCTGGTGAAGACCTATGTATTTTAAAGTTATGTTATTTGCCTAATTAGTTAGAAATGTTCTATATAACAAAAGGATTAATAATATAAAAATAAAATAACAGAATTCTTTATAACAAGAATTATTGATTAACAAAATTGTACAACCTAAAACAATTGTGTGGACACACTACTTATATCATTACTGCAAATATTAAAATTTTGATGGCAAAAAAGATTTCCAATGGCTCATTTTTCAATAATATGAAGTTCTTGTTATATTTTACTAAGTTGTTAAATTTTTCAAAATCTTTGTCAATATAATTTAGAAATAACAATATATGAACCATTAAATAAGGTCATATAAGTAAATTGCAGATAAAGATTGGCATATCCTTTTAATTGTTCACAATATTAAAATTATGGTAGATCATTGATGATATGGTTAGAATAAAATTATCAATAGTAAATTAATACTGTAGGGAATATTTAAAGATGAATACAATCGAATAAATTTCCTATCAAAAGAAACACCCTATAATTCACTACCAAAATATTTTATTTTATTAATGTTTTTCGTAATTTTTAAATTATAAAATTCAGAAACAATATATATTTGAATATATGATATATATAAAAGAAGAAAAAGACAATGATTATATATTTTATTTTTATTAAAAAGATAGTGATGGCAACAAATATACATACATAAAACATATGTATTATACATAGTTATATATAACTAATTTAAACGGATTATACCTTGCCGAATAAAAATAATATCATATTGATTAAACGTTGGAAAGATATTGGGCCTTAAAGGTCAATAGTGTGTTATAATTAAACTTTGATATATATATTATTAAGAAAAAAATTGGGAGTTTATTTTTAAATGTGATCAAATTAATTTTAAACAGGATACACAGAATAAGATTTAATTGAATTCCCAAACAGTTTATCCACCATTTTTCAAAAACAAAATATTTTGCAAATTTGAGCATAATTCGAAAATTTAGATTTAAAAGAATAAGGAAAACCTTTAGAAAAATACGTTTTCAAGGTAAGTATTATGTAAATTAAAAAAAAAAAAAAAAAAAAAAAAAAAAAAGTAAATGCATAACAATATCAAAAAAAAGTTCAATTAAAGAAATTTTGCAGTTAATTGTATTAATATTTCTAAAAAGTTATTGAGATTTAAAAAAAATCAGTTTGTAATTTTTACGAAATTCTCTAAATTTACAAAAAAAATTACCAGTTTGTTTTAGGTAAAAATTTTTGAAATTGTGAATTTTATAGCATCACAAAAAATATATACATATGTATATGTATTAAATTTTTAATTTCCTTTTATTTTTACCATTAAAAACAATCAAAAAATACAAAAATTTTTCATTCGTCTGCCATATGAAGAATTCACATGATAAAAACACTGCATCACTTGGAATGGGTGGAAAAACAGTAATTAATGGTAAGTTACTATTATCTATTATTCTTTATACAATACATACACATAAACAAATATATACATACAAAGATATATTTTTTTTAAATTTCAGTACTACACATTTATAAAAATATAAATTTTACAAATTACCTTAAATACAATTTAACCCTACGATTGACTAATCATTTTTGTTCAAAAACTGGCGGTGTGTACTTTGGAATTTTTTTTGAAAAGCTTTCGAAAACCTAAAAAAATACAAGATAGCGATAAAAGCAGTACTAAAGAAAACTCTCTAATAAATATTCCAATGTAAAATTACTAGTTTTTGGTTCCCGGAATGCTGAAATATACCTTTTCTAAAAAACATATTTCTAAATTTCCATTCGAAATGTATGGTATACATGTGTAAACGCACATGTTTTTTTCGAAAACACAAATTTTTCGTTCTACCTATCATATTTTGAATTGGTGAAATTTCAAGGTCATAACTCAAAGAGACCATTTTTAAATTGAGGCTGAATGTTCAAATGTATACATTAGTATATGATCAAGCAATTATAGGGTTAAATATGAGTCTCAGAATAAAAGCTTGTTTAATTTTTTTTTCAATTTTTTATTTTTATTTTTTTATTTTCAGTTATTATTATTTCAATATTATTGGATATTATTGGAGCTATTCATCCTGATTACTTTTTGAATTTGAGGTAATAAATTAAATTAAATGATATTTGTGCATTCTATAAATCTTTTCAATTCACACTCGATATTTTTGAATTATGAAAATGAAGAAAAAAATTGATCAAAAGAAACAAAAAAAAATTAAAACGTCTATGAAAATTGAAAAATAATTAGAAATGAGAAGGATTAATAATATGAAAAACTATTTACCTTTTTGCTTTTTTTAAAATCAAAAATACGCATAATTTTCTAATTTTTTCAGCTGTTCTTCCGATTAGCGAGTGTGAAATATCGGAATGAAACCTTTTGATATATAAGCTCTTTAATGTCCTCTTAAACGTGACATATGTCCTTATTGGCGCAAATTCCAAAATTTTGTCACAAAATTGACATGTTTTAAAAAAACCGTTATTTCTCCGTTTCAGGATATTTCAGGATAACAGTTAATAATTTTTAACAGTTAAGATTTTAAGGAGAACTTCTTCTTCTTTACAACCCACTTTACTTCACTCCGATCGGATTCATGGTTCTTAAGAAGTATATGAGGTATCATTATAAAGAAGACAAAATAACCTTTCATATGATAGCATATATACAATAGTAGGTATATTCTTTTTCAAGTTTCAGAGATATTTCGTCATCAAAAGAAGTTGAAAAATCGATTTTAAAAAAACACCATCAATCCAATCGGAATAAAGTAAAGTGTGTTAGAAAGAAGAAAAGGTTCTCTTTAAAATCAATTATTAACTGTTATCCTGGAATATCTTGAAACGGAGCAATAACGGTTTTTGTAAAACATGTCAATTTTGTGACAAAATTGTTAACTTTATTTTGCGGCTGTAAAATGGAATATGCGCTAATAAGGATACCGTTCGAAAAAATCCCGTTTCAATAGCTTACGCTCGTTGAAATGAAGTTTCCTTATTTTTTCAATTACAGAGATGATAAAAACTTTCAACATTTAGATTTAAGATACAATATTCCTGGGGAACCAGGCGTTGATTATCCAGTTCATTTTACTGTTCCAATCACGAATTTTAGCTGCAATAATCGACATGAAGGTTAGTGTAGCATTTATTTGATTGAATATTATTTGCACATATATTAGGAAAATGGAAAAATTTAAAACGATTAATAATACACGTACCACATATTTATTTTCCAGGATATTATGCAGATGTTCAAACAAGATGTCAAGTTTTTCGAATATGTGCTAACACAGATATTAAAGGAAATGGTATATACACAGCTTAATTATTGAATTTTTTTCGGAAAGGTTGCAGCTTTTATAAAAATAAAAATTTAAAAAAAGTCTTATCAAATCAGGTCCAAAAGATTAGGGCCTTATTATGATTGTTGTAAGGTCATCGACCGAGAATCGTTTCTCTAATGTCCTAATTATGATTGTCGATATGAATCGATTTAATCGATATATATCATCATCATCTTCTATTCTTATTCCACGGGGGAACATAGTTACCTTTAGTTTTTTAGACCGTTTTTCTGCCATATATGCACCTACAGTTTAAAGTGGAATGCGAACCACTAAATTCGTTGGTAGAGAACGAATTTATTCGTATGACAGGGGTGGACATTTGTGTAGTTGGTTTTTATGTACTTGCTTATGGTCAGTAACCAAGTTACAACTTAAATGAATTGGTACTCATTCGAAGCTGAGTGAACTTGGGCGGATTCGAACTCGAGAGCTTCAGCATCAGAAGCTAGAACTCTACCACTTCGGCCGCTGACCGCCCAATTGATATGTATCAACTAATAGTAGTTGTCTGTATACCTTGAATATGTATATGGCAATATAAAAACATGTTGTCGATGGTGTTATACAATACTGCGACAAATCTTCATCGACAATCACAATAAGGCCTTTTGTTTCCTACATACTTATTCCTTAACTTTTAGTAACGCTGCATACTTTTCTAACAATTCTGTATCAAATAACATATTTTTTCATAAATAATCTTAATTTTCATAATTTTTCCAATAGGTTTTGGTTTTTTATGTCCAAACGGAACAATTTTCAGTCAAAAAGACTTTGTTTGTGATTGGTATAAAAACGTTAATTGTGATAAAAGTGAAACATTTTATTCTATGAATAAAGAATTAGGAGTATCTATTAGAAATAAAGAAGAAATGATGAAAGAAGTCGAAAAAATGATCACATATCCAATACAAAATATTATTCAAAGAGCCAGAGGTGATGTGAAAAATATTCCAACTACTACAAAAACTAACTTTTCAATTAAAAAACACAAACATCATAATTTTACACATATAATATTTACACCCAATCCAAATCATGAAATCGATAATGGAAATATCTTAAATAAAAA
Source organism: Bombylius discolor (assembly GCA_939192795.1). NCBI lineage: Eukaryota > Metazoa > Arthropoda > Insecta > Diptera > Bombyliidae > Bombylius > Bombylius discolor. Next base: position 32,679,664 of record OW584243.1, on the reverse strand, counting down.
TTCAATTAATAAATTTACAAAGCAATCACAAAAAAATCAATTAAAAAATAATCAAACAATACCGAACACAATTGAAGAACAATCAACTGAAATTATTTCTATTAATAAATTAGAATTTGAAAATACTGAAAATCCCTCGCCACCAAAACAAGTATATATTTCCAGTTTAGGTGAACTTTCTTCTGATTATGGAACTTCATTTGATCCCAAAACATCAAAAATAATATCTGCAGACTATGAAAAAACAGATATTTTACCAGAGAAAATTGAAAATAAATTTAAAAAACCATTTAATTTAGCTAGACGTATTAATACTTTTCTTGAGCCTGATAAAGCTTCTAGTGAATTAAGTACAAATCAAAGTAGAAATCAACAATTTTTCAAAACTAATTATGCTTTAGATATCCAAAATGTATCTAATGGAAATTTAAATGAAGAAGTACCATCAATCTCAAGCTATTATCCAAGGAATCCTTCACAATCTAACGGTTATCGTGAATTTTCTAACACCTTAAATTTAGCATTTCAACCACGAATGGATGAAGAATCCGGAGAATTACTAACAGTACCCAAAATTTCACAACCATTGCAACATGTACAGCTTAGAAGTATAATCTCACATCAAGATTTTTTATTTTTACTTTTCCTCTTACTGCAATCTTGTTTTTTTTTCTTACAGCTCTTGCAGAGTATGTGAATGCAGCTGTTCAAACAATAAATTCTGAATTTGACTCAGAAAAACAATTTAAATTTCAAGAAAGCAATTTTCCCAGAGGTAGAAAACAGCTTAATTTTAAACTTAAAACGAATAACGAAAATACTGGAAGTATGAACAATGACAGACATTATTTACCGCCGCATGAATTTATACCAATTAAACCTCCAAATTTTAGTTCCTCAGCATCAGGTTTCAGGGTAAGATTGTACTGAATATTGTAGCTTTTTTGGAGTACCTATTATTGATTAATTTAGTGGTTAGTTGAAACTTTTTACAACTTTATTTTTATTTTTTTAAAACGAGAAATTGAACAGAGAATTTTAAAATCTTTCTCGAAAAATTTACTTAGAAATCGAGGCGTTTGTAAAAAGTATAACGAATTCCTTTCTTTCAAGAATTTTGTTTTTTCAACAGTAGATTGTAATAATCAAGGACCTTTCCGGATAATTAACTTTAGTTGCTTGTCGTATAAAAACTTGATAATATATATATGTACATATGTATGAATATGCAAACAATTTTATATAAATGTGAAATATATAGTAGCTATAATAATAGGTCGGTCGAGGAGACTTTTTGATATATTAAAATTTAAAAAAAAAGACATTTGCACTTCGACCTGCGAAGATCTTTTGTTCCGCCCGTGCTTCTTATAAATTTGGGCTTTTTATAAATCCTAAAATGCTACTAGAAAGTGCATACTAAATTTCTTCAGCTTTGAGGAAGAGCTGATGCATCCAACGTACTCTTTAAGGGGTCAATGCCTTACATTTACACATAATGTGTTTCGAGGTGTCCTTGGCTTCACTGTAGAATCTGAATTTAACATCCTCTCTTAGCCCTATTCTACTCATATGATAGTTGATTGGACAATGCCCAGTGAGAAGACCCGTGATGGTATTTAAATCGTTTCTGTTGAGACTAAATAGTTTTCTGGAAATATTAACTGAAGGCTTGTAGGTTTTTGGGAGTTTCTTCCCAATGGGGGATGCATTTTTTCATTTCCTATCCCTAATAATTTTTTTTATTAACTGTGTGACTAAGCGTAGGGTTATCCCTTTACTCATAAAGCGCTAGCACATGAAGGAGAAAAACGGTTAGTGAAAGAAACTAGGGAACATAAAGTAGAAACAGTGTTACACCTAATTTTCGTTTTTTTTTTTTCAAAGTTCTAAGCATACCGCAGAACGGCTTTGGACCAAGAAGACTTTAGTTGACACCTTTCTTAGCTAGAGAATCTCCCATGTTGTTATCTTTGATTCGTTCATGTCTCGGGACCCATATTAGACCTACCTTGTTGGTCCTGGCAAATATTATAACAGTTTTAGGGCAATCTCACATTAGCCTCGATACAATTTTGTGATAGATGCTTAAAACTATTTTCAAAATATGTACATATAAACATCAATTACCAGATTTAGGCTACTATTTTATTCTATTATTTTACTATTTTTAATTCTTTTCTTATATAAAAATAATTTACTTAAACTATAGCTTAACAATCTGGACAGTTTTTCAATGACATTAACAGAAAATATGCTATCAAAATTATCATTAAATGAAACAAAATCAATAAACAATCAATTAAACATGACAGAAAAACAACACAAAGACAACAAACGAAGAAAAACAGATACTAAAATAAATTCAACAAAAGAAAATAGGACTACAAGAATATTTGATGTGAAAGACAACAAAGTCAAAAAAATAAAAATAACAAAAATCGCAAGTAATAAAGGAATAGGAGAAAAAGCAGACAAATTGCTTCTTCAAGGAATTCATCAAGCCTTTTACGAAAACGAAGATTCAATTTCAAAAGTTAACTCATCATCAGAAACTTCGACTACAAAAACATTTAAAACTAATAACACAACTCCTACCATGACAACTATTTCTACTGATAAAATTTTAACTCAATTTCCAACTCCAACTCCGGTACCTGTCATTGAATTAATAAATACACAGTTTACAAATTCATTAATATTTTTAAATAAAAATGTAAAGCCAACAACAACTGCGACAACTAAAAAGACTACTCTTAGGAATTTACGTAACACGTCTACGACCAAGCAAAGTAGATCCCGTCAAATAACAAAACACAGTGATAGAAGCACAACACCGAAATCTAGTACTACAGTTTTTAATTATCACCAAAAAACAACAAGTAATAATGGTTCATATAAAAAACACAGACTTCATTTTGGTAATGAATCCTCGACAAGATTTCCTACAGAGACAACCGATAAAACTGTAACTGCTGGATTTTTAAACAATCAACAATTATCCAAACCAGCACAGACTATACAAACACGAACACGAAACCGCGGAGATAATGACAAAGATAAAATTTTAACTGATTTAACTCCTCTGGCATTCTCATACGGTACACATCGAAGTAATAACCGTATAAAAAATGAGACTAAATCGACAGGACATCGTCGTTTAAACAAGACTAATAACTCTTTTCGAAATATAACAACAACTTCTGCTTCAAAACACAATAAAATTTCTTTTTCTTCTTCAACATCTTCTACTTCAAGTTTAATGGCTTCATCTCGTCAAACCATTAAAAAATCTTTTTCAAATAATTCTAAAAATGAAACAAATTTACAGCTGTCGGGTAATGTTAGAAAAACGATGTCGGACCGAAATTATAAAAACAATAGCTCATTTCCAAGTAAGTTTTTAAATTTAATACAAATTTATTTTTTAATAATATAAATTATTTCCGTTTTATAACAGATTTCCAAGCGAGTCAATCAAAACCAGCATCTACAAGTGCAATAAATATTCAAGAGAAAAATAATAACAAAAAGCAATCTACATATGTTGAATTACCTGGAACAAAAGTTAAAATTGCTAAATCCGAAGAACACGGTCATTTTTCAATTTCAAATGATCCAAATTTCACAAAAATCGATAAAAATCTTCCAATATTTCAAAGACCAATCGCTGAATTAAATAAACATTTAATTGGAACCGGTACAAGAAATAATTTTCAAAATCCTTACATTAATTTAGAACAACAAAATGTAGGAATTGTTGATCAACCTACTAATTTTTTCTTACCTTTCCCTACAATCTCTGCACCACGACAACATCAACAGCAAATTCAATATCAGAATAACAATTTTAAACCACATTTCAGTAACATCCAATTTTCAACTGAAAAACCAATAATTGGTATTGAAACTAATTTAGAATATGGCAATAATTTTAATACTTTTTCACAAATACCGATAGATAATTTCCGTTTACCACAAAGGAAATTAGATGTTGTTGAAAATCCTGAAAAAGAAAGATCACTTTATTCAGGTGTTTCTTCGTATAACGTACCATTGAGCAGTGTTGGAAGATTACTAGCAGATACTGTGACTATTTAAACAATTTTTATTTATAAAATCCATCTAATTATTCCTACATATATGTACATACATATGTACATTTGAATGTATTTAGTAGTAAGTTCTTTTGTACTTGTGACATATTTTATTTCAGCAACTAAAGTATTTTTTCTAATATTCCACATAAGTCCACTTCTATACTCGGTTTATAAATCGAAGTCAGTATTGTGCTTATGGAGGCAGTACCCGATTAGTTTCCATATAAATTCCATATAAAGATTGGCATATCCTTTCAATCAGTACTTTCATACGTTTCTTCCCCACGACCGTATTCATGAATTTTTACTTTTACACCATTCTTCCTTCTTCTTTCTTCTCAATTCATTGTTCATACACAAATTTTTCAATGTATTTGAAAAAATCAATGTTTTTCAACTCTTTTTTATTTTCAGATGAGTACCACTTACGAAATCGAAACAGAAAATTTTGTCGGTTCCATTTATATTAGTTTTTTTTACATAGGTTTTGTATAGGCAAAATATCTTATTTTCATCTGAGTATTACGCTTTAAATTGAAATCAGTTTGGTTGGAAAAGTGAAGAAAGATAAGGAAACCGCACTACTCTCCTTGCCAACGAATGTGAAGAATACGGTCGTGGGGAAGAAACGTGTAAAAGTAAAGTACGGAATTGGGGCAATTTATACGATCAAGCAATTGATGTGCGTGTTTTTGGCGTTTTGCTTTGAACTTGCTATTTGATTCACTCTTACATTTACACAGTCAAGCAAATGATTCATGCAGCAAAATGTGTTTTCTTTAAAATTTTAATCCATTTTCTTTTGTTCGAATATACTTATATTTACATTTAAATAAACGTTAAATAATTTAAAAAAAGGTAACTTAAAATATGTATTTTTTTTTCATTTGAAAAATTAAAAATATAAAAAAATTATTTAATTTTAAAATTAAAAAAAGAATTTTACTCTCCTGTTTCAATCTTTCAACACTTTCGAAAATTATAAATTTTTTTCACTTTTTGAATTTACTTTTTCTCTTTATAAAGTAACGATTTTTAATACTTCTTTCACAAAATCGAAAAAGAAATAAAGCAGAATTGAAAAAATAACGAAAAAGGAATAGAGGAAATGTCAAATTGCTTCGTCATATAAATTCCATCATTGTTTACAATATTGAAGCCTTATTCTGACAGTCACCTCACTTGTAAATCTACGTGACTAGATCACTACCACTCAGTGCTGCCGTTTTTACTACTATAGTAGTATTTTTACTCCTCTTCCAATACGTTTACTACTCTATTTCTCCTTTGATAAATCTACTCCTACTTGATCTGCAAGACATTGATCTTTTAAACTTTAAAATTTAATTTAAAATTATATTAAAAAATGAGAACATTGAACTTCTACATATTGTAATTTGTAAAAAAAGAATTCGTTATTAAGTTTCTTTTTTAATTTTGTTTTTTTTTTTATTTATAACTAATTGAATTTTGTTATTTTTTATTTTTGTTATTATTCTTTTCTCAATTAAAAAAAATAATAAAGTTTGTGAATGAATTGAAAATAAAAATAAAGTTTTTCATTTTTTATAGAAACAGTTTTCTTATAATTACAAATATGTATGTGTCATGCATGCTATAATTCTACTTTCTAAAATTTATCTGGTTTTGTGCTACTTTACTACTATTTCTGAAAATCTACTCCTATTGAAACGTCAATTCTACTTCTCTTACAATTTACCAAACGGCAGCACTGCTACCACTTCAGGTGGAGTTATAATGGACATCGATTGACACATGAAATATGTGTAGAATTCGAATCCATTAAAATAATACAATTGTATGAATGTTTTTTAAAACAATAATTTTTTTTCTTTTTCAGTTTAATTTTTCTTAAATATTTTATCAATTTTCTATACTTATATGTAAAATAATTTATATGAAAAATTCGTTTTTAAAGGGCTGTTTGAGGATCGCCTAGAATAGAATTTTTCAGAAAAATTAAATTACGTTAAAATATACATACATATAATAAAATATTTTCAATCAGTTTTTTAATACTTAATACATACATAGGTAGGTATTTATAATGTAATTAAATGAATTATCATTATTTAATAAGAATTATAAAATGCAATATGAAAATGAATAAGAAGCAGTATATTTTAAAAAACAAGAAAATTAAAAATATTTTTTCATTTCATACATATCACAAAAAAACGTGATACCTAATTAATATCGTCAACAATAATTGTACACAATTGTAATATTTTTGTTTTTCGAAACAAAATATAAATATCCCAAAAAGGTATACAATCAGAATCAAAACAAAATTAAAAAATATTATATGGTATACAAAAACAATTATCGCACTATAAGATGAATACTAGAATTATGGGTGTGTTCTTCATTATTCTTTATTTCTTCAATTTACTTTACATGCTTCTTCTTTTCACATTTCTCCTCTTGAAGTCTTATTCTGCCAATCATCTCATGAGCTTATTCGAAGCAAAATATTCCCCTTATAATATTATTTTCGCAAACACACAGACATGAAAATTCAAAAATTTGAATTTAACGGCTACATTAAACCTCTATTGTATAATTAATGGTTTTTGCTTCATTATAAGCTAGCAAAACTTGCTAGTTGAAATGATAGAAATGGTATCCTCGATTGTTTTTGCTCTCGCATGTAAGCAAATTAACCGTCAAAAGTTGCGATCGCAAAGTTGGTATCGTAAACTGAGTTGACAGAGCATATAATCTCAAATTTCTTATAAAACAGTAAAAACTCGAACCTAAATACGTAACTTGAATTTTTTTTTTCTTATAATGGATAGAATTGGTTAGTGAAGATCCAGAAAAAGATTCAAATTGAATAAATTAATATCATGATAGAATTTAAAAATTCAATTGTTCAAAACTCGAACAAAGGCACAACCGGCACCTTTGTTAAGAAGTGAGGTTGGGACTACCAGGGTTTCACTTTTTCAGAAGTGAGGTTGGGTGATTTAAAAATTGGAAATTTGTAAAGTTTGAAAAGAAAACGAATTTTTAACGTATAATTAAATATAACGTTATGCATATAATAACTTATTCAGCAAAAGTGCTTACAAAGTAAAAATGGCTAACTTGCTTTTTGTAATCGTAAATCCGTAATATTTGCTAGTCGCAATTTGCTTAATTGCTAGACGATCGAAGATCTAGGCCAACTTACATGAATATTAAAAAATACACCAATTTAACTTGAATGGAGCAAGTGAATGTAAAGTGAAAAGAAGAATGGGGGATAATTAGATTCCTTTATTTTTCAATTTCTATAATTTTTCAAATTTGTATCATAAAAAATTATTCCAGTTTTCATTCGTATTTTCGTATTTTAAAAAGAGCATTAAAATTTGTATTGAGCAAAATACAAACAAAATTGAATAAGCAATATGCTAGTAGGATCGAAAGATCTGTTTTGTTTTCAAAAAATTGTTTACAATCTTCGCTTCTGAAATATAAAAAAGTGCTTTTTATTCATTATTTTTTTAGAAAAAAGAATTTTTTTTTTCAAATTTTAAGTATTTTACTTGCAAAAAATCACGTTTATGTCTATTCACTCACATTGCTTCTTTCACGTGACGTGACGCTAAAATTTACTTCGTGACGATTCGTTGAATTAACTGTAAAAAAAAAATAAGAATAAAGATTTTTATCATTCACTTAATTTACAAGTGAGGTGAATATCAGGAATAAGAGTTTTAAAATTATTGTAGATTATGCCCCAGATATTTTCCCCAGAAATTAAGCTGTTATATGGGTGTATATATATGTAGTATATACATATATATATATACATATATATGTATATATATCTATACACATACATATATACATATATATAAACTGGAATTAAAAACCTGAAAAATTTCAAAATAAAACAGAATACAAGATTTATACCAGTTTGATAGAAAACGGCTCATTTTCGACTCATATTGAACAGTAAATCAGAACATAAGAAAAAATTTATAGAAACTTTTAAAATACTTACTTCAATTTAGAATTGAATTTGAGTTCAAAATAATTCAAATTTCTTAAATTAATTATTTTATTTTTCAATAATATGTAATTACAAATTTATATTTATATTATGTTTTAAATATATATTAAAAATAATGCTAAAAAAAACATCGAATGAAAAATATCCATAAGCTTCGACATCGATGGTAATTAAAATAAAGACTGTTTCATATCAAAACCTTAACAAGAGTAATTATCTATTATTATTAACTACCGTTTTATGGTTTAAAATATCAATTTCTTGTTTTTGCTAAATATAATAATCTTACTATTCAGGTATTCAGAGTGTCCGGTTTAAGGTATTGAAAAATTTAATCACATATAGGTCTCGCCGAGACAAGCAAAAAATCGTATTAGTAGGGGTCAGGGTTAATCTCAACGGTTGTCCTGGGTACGGAGATTTAAAATGTTTTTGCAACTTTTTTCGTAAAGCATCTTGTATCTCAGTTGTTGTTTTTTATAGAGCAATGATACGCATACCTAACAATAGAGAACCCTTTGCCCTTTGCAAATTTTTGAGTTTGATCGCTAATAACTTCTGCGGTAAGGGGGCTGAATGTTAATTGAATATTTGTGCTTATGTTAATTGAAAGGGCAAAGGGTTCTCTTTTGATAGGTATGCGTATCATTGCTCTACAAAAAACAACAACTGAGATACAAGATGCTTTACGAAAAAAGTTGCAAAAACATTTTAAATCTCCGTACCCAGGAAACCGTTGAGATTAACCCTAACCCCTTCTCATACGATTTTTTGCTTGTCTCGGCGAGACCTATATGTGATTAAATTTTTTAATACCTTAAACCGAACACCCTGTATACGAACACATAAAAATCCACAAAAAAAATGAATACATATATAGTATACATATATGTATATGTATATACATATTTGTTGCGTTTAAAATTGCCATCGTTCAAATATGAAATAGCCTTTTAATTGATCGTTATAATAATTGTATATTATGATTATTGTTGTAAAAAAATATAAAAAATCAAATAAATAATTTGACAATTATGTTTTTGATTCAATTTTTAGATTTAAAATAAATTAAAAATAGTTTTATTTCAGACAATTTTTTCAAAATGTAAAGTTTTATGCTATCATCTAATCGCCAATAGTATCAATTAATCCTTCAAAAAATTTTATAAATTAATCTTACTGAAAAGTCAATTTACACACATCCGATCCGGCAGTTCCAGTTCGTTCGATCAGGTTCAAATATTTTGATATGTTTTTATATGATTTGTGACTGGAACTGTAAATAGACCTACATTCAAATCACATACAAACATGTGAAAATTTCTGAACCCGATCAGACGGAAGGTAATCATATTGGTTGTGTGTGAATCGACCTTAAATCCTAGCTACGTTATTCCATCAATTATTATCCAACTATAAAAAAAACCTTGTAACATTCAATTAAATCGCCAAAATCACTAACAACTTTTTTTTTGTATTGTTTCACAGTCAGTTCTCGATTTATTTATTTGTTTTTTTCTGTCCACATTTCTTTTCTTACGAAGTTTGACTTAACTGTATTTTATTCATCAACATTTTATTCAATTATCAACTTATCCTACTAGAGAACGACGTCAAAAACACTTCTCAATTTAATTTGTTTAAAAAAAAATATTAAGTAAAATGTTACTATTTTTATTGAACTGCGATAAGTAATCGATTTTTTTACTAAAAACAAATTAGAACTAAAACAATTTACCAATAAAGTGCCCTAAACTTTACACCTTGAATAAAGAACTCGAAAAAAAAGAAAAACAAAAAAAAATTAATCTTTTTAAAAAGCAAAATTAAATGGTCTTTTTTTTTTAATTTTTGATTTTATATCCTTAATTTTATTCAAAGATTTAATACTTGGAAGAATTAAAATTAAAATGTAAAACTTAGTTATAAAATTATTATTAATTTCTTCAAATACGAAGTATATATTCAAAATTTAATAAATGTTTCAAAAAGTATTTTTAAAAATTAAGTTTCAATTATGATAGAAAATGAGCTATATTTATTTTATGATTACCGCTAACTGACTCAAAGTAAAAGTAAATTATAAATACATTTAAAAAAGATATGAATATCCTAGCAAACATTGTAGCAAAAATGTATAAAATATAACATTGAGAAAATTAACTGTATAAATAAAGGCAGAATTGTTTCTTTTCTGGTAGCGGTACACAGTGTGCAAGTAGAAAATAATAAGATTTCAAATATAAAAGTGTGATTTTTTTTACTTAAACGTTATAAAAACTTTTTTTCAATTACAATAAGAATGTAAATACATATTTGAGCCGTTTACAAGCCAAAACGATAGGCTCCACTTTTTGAAGTGTTGATGTGATGATAAAACGTTAAAGCAATAAATCAAAAGCATTTTTTTCGGTCATCAAATCATTACTTATATATTATATGAGCTACTTTATTAATTTTTTTTGCGGAATTAATCGATTTGGGTTGTAAACGGCTCATTTGTTAGTGATAAATTGATATCTTTAGTGAAAGTTGATTCATTAAGGGTCTAGAAAACAAAGAAAATTAAAAACATCTAACAGACCGATTTCTTCTTGCACACAAATAAAAAAAGCGACTTCAGTCACCAAAAATTCATATTGACGCCATATTTGATTAATCAACGTCAAATTTCTTGCAACAAAAATGTCTTGCAAGATTCGTTGAAAGATGACATGCAAGAATTTCTTGCAGACATTTTTGGTCCACACAAAACATTTTGTTGCAATATCTGGCATGCAAGAACTTCTTGTAAGTCTAGACCCTTGGTCAGATTCTTTTCGAACAAATTTCGAAAAAGTAGTGTGAAATTTGTTCGGAGAAATGTGATCGAGTGAAAAAGAAAGAAGAAAAGGATGTAAACTATACGTATATCAACGTTTGCATGTATTATTTTAATCCCAATTCCAAATTTTACCCGTTTATACGTTGCTCCCAATTTAATTCGAATTATTTTTCATGCTGTAAACTAGTACATAATATGATTCGATCGAAATCTCCAATATCAATTCTCATTCGAACAAAAGAATTTCGAATACCAACAGCTGTTTGAACGGAATTGCCAATGTAGTAACGTATTCGTTCGAACATTTTCCTATTCGATTTCGAAATCTACAATAAAGGTGTATGAGAGATACGAAGAACATACATATTTGGAAAATCTAAAATAGAATTAAAATTTGTAATAAATTCATGTAATTGATAAAAAAAAATGTTATAACGGATAATAAAATTTTTCTATTGATACTTTTGATAAAAGAAAATTGTTTGCTAGGATTTTACATTATTTTGTCAATTGACGTGATGATCTTAAAAAGTAAACTAAAAGCTATTTAAAATATTTAATATTGTTCTATATGTTGAATTATATTTGATATATGTTTTCGTGTGCATCTATTTTTTTTAATCATATACAATAATTATAATTATGAATCAAATTTTCCAGTTAGATTTTTTTACGTCAAATTTCATGTTTTTTTTTTTCCTTTTTTCTAAATAAAATAAATTACTTAAATATTTTTTTTACTCATTCTTTTGAATAATATCTGTAATTATTATTACCATTTTTTATTAATTTTTTTTAATAACATTGTGCATTGATAAATTTATGCAAAAATTTTAAATATTTATCAGTAAGCTTGTGCTTCTTTATAATCACTTTGGTCCAGTGTATAGAAATCTTCAAGTTTCCATTGTAATGTTTCAAATGTTGGTCGTCTCATTGGATCCTTATGCCAGCATTCAAGCATTATTTCATATAAACGTGGTTCACAATTTGGTGGACACGGCATTCTATAACCATGTTCAACTTGAGTTAAAACTTCTGCATTTGTCATTCCTGTGTAATAATATAGAGAATTTTTTATTAGGAGGAAAAAAATAATTATGAAAATGAATTTTACTGTTATATAAAAATATTATACAAAATTTACCTGGATAGGGAATTCTTCCATATGTAACCAATTCTGTTAAAAGAATACCAAAGCTCCAAACATCGGATTTAATTGAAAATTTACTATAATTAGCCGCTTCTGGAGCTGTCCATTTAATTGGAAAACGAGCACCAACACGAGCCTCATATTCATCTTCTTTAATTAATCTAAAATATATATATATATATATATTTATGATAAATAAAAACTAATCACTTTATAAGATATCCTTAGCTACAAATACTCTAAGTATACAGTCAATCTCTCTATAAAAAAAAAACTACTTAAAGCTAAAAAAAAAAACTTGAAAATTCTAGAAATAATTTTATTTAATAAATTTCTTTTTTTCACCTAGCCAGTCCAAAATCAGCAATTTTTACTATATTATTATCGGCAACTAATACATTACGAGCAGCCAAATCTCGATGTATATAATTTTGTGATTCTAAATATGCCATTCCAGCCGCTATTTGTGCTGCCATGTCAATTAAAATTTGCATTTTAAGGTTCCTTCCTTTACCTAAAGAATAATTTTAGAAAATATTAATATGTATATAAAAAAAATGAAAATAAGAATTATTTAAAATACCTTGTAAATATTCCAATAAGGAGCCATGTTTCATTAATTCTGTAATAATATAAATTGGTTCTTCTACAGTACATACAGCATATAATTGAATTAATTTTATATGCCGTAATTTTTTCATAATTTGAGCTTCAGCCAAAAAGTCTTTCGGATCCATTGTACCTTAAAAAAACAATTAAAAAAGAAAGTACATATGAAACTTTTTTCATTAACAAAAAGACAAAATACAAATTAAACTCACCAGATTTTAAAGTTTTTATAGCAACTGGAGTTGTATTGTTCCATAAACCTTCCCAAACTTCTCCAAATTGACCAGAACCAAGTTTTCTAACAAATTTCAAAGAACTTCTATCAATTTCCCATTGATCACGTGTTCTATGTGATAAGCCTTCAGTAACTGGTTTCTCAATCTAAAAGTTTATTACAAACACGAAATACGAAAAAAAATAAAATAAGAAGTAAATTAAATTAAATATAAAAGTTTGGAAATTAGTCTTCCAAAATTCATTTTTCTTAATTTTTTTTTCTCGGTTTTATTTACGCTTCAATAGGAAACTAGGACTCTATATACAATATAAGTTCCATAACATAGATAACTGCTCTGTGCTATATATAGTATATATGATTAAAATCTAGAAACATAACTTTTTTTGTGAATTTATATGAGCATAATGAGATACACAACGATGAAAAAAATGATGATGCCTGATACATACCTGTACACAAGGTTTGCAAAGATTAACACAAAGACCATCAGAATCTTTTGAATAATGTTCCACCAATTCTTGCAGCGTTCTGAAAAATTATCTTAATTAAAATATTGGTATTATATTGACCCTTTGCACTCGGATATCTTTATAATGGCAATTCAAAATCTGTTTTTAAAATTCTTTCGAATGCAAAAGGTTAATACTATCGCGTTTTACAAAAATTAAAACTTTTTTTTGTATGCCACACCTAAAAGTAGTACGCCGAGCGATAAAAAAACCTCCTTCATCCAATTGCCTAATGCGATAATGCTTTACAGTATCACCATCTCGTACTAAAGATAATAAAGTAATTTCAATGATTTACTTATGTTATACAAGTATGTATTATGTACATTTATGTTAAAAGTATTAAATACGAAAAATGTTCTGTTAAGTTACTAAAACACAGGAATATAAAAGGCAACATTTTACAGATAAGATAAAAAGAGAATATCCATGTTTTTTTTATTAAAAATTTATCAATAATATATCAATAGATCAATTATACCTGATAAAGAATAATCGTTGTGCCGACTTTCAGAATCTCTTATAAGAAATGCTCCATGCTCATTTTCTGGTAGAAGTAATTTTTTTTCCGCTTCAATTCGTTTAATTTTCCGGAAATACCATCTAAAAGATTCAAAGAATAATTTATGTTTTTTAAAAGTATGTTAATATAACACTTGAATTTTAAAAATAAAAATAAAATCGAAACTCGAATTCTAAATTAGTTTAAAAATTTATAAATTCAATGAAATAAAAAATTATCAATATACATACATTAAAGTTCGTTATATTGTAGGTAATTTGAAGTACTTACGGTTCTGCTTCAATTGATTTTAATTTAGCAACATAATTTGATGGAATATAACCTTCTTGTCTGGTCTTTTTACTTCGCGCTAACCACCAGTCTCCCTGAAAATGGAAATATGGATTATTTACTTTATATTGATTTGAAAAAACATTTAAAAGTTTATTAGAGTACAATTAGTGGCAAATTAGACATTAATTGCAAATTCAGAATAATTTTGACAACAATCCTTGGAAATATTTAATAAAATCAATCAAAACTGTGATTGTAATAAATTCGTTTTTAACTGAATTTTATTTAATCTGTTTTGAGGGTAAAAAATATACAAAATTTTCACTTAAAGTGATTTCTTGAATAATTGATATTTATTTACTAAAATACCTAGAAGGCACAATGCATTCATGATCATTAAAATATTAAAAGTTGTTGAAATTTATTATTATTTTAAACATTTTCTTGAATTTTAAAATCGTCTTTGCAGTAATTGGAATATGAATTTTTATATGCACATTTGAAGTATATAAGATTACAATTACTTAAAATTACTTTTATGCTGTTAAAAAAATAGTCTTCCAAGCAATACAAACAATAATATGGGAGACATGCAATTACTATCATCATTATTACTTTTTTTTATTTTTGTTTTTATAAACAGGCAGGTATATTGTTCCGTTTGTTACTCTTTATGGATTATTGATAAATTTTATTCTAGGCGATCCTCAAACAGATACATAGGTATGTATATAAAATTGATAACATTTTTAAGAAAAATTAAAGTAAAAAAAAAATTTAAAAAAAAAAATTATTGTTTCAAAAAACATTCTTACAATTATAATTCATATTGATCTTCTGTCTTTCTCTATCTTTAAATAATCGATTTGTATTTATAATTTGTATTATTCTTTTTGCATATTTTCTTAATCCTTCCTACTTTTGTTCATAGCATACACTGTTTGCACATTAGGTGGTTAAACCGGTTATTTTGCGCTGGGAAGCATAATAATAATGAATAATAAACTACTTATCAATTCAAATAACTTATCATTTTGTGATAAGTCATGTTAATTTTTTGGTGTAATACTTATCATTTTAACTTAGCAAAAATTGATAAGTGAGTAGAAATTAAAATTTTCTTGGTGCAATACTTATCACATACACTTATCAAAAAAAAATTGAATTTGAATGCGTCTAACTTTTGTAGGGTTCAGGGTAGAGGGACAAGTAAGGTTTTGTTTGAAAGGGCAAAGGGTACTCAGTATTTTTTATAAATACAAAGTGACTCTGAAGCGCCCCTGTAAAAAATTATGTTGTTTTGTGTAAAAAATGCAAAGTTCAACGCTCTCTAGCGGCCAAACCGTTGCGATTTACCATAACCCCCACCCCACCACTTATATCATATCAACTAAAATTTGGGGTTATAACATGATTTTGTAATTTGTAGTTTATGTTTCTTCTTGATTTGTTTCTTAATGTTGGATTTTTTCAGTGAAAGTTCTTCAAGAATGTATTGTAATTTTAACATGTTTTTTTTGAACACTTAAAGTGAGCCCATTCTCAAGAAGAAGATAAGTGACCTAAGCTAAACGGAAGTGAGCACATTTCACTGCTTCAGTTACAATAAAACACAGCTAGTATTACTTAGTTTTTTTTTCACATAGAAATCTTAACATTTAAACTGCAAATTTATTCAATAGAATTATCAGAAAAAAAAAATGAATATATCTTAATGATTTATTTTCTTCATTTTCAAAATTCAACTTGGAAAATGGAAATGTTGAACAATAAAAAAAAGACTAAGAGTAATAATTTTTTTTATCACCAACTTCAGAATTATTTTTGTACTAAGCTAGTTTAAATATTATCAATGAATTCAAACAATTCACTTGTCAAAATAATTAAATCATTATTAATTTTATTACTATTTACGAAGACAAAGCTATATAAGATTAGAAAAATTGAATAAAAGTAATACACAAAATATGACAATGTACAAAGGAGCATAATAAAATACCAAGTGAAATTAGAAATAAAACCATAGGAGAATTCAAAGTAAAGCTAAAGGAATTTGTACAAAAAGGGAATTTTCTAGGCTAAATTATAATGTATATTTATAAGAAATAGGTATAAATTTCAAAATTAATTTTTGTAAATACATATATGAAAGCCCCGATAGAGGCTAATAAATAAATAAAATAATTAATTAATTATTTACCTGTGTATCATTTAAAATTTCCAGATGTTCTCCTTTTCTAAAACTTAAATCTTCGTCTGTTCTTGCATCATAGTCATATAAAGCAACGAAAATTTTAGCATTTGCATTAGTTGTTTCACTATCTGGAACCTGTGGTACAGGACGAATTTGCTCTTGAGGTGGTGTCTGCTGCATAACATTCTGTAAAACAGGTAGTTCCTCAAGAGGATTTGACCTTTCAGTTTTATCCTTATCTGTACTTTGTTTTTGTCCTCTTAGACAATTGCCCATTTTTTTTAAATGTGAAATTATCGATAAACAATTTTTATATTTTGAATTAATAAAACTAAAATATTTGAAAATATAATTTTGATTAAATTACAAAAAAACTTTGTCAACGGAGACAGTACCTTCACTACCACTCCTTGTTTAAGTCATACAAATGTATGTTTTTTACAAAAAACAGCAAAAAACTAAATATATTAAATATTAAATAGCATTAATTTTATTAAATTATTAATCACGTCTTCATTAATTTCAATTAATGATATAAAAACACAAACACAAAATTTCCATCCCATTCCGATTAAAAAGAAACAAAGCTCAAATTGCCCCGAAAAATATTTATACAAAAAGAATTGATACACATTATATTTATACAGTTTATACGTAATCCACTTTTGATACGGATTTTGGTTTACACCCAATTTCATGTAGTATAAACACTCTAATTCAGATATTGGATTATTTGGGTTTAATCCAAATTTTTGTATATATGCATGTGTAGCGTAAAATGCAATATGGCGGATTCTAATTTATATGGTGCGAATTGTACGTGTATCAACGTTTGCATGTATTATTTTAATAACAATTCCAACTTTTACTCGTTTATACCGTACTCCCAATTTATTCCAAAATTCGTATTTAATTCGAATTACTTTTTACGCTATATACTACTTAATTAACTTATTATACGAGTTTATGCGTAATCCACTTTTAATTCGGATTTTGGTTTACTCCCAATTTCATGTCGTATAAACTCGATAATTCGGATTTTGGTTTAAACCCAATTTATTTGGGTTTAATCCAAATTTTTGTATATGTGTGAGTAGCATAAAATGCAATATGGCGGATTCTTATTTTTAGTGAATTGTAGTGTGAACGAAGCTGTCAAGTTCTTCTTCTTCTTAAGAAACAAGTTGTTATTATTGTGTTGTCATGCGAAAGAAGAAAAACATGTATACTATACGTGTATCAACGTTTGCATGTATTATTTTAATCCCAATTCCAAATTTTACTCGTTTATACAGTACTCCCAATTTAAACCAAATTTCGTAATTAATTCGAATTATTTTTTCCCGTATAAACTGCTACATTGACTATACAATACAATTATTAGGTAGACATAGACTAACACTGAGTCTATCATAGCCATTACACATATTTTCGACAAATAACCGTATTACAAGTGTAGTTGCACTTAGTAAGTTGATTCATTCAGAATTTTTGACAACTAAAACTTTTTCAACAGCTGCGTTTGATACGAACTGATAAAATTCTAATATTCCTCACTTCCTCACTGAATAAAAACGTTTTTTTGGCACCCAGTTTCTGAAATCGAGAATAACGGTCGCTACGAAAAATATCAGTTCTTTAGTGAAGAAGTGATGAAAAATTGTATGTCATCAGTTCATCAGTTTCAGTTTATCAGCTGTTTTGGTGTCAAAGTATCATATGAAATCGAAGTTTGGGGTTATGACGTGATTTTGTAATTTGTATTTTATATTTCTTCTAAAACTGTTTTATAGTGTTAGATTTTTCCAGTGAAATTTGTTCAAGTATGTTATTAAATTTTTAACATGTTTTTTTTTTGAACACTTAAAGTGAGCCTATTTTTTTACCCATAATTGCCAAGATGCTTTCAATGATATTCATATCTGGACTACTTTCGATTCATTCAAGTGATGTTATCTCAAGCTATTTTTTCAAATTGCAAATTTAGAATAAGTAAAATTTTTTTTGAGTTAAAAAATAATTGAACTGATGGTAATATACAATAAAAAACTTACCGATATCGCTTGGTGGCATGAGGCCGAGTCCTCTTGGAAAGTAGAATTTGCTAAGATTTTAATTGTTGCTTTGATATACGCTGTTCTTATACGCTGTTGCTGTTTTATAAAATAATTAGAGGCCCAACAACTATTGAAGTGACGCATATATATTTTTCGCCTTTTCTCCGACGAACCATCAGGTTCAATCAAATGAAATTTGGATTCATTGGAAAAAATAACACTCTTTCAATCTGAATTTGTTCATTCTTAATGGTCTTTCGCTCAATTAAGTCTGTTTCTTTAAATTTTAGCTGTCAATAAAAAATATGAAATACAAATTACAAAATCACGTCATAACCCCAAACTTTGATTTCATATGATACTTTGCCACCAAAACAGCTGATAAATTGAAACTGATGAACTGATAACATAAAATTTTTCATCACTTCTTCACTAAAGAACTGATATTTTTCGTAGCGAACCCCCATTTTACTAGTTTATACGGTAAAAAATAATAACTTTTTTTAAAAATAAATACAAATAAACTTTAATTTGAAAATTTTAAATAAGCAGCAAAAGTGAGTGAAAAAAAGAAATAGTTTTTAAACTGCACTCTTCGACATTTTTCACACAAAAGAGTTTGCATAACAGAAATTTCACACAACAAATTGTGTTCACAGTAGCTGAAAAAATTTTGGCAGCTTGCAATCAAGAAATTTTTCTTCGTATAGACCCATGGTAATACGTAGCTGTCAATATTGCTATGACGATATTTGTACTCAAAGTAACAACAATGGGATTAAAGATAATTTCATTTATTGCGTGGTTCGTATTATTTAAATTGTCCACATGGCTATATATGTCTTTTTTTATTTGAGTCGTCAGCCACATGTGCTTCCTTGTATTGCATTGCATTCTGGTTAGAGTTGCTGTAGTTTAGTTATACTTACTGTTTAGAATTTTAGGTAAGTCGTTGTGATGGGAATTAATACGTGTTCGACTTGTCAACATTTCGTTATGAAAGGTGAGGTGTTTTTTTTGTGCTAAGACTGCGTACGTTTGAAAAAAAAGTTTAAATTCTTAAGTTTTGTGACTCTTATTCTTATCTTTGCATAGTTACATATATTTTTCGAATTTTCATGTCTTATTTTATAGGTATTTATTTCAAATATTTTATATATTTATGAGCTGTGCTTAAAAAGAAAAAACCTGTAAAGTAATATTGAGAAATTTTGTTCTTTGCACATGCGCAATGGCTGATGATTGGGGTAAGTAAAAGTATAAACCAAAAACTAAACGCAACGTTTACGGATTGCATTCTAAAATATTGGAAAGTTCAGTATTAAATTTTTCGAAGATTTTCTGAATGGTTTTGAAAGTAAGTGTTTTACTTGAAATCTTTTTATTTTCTTCAACAGAGTCGTTATCTGAGAAGGAAAACGTAGTTCTACCTCAAAAAATCCCAGCTAATATCAATAAATGGGAAGGTGAAGATGAAGATGAAGATGTGAAGGTAAGCATATGCTTATTGTCATAATTTAACTTTAAACTATTAGGAGTTAAATAAACTGAAGTTACTTTAATAGATGTACGTATGAATTAACGTTTATTTTCATTAATCCTTGATTACAATCAGATCAGACATGTATGATGTAATAAAAATCCGTGTTTGGAGAGTTTTGCAAAAATTTCTGCTCACTAAGATAAGCAAATCAGTAACCTTGGTAATTGTTCTTAACACACAAAATGTGTATAGAGCGAGCAATATACCAGTTTCTAGTTAACTGTAATTTCGGGAAAGTCGAAAAAGTGTGATCACATCAATGAAATGCCTAACCTATTTAACACAGAGAGCGATAAGCTACCGACGTGTTACAAGAAAATTTAGAAATGTGACTACCGAGACCGACCGTAGTCCAGTAAAAGCTATTAGCCGTTTTCAATTTAAGTTTGTTCCAAGCTTGATGGTAACACAATTTTCACAAATGGAGGTTTATGAGGCACATCTTCGATCGTCTGTGTCAAGTGTCAATTAAGCAAATTTCGACTACGAAATTTGGCTGATTTGCGATTTGCAAAAAAAAAAACATTATCTATTGCAAAGGCAAGCCATTTTTATTTTGTAAGCGCTTTGTGCTAAATGAAATTTTTATATACATAACCTATAATTTTTTATTGAAAATTTGTCTATCATGAAATTTTTTTTTTTTCAATTTGAGCCTTACTAACCAATTCTATCCATTATAAGAAAAAAATATTCAAATTACAATGATAACATAAGTATTTAGGTTCGAGTTTTTACTGTTTTATAAGAAATTTGAGGTTATGTGCGCTGTCAACTCAGTTTACGATACCAACTTTGCGATCGCAACTTTTGACGGTTAATTTGCTTACATGCGAGAGCAAAAACAATCGAGGATACCATTTCTATTATTTCAGCTAGTTTACTTGCTAGACGATTAAAGATCTGACCCTATATTGCTTTATTGGTGCATAAAAGATGCATTCACAATGCGTTTTAAAACTTTTTTTCTACTGTTCAACTGAAAATTAATTCTTCATTTTTTCGTTTAGTTTTTATTCTTTGTTGATATACAAAACTACCAATATAAGTTCTAGATTATTTAATTGCTTCTTGATTGGAAAGCCGTGTATCTACTTAGTATTTTTTCCCGTATCTATCTTATTTATTTAAAATTTAGTAGTCTTGCTTAATTTACTCGATTCTATGAGAAAATTAGTAAATTACTTTTATGAAATCGTTTCTTATTATTTTTCTTTTTGAAATTTTCAGGATAGTTGGGAAGATGAAGAAGAAAAGAAAGATGAAGAAAAAATTAAAGAAGAAGCTAATACAAAGCCAGCAGAAATCATTAAAAGGAAAAATCAAAATAAAATAAATGAAAAGGAGGTAAGATTTTTGCAAATTAAAAAAAAAATACATACTTTTGCGGTCTGCATAAAACATAAGTTTTCAGACTTAAACTTTTTAAAACTGGTTTAATTTTTAGATAGAATAGAATGGCTTTTAAACAGGAAAGGCTTTTTTGCAAATTAAACATGGTAGATACCACGGTAAATTGGAGCACTTGATCAAATTGAAAAATTTACCGTAGTAACTACCACTTAGCGTCTTTTTTTTCTTTCTTTTTTTTTAAATTCTATTTAATTCAAAGCGACAAAAATTAGAACTTCAAGACACAGAAACCGAAGAAATAAAAAATGTGACCCCAATGACTCCAGAAGAAAGAGCAGCTGAAAAATTACGTTTACAAAAAATTCAAGAAGAAGAAGATTTAAAAACTGCCATGGATACATTTGGTGTTACAGAAAGTCCAAATGGAATAGATGGTATGCATCCAACAAATAAAAATGAATTTTCTGAATTAGCTCAAGCATTATGTAAAAAAATATCGTATTATAAAAGTAATGATGAATTTCCTGTCTTTATCGAGGAACTAGTAAGAAGTGTATGTGCTAATTGTAAGTATTTTTATAGAAAAACAAAAATCAAATATATGAAATTATATATATATTTTTTTGTTTCTTATTTTTTCAGTAAATGTTATCGAATTAAAAAAAATTAAATTAACTGTTGAAAATGTATATTTAGAAAAGCAAAAAATGGAAAAAGAAAAAGCTAAAAAGTCATCAGGCAAGAGTAAAACGAAAGCAAAATTACGTGTTGAAGAAGATAATGTTAGGGTAAATTTGAATTTTTTTTTTAAAATTTTTAAAGCACTTTATTCCCATAATTTTCATTTTTTTTTTTTTTGTTTTTTTTGTTATAGTCAAATAATATTGATGACTATGGATATGATTATGATTATGATGATTTTATGTAACATAGATTTATTCTAAATACTTTTCTAAATTTCGTTTCTAACAATTTATTTTTCTTCCTTTTATTGTTGGAATGTTATAAATTAATTAGCTAAATAGACATTTAAAAAAAAACAGAAAAAAATACATAAATATATATATATATATATATATATAAATATATATATATATATATATATACACTCCGGGACAAAATGATAGCACACCCCTAATTTTTTTTTTTAGAAAAACCCATTTATCATATGGTGTTTATATATCTCATTAGGAAGAACAATCAAAAGAAAAAGTAATACCTTCAATTGAGTAGAAGAAACCGTATACATATATACATATATCCTTTTATGTTAACAAAATGTAAAATTAGGTGGGATAAAAAGATAGCACATGTAAAAAAAATAAAAGAAATTTGTATTATAATTTTTTTGTACAATGAAAATTTATTTTTATTTTTATGTTCAGTAATGTGTTGAACCACCTCTATTTTCTAATCTCAATCATTCTTCTATTTAATGTGTCATAGATTTTTTTTGTATTCTTCCAAAATCGCTGTTTTTAAATCTTCTACACTAGAATATTGGGTTCCTCTTGCAAAAACTGCACGGTATAAGTATCCCCATACATTTTCAATAATATTGAGGTCTGGTGATCTCGCTGGCCAATCCATAACTGTTAAATTATTTTCTATAAAGTAGTTTTTTACTAAGCGAGATGTATGAATTGCAGGCTGCAATTTGCAGCGTTGTCCTAATGGAAAATAAAAATTTCTGTAGCTATATCTGTGGCGTACGTTCTTATTTGTTTGTCGATTAGTTCAGTATAGTCGGCACTATTCATTCGTCTTGAAATGAATTGAATTTGCGTTTTTCCATAGTAACCCACTGCGGCCCATACCATCAAGGATCCTCCTCCCATGAGTCGACGACTAAGACAACCTTCTTTTCTTAAATCATGAAAATAGAACTCCTATCCAAATTGAACTTTTTCTCATCGCTAAATATCATTTTTTTCCATTTCTTCTTCCATGTCACATGCTCAATTAATGGTGGTTTCTTTCGAAGTTTTCGTCTTTGAATATGTTCACACTGTTATGAAAGTCGACGCACATTCTTAATATTTGTTCCTTCACCAGCTCGAACTGCAATTTGTCTAGCAGTTAACGTGGAATTTGAAGCAATTCTCAAAATTCTACGTCTATCTCTATAAGAAATCGCACGCGGTCGTCCTTTACTCTTCTTTTTTCCATAATTTTTAAGGATCATTAAGGAAATTTTTCACTACTTTTTCGACTTCTGTTCAACTTTTCAGCAATTTTTTTAACACTCCAATTTTCTTTCTTTAAAATTGAAATTGTTTCAATTTCACTTTCACTAAGTTTCTTTCCTCGTCCCATATTTTTATTTGCAAATTGAAAATTTTAATTATTTTACAAGTAGTTTTAAAATTGTCTTAAAATGATTATAAATAAAGATTTAATTCTTCACTATTACGAAATCTCAGATTTTTTTCTTTTCATGTGCATTTAACAAATATTTCATACAATATTACAAAATGTGCTATCTTTTTGTCCCACCAAATTTTACACTTTCTTAACATAAAAGGATATATATATGTATACGGTTTCTTCTACTCAATTGAAGGTATTACTTTTTCTTATGATTGTTCTTCCTAAAGAGATATATAAACACCATATAATAAATAGGTTTTTCTAAAAAAAAAAATTAGGGGTGTGCTATCATTTTGGCCCGGAGTGTATATATGTATATACAGGGTGTTTCGTTTGAAATGATACCATTGATAGATCTCATCGAGACAAACAAAAAACCGTATTGTTGGGGGAGAGAGGGTAAACTTAACGGTTTGGCCGCTAGAGGGCGTTAAAGTTTTTTTGCACTTTTTTCACAAAACACCCCATAACTTTCTACAGGGGCACTCTAGAGTCAAAAAGACAAATCTTTGGAATTCATGGTTTCAGTGTGCTTTTATTACAGTATAAATTGAAAATAGGTGCAAGAAATGCTAATTTTCACTTTTTCAAGTGCAAATATCTCGAAAACTATGCATTTTTCGAAAAAAAAATGAACAAATTGATGCAAAATTATTTGAATTATCATTTTCTGCAATAAAAAGTGGGGGTTAATTTAAGCTTTTTTTTTTTTTAGAAAAACGGTAGATGGACAAGTAGGGTTTTGTTTGAAAGGGCAAAGGGTACTCAGTATTTTTTATAAATACAAAGTGACTCTGAAGCGCCCCTGAAAGAAGTTATGGGGTGTTTTGTGAAAAAAGTGCAAAAAAACGTTAACGCCCTCTAGCGGCCAAACCGTTAAGTTTACCCCCTCTCCTCCAACAATACGATTTTTTGTTCGTCTCGATGAGACCTATCAATGGTATCATTTTAAACGAAACACCCTGTATATATAAAGGGGAAGACATGTATAATACATTTTTTAATTAGGAATATTGATGCATTAATGTTTCTATAAATAGGAGAAAATATTTTATTTGCACATAAATTGTAATTTTTACTTCTAAAAATATTCATTTTATTAAAATTTATATTACGATTACGAATATTTATGAACGCTGTAATTTAGATGAAGTAAAAGTGGCAGTGCTGAAATTTGTTTTCAAGTGATTGCACTTATAAATAAAATTTATTTTTTAAACAATGTTTTCTTGTGAATTATTTATTATAAAATTAAATTCTTTTTATTTTTAAAATAGAATTATATCCTCCTTCAAAAAGAAAAAAGAAAATCTGTATTGAATAGGGACGTCACGATACCAACGATACTATCGAGGTATCGATACTTTTCATCCGATACCACGATACCAAGTACTCGATACTCTCTCTCCGATACTTTTACCGGTATCGATACTTTTGGGTCGATACCGATACCCGATACCAATAGGTTATTTGCTTATATTATACCCCGGGGAAAAGTGAGAAAGAATATAATTTTACCTCTTTTTTCAAGTAGCGTGGCGTCACCTTCATTTTTGTCTTTGTTTATTATAATAATATTCTTCAAACATTAGAATAAATTACTTTTATAAACAAAAAAATATAATATTTTCAATTTTTAATTATTCTTTTTTGACATGTATGGTTTTTTTAAATTTTTTACTATGGGGTTTTAATTTTTATAGTATCGGCCGATACTATCGGGTATCGATGCTTTTGTCTCGATACTATCGAGGTATCGATACCATAGATCCGATACCGATACCGATACCCAGTATCGATACTTTTTAAAATTTTGACGTCCCTAGTATTGAAGCCCTATCGTTGAAAACGAAAACGATACGAAAATCAAGAGATAAAGTCAAAACTAGGAACGTCACGATACTGTAGATCCGATAACGATACCCAGTATCGATACTTTTTAAAATTTTGACGTCCCTACTAGATATATTATTAAAACATTAAAAAGCATAAACTACTAGATATTTTAAATGAAATATGATTTGGGTTTTTTAATTTAGAATGAGTGAATGGAGTAAAACGTTTTTTTGGGTGGGGGTTGGGTGGTAACTATACCCTCCTTGGGGTTGTCCAAATTTAGGCCGTGTGTGATATCAAATTAAAACTCTTGCTGAGTGCTATTAAATGGCATATTAATATCTCGTGCATTTTAAAACTGATCAATTCAAAAATTTCTTAATTATTTATAGTTATGACTAAAAAGTAGAAAATAGAATATATTAAAAAAACTTTTAAAATAAATAATTTTATAAATAAAATGCACTAAAAATTAAAAAATAATTTTTCTTTCTCAGTGATATACACAAAAAAAGTTTCATTGCAAAATAAAAAATGCTAGAACTCAGAATTAATTTTAAAATTAAATGTATTGACAATATTTTAAATTTATATTATCTCGTTTGACTTTAAATGTTTGAACTCTTATCAATGAATTGCGTAAATTTACAGCTTTTCATGAGGTGCAGTTAGACAATTGTGATTATAGTATTCGATTTTATATTTTATAGTATCAACCGATACTATAGGGTATCGATGCTTTTGACCCGATACTATCGAGGTATCAATACCATTGATCCGACACCGATGCCCAGTATCGATACTTTTTAAAATGTTGGCGTTTCGACTCTCGATTGCATTCATTAGTTATGTTTGAAAATATGATTTTAGTCATAATTACTTTCTGAAGTCAATACTTGAGTTTCTGTTTCAACACTATTTAGTGTGTTCCATTGGACTAATTTTAGCGCTTAATGGTACTTGCGAGTATTTCGTCAATTGAACGCACTTTTTATGAAAAATAGCAAAATTTAACCTAAAAATTTGATTGACAAGTTTATTGAATTGACAAAAAATTATAAATCACAGCTGTTTACAGAAAAATTTGTTTAATAATTCTAACCTTCAATCACTCAAATCCACCTGTTAAGCAATAATAGAACTACTCTGTAACTACTCAGGTTTTTACTAGTAAAGTACACACGAATGAGCATTGGTTGATGAGATCACTCCCAAGTACTTACAAGCAGTTGAATTAGCCCAATGGAACACACTAAATGTAGTGTTGAAAAATAATTAAGAAAAAAACCCTTTCTGCACCGTTTCATAACTATATTACCATTAGACATAATGTAACCAAACTCAATTTCTGTATTGTCTTGTGAGTTGAATATATTAGTCGTTGAGTTAATTAGTAGTTGAATAACTACTGTGTCATCACTTCAGTTTTGCTCAGCTCACTTATCTTCTTCTTGAAAATAGCCTCACTTTAAGTGTCCAAAAAAGCATGTTCTTTTCATCATGTGACATTGTTGTGGATGTTGTTAATGCTTTGGTAAGTTGTATTTTACTTAATTGTAATTGATTTAGATAGATAATGAAGTGAATTTGTAGGTTGTACTGTTGTCTTCGGACGATGAGACTAATCTCAGTGAAAGTGACCAGACGTCATACATGGGTGAAAGAGTTAGCAGTAGTGATTGTGAAGATGATTTGGTCATCGGAAGAACTGCATACCGGACTTCATATACAAATACAGCAAGAAAGTATTCAGAAGAAATTTTCAATTAAAGAAAAGTAGATAAATTTCAATACATGTTAGAAAGTTTAATCATGTTTTTTGTACCATTTGTTTTTTTGAATTGAATTTGTTTTGCAGACTGCTTGCTGCTTTTGTTATAGTATTTGGCTTTTTTAGAGAAGTTGCAGATCGGTTTGACATTGACCGCAGCACAGCGTGCGTCATGATTTACCGAAAGGTGAATGTTGTCTCCAGTATGGCCTCTTTGTTTATATACATTGGCCGAATACACAGCAAATGGCGCAGAGCGTGAAATGTGCACAGACGATGTTAATAACTATACTCGGTTTATAAGTGGAAGTCAGTTATCTGTATTGTGCTTATAGAGGCAGTACCCGATTAGTTTCTGCTAACTTTACATACATATGTGTTTTTGATAAATTATAAATTGAGATCTGATCACCCCACACAAGAGACAGATTTATACAAACGCAATGTAAAAGAATATAGAAAAGTATGCCTACGTTGCCTGGGCTGACATCGATTTATAAACCAAGTATGCATGCAAAAATGTGTACATACATATAGTCATATACAAAATTATACTGAAAACTGGTTTGGTTAATGGTTATACACAAATAACTGATTGTAAATTGTGTAAATGGATGATAAAAAAATATTATTTCGATCTTTTTAAATTTTAAGTTTGAATTTCAAAACATTAGTTCTCTTTTTGCTCGATAGATAGGAAAGACACGAATATTTCGTTTAGGAGTTTCAACTGAAAATATAGGTAAACTTTCAAATTTACATGTAGAATATCTATTGCTATTCTGTTATTTTTAGCTTTGTTGAAAAGTTTTCTATAGTATTGGTTTGGTTTTGTTTAAGCACATATCCAAATTGAAGACTTAGGAATAATACATTGAAGTAAACTGCTTACCTCATACTTTAAGATGCAAATGAATCTGAGTGTAAGGTTCTATATGCCAACTTAAAAGTGAAAAATATGTATAATTGTAATAAGTGAAAAAAAAAATAAAAAATGAAAATTATCAATATAGGTCAGCAGTAGACTGCAGTTGAAAATAAAAAGAAAGTGGAAGACAAAATAATATTAAATATGAATGTAAGGAATTCCGTTAAATATTAGATGTTAGTTAATTTATTTTAACTACTTAAGTATGTGTGTAAATATTTCAAATTATTTAAATTTATTATCAAAAAATGCTTCCACTTTTCAAATTTAAAGAAAAGATGATTTCAGTTAGATCTGAAAATTTAAATTCTAGAAATCATTTTTTTTTAAAGTGCTGGTAGCATTGTGAAGTTGAAGTTGTTATTTGGATATGGTAGACTCATCAATCTTGAAGTCGACTACAAGAGCTTTTGCGTCTTGAGTCCTGAGTCCCCAATTTAGAACTGGCCTTAAGGTTGAGTGTTTTGATATATGTGTTGATGACTTGCTAATTAGTTTGGCCAAAACCTCCGAGAGAGAATAATGTTCAAATCCGTGAAATTTTTACATCTTTACTCAATCATGTAATGCTAAAGTAGTTCAGCTATTTCCATGTGATAATATACGAAAAATGCAAAATTTACTTTAAAAAGTTAATTTTTCAGGAAAATATGATGAAAATAGACCTTTTTTCAAGGAAATGGAAAATAATTTTCAAATATTAGTAAAACCACAAAAAATATGTCAATTAAATTCATTCTTTATTAAAAAAAAAAACAAACAAAAAGTAAATTAATAATATGTAATAAAATTAATATAAATTTAAATTTAAAAAATAAAAGAAACTGAAAATATCACGATTCATTAGTTAAATATTTTGACATACCTATGTATGTAATTTTATAAAATAAAATATTTCTTAACAAATTCTATGTTAAAAGAATTAAGAGGAAATTTCCTAGTTTTTGGAATTAAACTGTTTAATTATCATTATATTACATAATTTAAATGCTTTACAATCTAGAACTATGTTTCATCGTTTACAAAATTTTATATATTATTTTAATTAGCAATCTAATACATATTTTATATTAACAAATCGTAATTTGTTATCAAATTCACATACTATACAAAATGTAAAGACTGGTGTATATAGCTTTTTACTGCGATTTTTGTAATTTAAAATAAACAAATTACATGTTGTTTCACACTAATACATATAAAATATTTAAATAAACGCTTCAGATCTCTTACTTATCGAGTTTTTATTAAATTAATTACAAAATTAAATATCTTCAAAAATTTAATTAATGAAACAAATCGTTCATCATTTGTTTACGTTATAAAAATCAACAAATGTCACTACATATGTGTCTACATTTCCCATGACTACTTAACGGCTTTGAATAGTGTTCTCTCTCTCGGAGGTTTAGGTTTGGTAGTGGTGTTGGTATTTTGTAGAATTTAGTAAAGAATGTAAATTTTTTGAAGTTTAGTAGGTGACAAGGCGTGTTTTTACTTTATTCATCCTTAATTATCATCCAGATTCCAGATCGTTATTGAGTATTTATAAAATTCGAAATTTAATAATAAAAAATTTACAAATTTATTCAAACAACTACTGTGTGTATTTAGTTGGAAAGTTTTGAAGCAATTTCTAAAATGAGTAGTAAGTTTAATTATGATTTTTTTTTCCTTTTTTTATTGCTTTTTTTTAAAATATTTTTTTAAATGCTAAAAATGTGTATTTATTTTAATTTATAGAAAATTATTTTTAGTAATTTTTTGCAATGTTTTTTCTATTTCTAATTTTGAATAATTCAGAAGTTTCTATTCACAGTTTTATTACTTTTTGTTTTAATTATTTTATCATTTATGAAGTATGTATATACCTATATTATCTAGATTTAATTTAACCTTAAGTGACCTCTAAAATATTCGGTTAGAATATTTCAAAATTTAAAATTATAAAGATAATTTATTTTTATAAAAGAAATGTTATTTTTTCGAATATATTCTATTTTTGACAATGTAAATCATTGATTCAATCATTTGGGTTGCAATATTTTTATACCTACATATGTACTATAAAAATTTACCGAAACTCTATTAAGAATGATGTGGGACAAATTTTCAGTGAAAATATCCTCTAAAGTGCTTTCGACAAATTTTCCAAGTGATAATAAATAAATTTACAGATTATTTATATATATTTCACGGTCTTCAGGACAATAATATGAGCGCTAATTATTTTCGCCAAAATTACAAAACAAAAAAAAAGTTGTATACATAGATTCAATGCTACATCATATTTACAAAAAAAAAACAAAAAAAAATCCGTTAAAAAGCAATAAATTCACAATTGGCTAAAAAAAAGGTTTTCCTGACTTGTAATTTTTTTTTTTGTACATAACATGACTTATAAATAAATGTGTATAACTTATAGAACTTCGTTTATATTCTTTTATTAATCACAATAAAAAACTTGCTTTTACCATTTTGAAATAATTTATCTGATGTGATAAAGTGTGCAAACTATTTAATGGTTTCAAATTAACAAGATTGCCCCCCACAATTTAATTTTATATGTACTTGCATTAACTAGTAAATTTTTTCGAATATAAAAATTCCGTAAATTATGACAAAAATGAGAGTTAGATTTTTTGGATTTTATCTTTTCTTTTTTTATTTCACATTAGAAATAATATTTAGTAAAAAATTTCAACCTTTCAAACGTTTAAAAATTTCAAAAAAATCTATCGAAAGGTAGCAAATCTTCAAAAATAAAGAAACATAATAAAATTCAATTACCTACATATATATTGAAATGTACGAATTCCTTAAGAAATTTTCGGATCGTTATTGTCCATGAAGATATTTTCACCTACTGGAATTCAGTTTAAAATCTGGCTTTATGTTTCATTGAATTAACTCAAATTTCGTTTTAAAAGTAAATATCTCAAAAAATTATTTATTTATTTATTTTATTTTTCAAAAAATATACATATTTTGCTTTACTTTTTGAGTTTGTGATTATTCAACCAGTAAATAGTAAGAAAAAAAGATAAAAATACATATGTATTACAGAATGCCGGTAGTTATTTTTATAATGTTTAGAAAATATACAAAAATTGCTACAAAACAAACATGTTTCCAAGAGTCTGTTGAACATTTTAAGAGAAAGATTTTGTAATTTTAAAATTTTAAATAGAAAATTTTGAAAAAGTACTTTTGTTGAAATATTGTGGGTAAAATTTTCATTACATTGAAATCATTTTACATAAATATTTTTTATTATTCACTCAAAAATAAATTTTTAAGCCATATTGCATTAAATTTGTGTAATTACATTATATCCATTTTAATTTGTATTAATCGAACAATCTATTTTTAAAGCACAACACATATAAGTACTTATAGACATATATGTATTTTAGATTTAATGTTTTTTTTAATGATTTTTATTTTTTTTCCACATATTTCTTAAAATTAAAATAAAATTTGATATTCATTGGCTGCTTAAGAGAACATACATACCTATATACAATTTTTCATAAGTAACATATTCAAAAAAAATCCTATCACGATTTTCACGTATGCATACATATGTACACATATGCATTAGGTATATTATTTCGATAAAAAAAAATTTTCTTTTAAATTTTTCAAAAATAAATTTTATCTATTTTTTTTGTTTTCTGTTACCATGTGAAATTGGATTATCGTATATTTCTATTAATACTCAAAAATAGATCAAGAACTGTTTGTTAATAATAATAAAAACAAATAATAATAATAATTTTTTCTATTTTTTTTTCTTCTCAAAAAATAAAAAAAAAATTTTTTTTCGTCTACATTGTGAAAATTTTATTATTTTTATACATTTATTTAAAATATTTTGAAAACGAAATTATTCAATGTTTAATTTTAGTATATTTATAAATATATATACATACATGAATATTCACACATCATCATAACATCGTTTTACTTATAATCTTGTGTTATTACTAATAAAATTAAATATACCTAATTGTGTACATTCATGAAATTTTGGCTCCCTACATAATTCAAAAGATAAATTTAACTTAGTATACTCATCATCGTACATTTTTGTTTTTACAAATAAATATTAATATGTATATAAATATACTTATATGTAGATTATTATTATAATTATTAATATAATTATTATTTATATATATGTATGCATATGTATGTATGTACATATGTGCATATACATATACATTTTCGCTAAAATAATTATATGACAAAATAATTAAACTTATCTTAATTATTTGAATATAACAAAAAACTTAACTTGTACAAAAATAAATTATTTTAATAAATTTCTATTTGGAAAAAAAAAACTGAATTTTTCTGGAAAACAAAATTAATTTTTTTTTTTCTTTATAAAATTCAAAATTTGTTTAATTTCTATTAAATATTATAATCTATGTCCACAATGCATAAAATAATTTTAATAAACTTTCTATCACTTATCAACCGAATATTAAGACATAAAATTACACGTGATTGTTGATCTCTTATTGAATTACTGCGGAAAAAAAAAATATGTAGATAAGAAAAGTGCGATTATATTATAGGGATATTTTATTTGTATTTTTTGCTCTTGAAATGATTATCAAAAGTCAGAATATGAAGAGAACTAAATTTTGATACCATCATGATTTAACGGTTTATTCATTTTATTTTATTAAAACTGAATTCTATAAGTCAAAATTAATAAGATCAGTAATAAATAAATGTATATCTTTGTGTTATTACAGTACAGTAAATAATTTTATGAAAACATGTATCTGAAGTTAATTCTTAGTTTTTCCATATTCAAAATAAATTGAATTCATAACTAATTTATTTTACGAGTATGGGCTACTTTATTACTTTTCTGTAATTTTTTTTTTCTGGGGAGTTAATCAATTTGGCTTGTGATTTGTGAAAGGTTCATTTTATAGTGGCGCTTGTTGATTATTATGTTAACTTCTTTGAATTATATTTATTTTTTTCTGCATAAAATTTATATTTTATTATGAAAATCTTATACTACATAAAAAACAAGAAATAAAAAAAAAAAAACAAATTGTATGCGCACAATAATATAATGTCGGATATCTAACACAAATTGTTATAGATACATTTTTTATTTTTTTGTAGTTTAAAATATGAAAAAAATAATAATGTACATAGCTATCTATAGAACAGTGTTTATTCATAATTTCAATACAATTTATTATTATAATTAATTGAATTTAATAACGAAAATTGTTTAAGTATGTAATTTAATTTTTAACATGTTTTTTTTTGACACTTAAAGTGAGGCTATTTTTTTAAAAAAGAAGATAAGTGAGTTGATCAAAACTGAAGTGATGAAACATCACTTCATCAGTTCGTATAAAAAACAACTATTGTATTTTACTCTTGAAGAAATTTAATAAAAATTGTCCACTTAAAAAGCTCTTAAGTATAAAACAAAACCAATTATTCAATTCAAACTTTTAATTATTCCTATATGTCAAAAAGCATCAATTATACATATATGGTATACCGCATTATAAGATGAATATGAAAATTATGGGCGTGTTCTTTATTATTCTTAATTTCTTGAATTTACTTTACATGCTTCTTCTTTTCACATTTCTCCTCTTGAAGTCTTATACAGCCAATCATATCATGAGCTTATTCGAAGCAAAATATTCCCCTTATAATATTATTTTTGCAAACACGCAGACATGAAAATTCAAAAATTTGAATTAAACGGCTACATTAAACCTCTTTTGTATAAATGATGCTTTTTGCATAGCACTGTGCTCGAGCGGAATTCATCACTTTCCTATTTAAAATACATGTAAAAAAAAGGTGACGGAATTCAGTCAAGACATTTTTTGTTCTGTAGTACTGAGTTCGAGACGGAAAATAAATTTAAATTGTCTTTGCTAACATTTCTAAAACTTTTCAAGAGATGATGCTGACGATCAGTCTCCACTAATTTTCCGTCACTATTGAAACAAAATAAATGTATTGACATTTATTTCGTGTGGTAAATTTAACAGTTGTTGTAAACAACAAATTTAAAAATTCAAAAATAACAGCTGCTTCATTATTTGTGGATTCTTTTTAATTCAATTTCTACATATTCTACACAAAATTTTTCCGTGTAGAAATAAATACTAAAAATAGGAAACTAAATTCCGCTCGAGGTGAGTAATATCAAAAAATATATAGACAGAAAGAATTCTTATGTAGTATAAAAATGTCTCATACAAAAATTTTTGTTCTGGGGTTCCAACATTGGAACCCCATTAGTGAAATAGCTTTGAATGTACATCAGTATATTTCAGTTTTGTTAAAAAAGCTTTTACTTCTGCATAGAAATACATATGTACATGCGAATACGACAATTACCTTGTTTATGCACAAAAATTAAAACGTATTAACGATAAAACGTTTTGAACATAGTTTTGAGATAATACATTTTAATTGGTGTTTATGCGTAGTACAACATTTCATTCTCACTTAAAACGTTTTGAGTAATAAACTAATACTACTCTAAAAGTTCATATTGATGTTTAGTATGTTACCAACACCATTTTGAAAGGTCAAATATGACAATTCATTTAAAACGAAGAAAGTGTACATGCACATTTTAAAAACGCATTGAAATTTTAAATTCGGATTTTATAGTGTATTCACTCAAAACGAAATAAAGTTTCAATGCGTTTTAAAATTTGGTTTATGCATCCGTATTTAGTCAAAACGGCATGAGTTAATGCGAATTAAAGCTTCGCATAAACAAGGTAATTGATGGTGTCGGTGTGACTCATTTTATTCACATATGTTTCACCATTTGAAATTTTTTTTATATTCTATTTAACACACAAGAGTAAAATTTTTTTTTTATTTTTCATTCATCTTGATCATATTAAAAACAAAACTTAAATTTCAATGCGCTTTAAAGCATAGTTAAAAAAACTTTCACTTCCTTCCTTCTCTTACCGTACTGTTCTATAGTCTAATTTAATAATTACAATTTTTAGTTGATACTACATAAGAATTCTTTCTGTCTATATATTTTTTGGTAATATGCTTATATTCAAAAATTATACAACCCAATAGATATTCCCCGTGGTACATTTGTTTTTTTACTCTATTTCAGTAAAAGTTCCTAAACGAAACCTTCTTGTCTGTCCTATCTGTCGAGCAAAAATAGAACTAACGTTTTGAAATTCAAACTTAAAATGATCGAACGATTTTTTTTATCATTCATTCGCGCTCACAATAAGTGATTTGTTTATAACCAAAGAATATAGAAATAGAGAAGAAGTCTTAACATCATATAAACACATGCACAGTATATTTTTTCGTGTACAATGTACATAAATGCGTATATATCGTCTGTGCACTTTTCATTT
This sequence comes from Bombylius discolor, assembly GCA_939192795.1. Lineage (NCBI taxonomy): Eukaryota > Metazoa > Arthropoda > Insecta > Diptera > Bombyliidae > Bombylius > Bombylius discolor. The sequence continues at coordinate 32,643,950 of OW584243.1, read as the reverse complement.
TATTATTGTGTAGCATTTATTTCACTTCTGAAATATGTATACTGTTTTATTTATAAGTAATAAACTTTGATTATTATTTAAATACTTATTATAATTTCTATCAGTACAAAATCATATACAATGTGCTCAGATACGTCTATCTTTTACTGCACGGTAGCCATCACTGTGACTGTACTATCCATATCATACTTCTTCTAATTTTTTGAATTTATTCATCCATAAAATATAAATACATATACATATACGATATATATAAATTGGAAATTTGTTTTCTGAATATTATTGAATGCAAGATATTATGAAAAATTTACCTAATTATTTTATTGCTTTTTTTAAAATATTTTCTGAAGCTATAAAAAATGTTACTGAAATCCAGATCCTGTTCTTTTTTTTGTTTTTATTCTATTAATTTTTTTTTTATGAAAAAGGGAATTAAGTTATCTGGTTTTCAGTCAAGTAATTAACAACATTACAGTACATTTTATTTACCTATATGTATTTATATTTTAAAATGTAACATAAGGTACAATAGTTAGATAGGTATGTACCTAAATATGTATATCGAAACTTATCAATTTTGAGTAATTAGGTATACATATATATCAATAATTTATATTAACACCTTGCAGCCGAAAGACTGATCACAGTCCGCAAAAGGAAAAAAATATTATTCTGTAAAATGGATTTTTTTTTTTATTTCTACAAAAATGGCAAAACAATTTATATGTGTGCTTAGTCAATCTTTCACTTTTAAGTTTTTTCAGATAAATAACATTCGTAACTTATTAAGTTGAATAACATTTGCAATAATTTTATTTGCACGCTACAAGTTTAAAACTAGAAAACCGCTAATGCTTGCAAAGTGTTAACATAAGTACATAATAATGTACGTGCCTCACTTATAATTTCTCATAACTTTTCTCGAGACGAAACTATCTTTAAATGTTGGTGGGGATGGATGATGGTTTTATGTGTATTTTTGCAAGGTGTCCAATCTAAGAAAAGAAAAAAAAGTTACATGTTTCTGTAATACAGATTAATATAAAAATTATTTTTAGAAAAAATTTTTCTGGGTAACGCGATTTTCCGGCTACTGTATGATCTAAAATCCGCATATACTCGTATATTATGCTAATGCATTTTATAATTTTTATAAAATAATGATTTTTTTGATTTTTTTTTCTTTTTTGTCAAGTTTCAAATTTTTAATTCTTTTTTTTTAAACTTATTTTCATTCTGAATAGACGGATTTCTTTTGCTTTTTCTGATTGATTCTAGTATTTTCTGAAAAATTATTTTTTCAAACAGCCCTTAAATATATTTTACATATGTACATAAAATTTGTAAAATATTAAAGAAAAAATTTAAACAGAAATAAAAAAAGATATTATTGTTGCCAAATAACATTTTTATCTCATGTATTTTAAAGCACAACCACAATACCATTTCATAAAACTTGCAACAATGATTTTCAATATTCATTCAATGGAAAAGAAGTAGAAATTATACATAACAGTGTAAACTCGATAATTTGAACTAATTTAAACCGGCCTTGTTTAAAATTTCGAACAGTTGAAAATATTAGACAGAAACCAATTTACACTTTCAACACCATTTTAAACAGAAATACCAAATAGTTTTGTAATAAAATTTAATATTTATAATAATTATAATAATTACAAAATTGATTATGACTATTATAAAATGAATTTTGTATTGCAAAAATCAGTGATTGAAATTAGGTAATACATATTTAACTTGTTTTTATTTCATTATTTCATAAAGTAAAAATCACAGAAAACTCCTTTACAAAATTATAGAAACTGAAATTACAGAACATTTTTAGCTGATGTTAGAAATTTAGGCGTTGAAATTAAATATGTTCAAATAACCGAGCTTATACTGTATCTCAAATCCAATTCATTGATTCTGTTCTTCACTTCGAAAATAAAAAAAAGTCAGTTGATGTGCAATAGGATATAGGATATTTTGATGAAAATGAATGAAAATAAATTTAATTTGGAGAAATTCTAAAATTTATCATGGTAGTTACCATAATAAACAAAAGCCAATCTATCACATTCGTAAATGTTATGTTACCACAGTGATCAAATTTTTTCAATGGTTAATTTAGTTACTTACCATATTGGTTAGCTTACCATAAGGTAGCACATCAAAATAGTGCTTACCTACGGTGAATTTTCGAATTTCTCCTTCTACTGCTTATCTTTTACCATCCTCTTTTTTGTGTTGGCACCATTGTTTTTCATATCGAATTGACTATCGATACATTCTTTTTAGTATAAAAACATGCTAAATCTTTCTTCAATAAATCGGTAATTCATACCGTCTTCAATTATAACGGTATGAAGTGTAAGTATGAAAATGGTAAACGTAATTTTCAATAAGATTTCATAAAATTTTAACGAAATCACGAAATTTTTATTTTGTTTGTTTTTTTAATAAAAAATGAATTTAATTAACATATTTTTGGTGGTTTTACTACATTTTACTACATTACATTTTTTGGTTATAAAATTAATAATTTGAAATATTTACATACATACTTAAGTAGTTAAAATAAATTAACTAACATCTAATATTTAACGGAATTCCTTACATACATATTTAATATTATTTTGTCTTCCACTTTCTTTTTATTTTCAACTGCAGTCTACTGCTGACCCATATTGAAAATTTTCATTTTTTATTTTCACTTATTACAATTATACATACGTATGTTAAGCAACATGTCATGGCCCATGGGTCTATACGAAGAGAAATTTCCTGCATGCAAGTTGTCAAATTTTTTTCAGCTTGTATGATATGAACAAAATTTGTTGTGGGCAATTTCTGTCATGAAATCTCATTTGTGTGAGAAATGTCGAAGAGTGTAGTTCACTCATAATTGCTGATTATTTAAAATTTTGTAATTAAAATAACAATAATAATAATAATAATAAATAATAAAAAACACCTTACAGACCGATTTCTTAATTATTGTACACATATAAAAAAAGCCACTTCAACCATCAGAAAGAAATTTTTATTGACTCCGTATTTGATAATAATAAGCTGGCATGCAAGAATTTCGTGCAGAAATTCACACAAACTATTTTGTTACAAGAACATCATATGGCATGGAAGAATTTGTTGTAAATATAGACCTATGGTTAGGACATCCAAATTGTAGACGTCCATCTGAATTATACGAAAAAGATCCGGATTTGTCATCTGTTATTCTTAAATTAGACTGAATAATATGCACATGTGTATATGACTATAAATTTAAAAATAATTTTGAAATTTAAAGAATATTTTTTTTTGTTTCAAAGTTTTTAAAAATGCAGTTGATTCATTCCTGTACTTATTCATTTTAATTTAATTTGTTCTTTTATATTGTTACCACAATAGTTTTCATTACATATACAGATACACTGAATAGGACATTTTACAAGAACATATTATATGATGTGTGTATACTGTACATAATTAATAGACATAGGAAAGGAAATTTTATTTTATTAAATACATATAATAAACACGATTTGGTGAATTAAATTAAAAAATAAAACAAACCATAAAGTTGAATTTTCCTTTGTTTTTTTTTTTTTTAAATATTTCGTTTCCCCTTGAAAATTGAAAAAAAAAAAAATGTACCTAAAAAAAATCGTTGGAAAAATTTGACCTGAATCGATGCAACCGAAATTTTTCAAAAATTTGTCAAGTGAATAAAATTTGTATATAAAAATAGATATTCATTATTGAAAAACAAAAATAAAATCAAAATCTTTGGAGAACAATCTGAAGAATTTATAAGAAGACAATTATACAATTATAAAACTGAAATCTATCTTAGTGGTATTCAAAAAAAAAAAATTGTATAAAAATAGATTTTAGTTTTTTTTTTTTTAAATTATTTATTTAATTTTTTTTAAAATTTAAGTTGTTTATTTATCCACTTTTTTTATTTTATTTTGTATTATTTGTGATTATAAATAGTGAAAAATGGTGTTTACGAAATGTGATATTTTTTGTTTATTTTTAATATATGTACATATGTACATATTTGAAAATATGTCAATCTATGGGGTAAGTTTCATTTAAAAAAAAAGCAAGTTTTTGCTTTTAAATATACTTATTTTGTTTTTCTTTTAGATTTTAATTATGCATCATGCCAATTACAAATTAAAAATAATCTATTTTTGATAAAAAAAATATATATGGAAAATGCAAGTATTGTCAGAAAATCACAGTTAAATAATATATAATTGAGTATAAAACTGAATTTTAAGTGCGCAAAAAAAAATATGTGTATATATTTTTATATATCATTGAACTTTAAAAGAAAAGAAATAAAAAAAACGGATGTCACATGCAAATTTTACTTGAGAAAAAAATATAATAAGGTATCTACCATTTTATTGTCTCTATTGTGTTTTTTTAGCTTTTCTAAAATCAACCGAAAACACATATATTTTGCAATTCTAACACGATAATATTATTAAATAGCTTAATTTGAAAATTTATATGTAAGCATTATTGAATATGATGTAAGCTTTCGTTTTACAAAAAAAAAACAAAAAAAAAATTAATAAAATAAAAATAAAATAGATATCTTTAATCTGTATCTGTATATAAAATATTTGTATAAAATAAAATGACATGTATGCGTTAAATTTCTTTCTGTCTTGTTTTTATTTTTTTATTTTCTATTTTCTACTTTTTATTTTAATAAAACTTTTTTTATTTTATTTTTCTATCTTATTTTTTTACACCTCTGTAAAATATTTGCTTTTGTACTTTTTTATAAGTATGATTGTTTTTAATGTGTATTTATAATTTTATTTTCTATTTAAGCTAACTACAGATTTTTTAAAAATAAATAAAAAAAATTTTAATAATAAAAAAACACTTTCGAAAATGACTTTTTTCTGTGTATGCAGGGTGTTTCCGTTACCACTCACCAAAAGGATACCATAGATAGGGCTCATCGAGACAAACAAAAAATCGTATGGAAAGAGGGGAACAACCTTAACCGTATGGCCGCTAGAGAGCGTTGTAGTTTTTTTGCACTTTTTTCATAAAACAGCCCATAACTTTTTACAGGGGCACTCTAGGGTCAAAAAAAAGGAGAGTACCCTTTTGCCTTTTCCAACTATACCACCTTCAAAATCAAAATGTTTTTTTTTTGTCAATTTTTTGTGTTTAACCCTGCTTTGCTCGAGAAAAGCCTTTAAGCCTTTATTGCACAAAAAGTTTCCAACAGGATCCACAAACAAGTATTAGCAGAGTAAGCGTACGGCTAGGAGTTTCAACGAAGGTGGTTTGGAAGACTTCGAAGAAGGAGAAGATGCACGCTTTTGATTACTATCCAGACCCTATACATTTAAGTTATACTAGCAACAAGAAAACAGGAGCGCATACCACTTTAGTAACTGCTGATTGCTAAATAACATTTTTAGGTGACTTATCTCTAGTTAAGTATTTTTTTTAAAATTTTTAACTTCTCCAGGTAATCTTTTTAAGAGTTAAGAATAGAGGAACAAGTTAGGTGTTGTTGGAAAGGATAAACAAAGTGACCCTAGAGTGTCCCTGTAAAAAGTATAAGGTGTTTTGTGAAAAAAGTGCAAAAAAATTTCAACGCCTTCTAGCAGCCAAACGGTTGAGATTGTACCCCGCCCCCCTTCCCTTTCCATACGATTTTTTGTTTGTCTCGATGAACCCTATTAATGGTATCTTTTTGGTGGGTGATAACGGAAACACCTTGTATTTAAACATCTGAGAAGCTATTGAGACAGATGTTAATTGCTTTTTTTAAAAATCTTTTTTGTTTTTATTTTTTTTCCTGAATATTTATTATTTTATTCTGTATTTTGACATATACATATGAAATACATACATATATTATGGATTACGGAATGGAATTTTTTTTCTAATTATAAATTAAATAAATATTTTAAAAAAAATTTTTTTTCACGAAAATGTAACATTTGAAAAGTCTAAAATTTTAAATACATACTTTCGAATAAATAGAAGAAAAAATAGTAATAGTAATACAATAATAATGCATTGATAAAATGATGAAAATTATACAGTCGCTCAACAAAGTATTCGGGCAGTGCAAAATATATTTTTAATTTATCCTAAATAAAAAAAAAATTTATAATAAAAGTATGATACAAAATACTAAAAATAATTCTTTATTCCTATAACAACATATTTACAAAACAAAAAGTCAACTTTAATTTAAAAAAAAAATATATATATATATGTATATATAAAATATAAAATATATATATATGTGTATATATACACAGTTAAAAATTTCTGTTTCAATTTTTATTCCAATAGAATATTCGGGCAAGATGAACATTTTTATAAAATAAGGTGCTTATTGTCGAAGTCAGTACTTATTTGAAAAATATGTGACTTTTTATACCAAAAATTTTTAATTCAATATTTTATTTTGTTTTAAAGTATTAAATTATATTAAAATAATACAAATCTTGTTAAATCTATGACAAATAGACAAATAGACAAATCATACTTTTATTGTAAAATTTTTTTTATTTAGCATAAATTTAAAATATTTGTACTGCCCGAATATTTTGTTGAGCGACGACTGTAAGTTTATAATTTTGTTGAAATTTCTTTTTTCTTTTCTATCTTTTATTAATTTTCAAAAATATACAAATGTTGCTTGAATATTTTCAAAGAACACTATGTCTTTCTTTATTCTTTTTTTTAATTGAAATATAATTATTAGGACTATAAATAAAAAATTTAAAATTTGAAAATAAAAATTTTACAGTTTAATAGAAAGCAATATTTACTTATTTATTTATTTTTTTTTTTTACTTATTACAAATAAATAATACATATGTATATATGTTAAACAACATGTCATGGGTCTATACGAAGAGAAATTTCCTGCATGCAAGCTGTCAAATTTTTTTCAGCTTGTATGATATGAACAAAATTTGTTGTGGGCAATTTCTGTCATGAAATCTCATTTGTGTGAGAAATGTCGAAGAGTGTAGTTCACTCATAATTGCTGATTATTTAAAATTTTGTAATTAAAATAACAATAATAATAATAATAATAAATAATAAAAAACACCTTACAGACCGATTTCTTAATTATTGTACACATATAAAAAAAGCCACTTCAACCATTAGAAAGAAATTTTTATTGACTCCGTATTTGATTACTCAAACGTCAAATTTCTTGCAATAAACCTTGCAATCAAAAATGTCTTGCAAAATTTGTTGCAAGCTGGCATGCAAGAATTTCGTGCAGAAATTTTCGGTCCACACAAACCATTTTGTTGCAAGTACATCATATGACATGCAAGAATTTCTTGTAAATATAGACCAATGAATAGTAATATGTATATACGAGTATTTTGTTGTCAGATTTTATCTATTTTTTTATGTCTGAATTTTTTTTCTCAATTTCTTTCTTTTTTTAATTTCAGAATTTGCGTGGGTTACATTAACAACGAATGATACATATTCTTTAGGTGCTTTAGTTTTGGCATATTCATTAAAAAAAGTGTCAACAGCCCACCATTTGGCCGTCCTTGTAACACCGGGCGTATCAAAGCCCATGCGTAATAGACTTAAAGATATATATAATGTTGTACAAGAAGTAAATGTTTTAGATTCTCAAGATGCAGCTAATTTAGCATTACTTGCTCGTCCAGAATTAGGTGTTACATTGACAAAACTTCATTGTTGGAGACTAACACAATTTGAAAAATGTGTATTTTTGGATGCAGATACATTGGTAAATAAAATATATTATTTTGATTTATTCAATGTATGTATGTATGTATTTTTTTCACTGTATTCCTAAATAAGGTTTTACAAAATTGTGATGAACTTTTTGAACGTGAAGAACTTTCAGCCGCACCGGATGTTTGTTGGCCTGATTGTTTTAATTCAGGAGTTTTTGTATTCCGTCCAAATTTAAAAACATTTGCAGAAATTACAGAATTTGCTGTAAAACATGGAACATTTGATGGTGGTGATCAAGGATTACTTAATCAATATTTTTCAGATTGGGCACATAAAGATATATCAAAACATTTACCATTTACATATAACACAATTTCTGTTGCAACATATTCATATTTGCCTGCATTTAAACAGTAAGTTATGAAAATATTTTAAATAGAAAACATAGACGAAAAAATTATCATGTAATTCAATTATTTTTTACTTTGTTTTATTGAATTTTACAGATTTCGGAATAATATAAAAATTTTACATTTTGCTGGAAGATTCAAACCATGGTTATCACATTTTAATTCACAAACACGTACTGCATATCCTCCACAAGAATATTCACATGCAATTGATTTTATTCAATTATGGTGGGATATTTACTGTCAAAATGTTCATCATAGTTTAAGCTATCAAATGGTAAATATTGAAAGAACAAAAAAAAAAAAATTAAATTACTTCTTTTTTTTGTAGTTTTTGTTCCACAATAATTTCTATTTATTTTTTTCAATTCTTTGCATTTTATAAAGTAAAATTTATACATACGTTATTTCTAATTACAAGCCTGTCTCGGTTAGTAAAAATGAGGTAAGCAGCGAAAAGTTTCATTCTTATTTTGAAATGAATCTATGTATTGGACAAAAGTTTAAGTATGTACATATGAAATTGACATACCTTTTTTAAAAACTTTCAATATTTTAAAATTTTGCATTTTTTTACATGTATTCAAGATTTCAAAATGAAAGTTTAAAGCCCGATTTCTTCACTTCAAGATATATTGATGCTTGTCTTATCTTGAGGATAAATAAAGAATTTGAGATAAGACTTATCATGCAGATTAAGTTATCTGGGGTGAAGGTCTCAGATATCTTTGACAGTAAAAGATATTTTGACTGCAACGCTATTGTATGATTTTAAAGAACTAAAGAGAAATAATTTTTTAAACAAATGTATGTATATATAAACCTACTGTTCTTTTTTTTTTTCCATTTTTTATTCACATTTTGCATAAATAATAAAAAAAAACTGTTTAATAGTAACGTCAATTTTGAAACTTTCAAATCTTTCGAAATTTCTCATAAAGTTGAACAGGTTATCTGTACGATAGGTGAAGAAAATCAATTTAGAACTTATCGATGGAATTACTTTATCTAATATCAAGAAGTATGAAGAAATTGGGCCTAAATCATTGAATGCACGCAAAAAACTGCAAATATGAAATACTGATAATGAGCAATATTAAAAGAAAAAGAAAACACTTTATAACACTACCAATTTTTTTCACTTCATGTTTACACACAATTAATTTTAGTAGAATAACGTATATAATTTGTTTTTCAGCAATAACAGATACTGAATATTTCTTTGAAATAAAATATATTAATTGCAACCGTTATTATCCTAATAAAACTCAAATTTTCTATTTGAAGGATTTTTTTTTAAATTTACAATTTACTTTCTCGTAAAAATACTGTAACAATAGATTTCAATTCAAAATTTATATTCGTTTTTTATCATACTATTTAAAATTTAATTCTCAAGTAATTGGAAGAAAACAAAATCCAAAAGCCAGGTCTTCGAAAAAAAAAGTCAATTCGCATACTGTAATTTAGTACAATACTTCGAGCAATTCTCAAAGAAAAACAAAACCATCCTAACATTTGGTCACAAAACTTTTTTTCCTCTAGAATAGTAGAGATTAATGTAAGATATTGAAATTTTGACAAAAATTGACTGTTAAATTATAATTTATTTAGTTCTTAGAGATATTCTTGATCTAATTATATAGTATTACTAGAAATGTATGTATACACTTAATTTTTGATTGAATGATACTATATTTTGAGTGTGGCAATTTTTTTTAAATTTTTGTTTTAACAAATAAATAAATAACTTTAAAAAAATTACCGGTTCGATTTGAGGTATGTATTTGATAATTTATTAATTATTAATTTTATGATGATTATATTTTTTTTATTTTGAAATTTGCTATAGAACTTTCGCATTTGTCCAATATTGAAATTTAATTTGCTTGAGAAATTCAAAAAAAAAAATTTATATTTGTTGAAATTTAATTAATAAATAAAATAAAATAAGAAATTTCATACCCAGTTGGAAATGGAAGCTTTCTACTATGCATGCAGAGACCTTCTTTGGACGAAGCCTTCTTCTACGTATCGTACATATAATATCTTTTTTATGTAGGCATCACCATTTACTTCCTGGTAAGGTAATAAGAAGTATTCCGAATACATTCTCAAAATGTGAAAAGGATACTTCTTAGGGCCTTCCATAGAAACTTTCTAAACATTTTCTTCATTTGCACAAGAGATATCTCAGTACTTTTTTTTACTTGTAAGTGGAATTATTTAGAGTACAATGGATTATCCTGTCTGAGTGTTTGTGGGTGTCTGCATCGACAAACAAAATCAAGTAGAAATTTTGTCCTCCAATTGAATAAAAATAATTTGAAAAAAAAACACCCTGTGAATTATAAGTAAATTACAAAACAAATTGATTTTTCTGTAGAAACTATTTATTTTACGCATTTAATAAGTTGCTTTACATACTATATAATATCTAAAATACAGTAGGAGAAGAATCTAATATTTTTAATTACCAAGTATGTATATAATTTCAAAAATCACAATTCCACTTTCCGGAAATTTTTCCAAGTCTTCTAGAGAGATGGATAAAATTTTCGAACACTTCATTTTTTAGAAGTTTAATATAAACAAGAAATGTTATAATAGAAAGTATTAACGTTTATTAACCCTAGAATTTCCTGATCGTATCAAAATGTATACATTTGGACTTTGAGCCTTAATTTAAACATGATCTTGAAACTTCGCCAATTCCTCCATTAGAAGGTTCAAAACGTAAATACCCTAATTTTTAGATCAAAGTCAGTAGACAAAATATCATTTTTCCTGAAAAAAACACAAACTATGCCATACATTTTGTATGGAAATTTTGAAAACTGTTTTCAAAAAGCCATATCTTAACATTTCGTCAAATAATCTTTAGCAGTAAGTCTCTCTCACAATCCTAACCAAATTTCTTTATTTCTTCATAGTCTGTAATATTTTTAATTTCCGTATAGGTACATCATTTACATGCCTTCCAGGAACTCCGTTACATTTTCTTCTATATTTTCAAAACTTCTAAAAACCTTCTTCAAGGAGGCTTTCTTATTTTTCCAACTGGGTATATACATATGTATAATACATAGATAATATATACATTTATATATTTAGATTATTACAATTGTTTTAGCTGCTTACCAAGTGAATAACATTTATTTTCTAAACGTTTTACTAATAAATGTTTTTTTATTTTCTGATCAGATTTTGAGTATAATTCGATGAGAAAATTTTCAAAAAATTTAAATTGAAAATAATAATAATAATAAATTTTATCTAGATAGCATAGAATCATTTGTATTTTTAGATACAAATTTTAAAAAAAAAATATTTTATAGCAGTTATATAATTCAACGGATTTTTGTGCTTGCAAGACATCTAAAATGTCACATAATAATACGCATTTAAATTATAATCACACACATTCAAATGATAATAATTATAATCGAAATACGATCTACACATTTTATGATCCGTGGGAAGATTATTATGAAAATTTGAAAAAACAAAAAAGAATTCAAGATCAAAATAAAATGAATAATTCTTCTTATTATGAGAATTTTAATTATCAAAATTCTTTTTCTAATAATTATAGTAATAATAATAATAATAAAAATAATAATAATCATGATCATAGAAATACTGAAGAAATACAAGATGTACCAAATTTAACATCTTCCATTACTAATAATAATAATAATCCAGTAAATTTTATCAGTTTTAATACAAAAAATGTTGAAAATCAAAATTATGAAAATATTGAAAGAAATTTTTGTATTTATAATATTCAAATAAATTCACATAATAATTCTTTAAGAAATAAGAATAACAAATTTGAATTCCCAAGTATAACGGAGAACAAAACAGATTTTATCATACAAAATCAGGATCAACAAAATTATATCCAACACTATTATGATTACACAGGAAATAACTCTAATAAAAATAACAGTAATAGTAATAACAATAAAGATGATCATAATTATCATAGTGAAAATGGTTTTTATATTGGTGATAATAATGATGAAAATACAAAAATTAAATTGGATAATACTATTGAACATTACAATATAAATACGAGTATTAGAACACAAGAAAATTTAGTAATATTGTCAAATAACCATGAAAATTATTTTAAAGAAAATAATTCTACAAGAAATATACATCAGAGTTTACATACGAGCAATTATCATGCCACAAGTAAAAATGTTTCTCATAATCATAATGAAAACCACCACAGTCATCATTATCATACGAATTGTAATAGTTCACAATTTTTGAATAATAGAAATGAAATTTTCAAAATTGATTTAGGTAATAAAACAAATGATACTAGTAATTTTCATAATATCCTTGATAATAATAGTCATTCAAATTTTGGAATTAATTCAAACAATATGAATTATAATAATGCAAATAATAAATTCAATAATAATGAACAACATAATTTTCGTAGCAGTGAAAATACAAATACAAATAAAGATAATAAAAATTATATACAAACACATGTTCCTACATATCATATTGCTTCTACTAATTATAATTTGGTAGCTAATAATTCTAAAGATGATAATAATACAGTTGAGATTTATAAAAAAAATGTGTATACTATAACGGTAGAAAATACCGATACATACATTAAAACAAAAAATGATGAGGTGTGTATCATAAACAATTTTTTTTACCGAAGTTGTTTAAATCTAATTATTTTTATGTTTCTGTATATCTTTTTCTATTAAATTAAGGCATGTTTAGAATTTCAGAAAATTTACAATCAGTTACTAATATGAACATTAACACATTTATAATTTTTTATTATTATGAATGATTTTAATGAATTAACGATATTAAGTATTGAAATTTCATTAATTTTTCATGATGATCTTCAGTTGTTTTCATAATTAAGGTCGATTCATACATATCCGAACTGGCAACGATCAGGTTCTTTCCGGTCCGGCCCGGTCTTTCAAAATGAATGAGTTTACTTTTAAAGAATTAGGTGTGATTGCGCTCTTTTTAGATAAGGATTTATGTGATATGATGGAAAATTGAGACATGAGATTGCTAAAACAAAAGACAATATCACACGAGGTTCAAGCCTTAAAATAAGGGCGGAAATTAAAAAAGAAATCCTATATTATAAAGTGTTAAAATTTGAACATCATTTCTTCCCTAAATCGAAAATATATACCTTATTTCAGAGCATATCCTCTCACACATACTTTAAATTTTTTCAAAATTGTTAGTAAAAATTATTTAACAATATTAAAAGATACTACATGATTGTAAATAATCAAAAACTGTCCAGCAATTCATTAAAATATCGATATCCAGATAGACCGGATGTGTGTGAATCGACCTTTACTCTTTAAAAAAAAATCATTCAAATTAAGAATGGATAACGTGTTGAATTTTAATTTAGTAAATAAATTGTATCCATTTTAAAATTCAAATGGAAAAGCAAAAATAAAAAAAAGGTGTTGGGATATTAGTTTATACATATATGTATGTATCACTAACATAATTTAACATCATCAAGAACATTTGTATGCAAGAGATTTCGACTTTAAAAATCGAATAATTAACGATACTTTTTATGTGGTAAATTGTTGGAATTTACCTTTAATTAATTGCATATCTTTGACACACGGAAGAGAAAAATGAAAATAAATAAGAGTTAGCACAAAAAAAACCAACATTGTTGAAGAGAAAAAAAAAAATATAAACAATAAATAACACTTCACGTCAAATAAATTGACTTCCAGCCCTCTAATTAGGTCATTGTCTTCCGGAATTGCTTGAAGTATTGAAATGAAATTAAAAAACTAGTGAGAACATTCTTATTTATTTTTTCTATGTACATAAAGCTTAGTTTTGAACTTTTGATCTGTTTTAATTTTAGTTGTATATTTTGCACTTTTTAGCTAAATAGCGGTTGCGATCCTTTTAGTTTTTAAAAATTTTAGGTTTTATTGAATCAATTACACTTTATTTACTTTTCAGCTTAATTATATTACGTACGTATGTCTATTTGTATTGGGTATACATGTCATTTCGATTATCTAATAGCTACACAAAATAAATTAATGCAACTTAATGTCATATAAATTGAAATTTGTAGCTGAAAGGACAAAATTCGCCTTTAAAAGTAAAGAAATTTTTTTTATCTTTCATTTTATCATATCTTCAGTTATAAAAACTATAATTATTTACTTTTTGTGATATTGTTTCATTCACTTTGTATGTAATATGCACATAAGATTGATTATTTTTGAGTTGTTGATAATAACTTTGTAATTAAAACACCTTTATTTGTTTTATTGTTTCATCTGTGATTACAGACATATTACTGACATTTTTCAATATTCTATTTCATTTTAATAAATCAATAACACAAGCATATACTTATGTATATACTATGTGTATGCTGTAAAAGTAAAATATTTATTACATTCATTTTTTTTTCTGTCTCATCTACCATTTTTTTCTTCTTCTGTGTGTCAAAAATCAAGCTTACAAAGAAACCTTACGCACTTTCACATAATTTCATGTTTATCTCGTTAGGACTTATCACTACACCTAATATCGGACACTATGTACAGTAGCTCACGAAAGTTAAATAATATTATGTAAGATTTTCAATATCCTGGTTTTGCGAATGTACCTTTTTTTTTAGAGAAAAAAAGAGTATTTTCATTATTCGTTATTTATAAATTATTTTTAAAAAAATAATTTAAATTTGTTGTACCTAATATAATGAAAACAGATCTCTAAATACCAGAAATATACACAATAATACATTTTAAATACTTGCATAATCTAAAATAAGGGAGTATATTTATGTATATTTATATTTTAAATTAAATAACAGTACAACATATATGAAACTTGGTTGATTTACGTGGCGATCCCCGAAATGCTGCCGAGAATTCAATAAGCATCAAAAGTGCCTTTTTGACACCACGCTTCGCTCGTAACCTCAAGAAATAATGTTTGACGAATTAATTATTTATAGTCATTCTGTCTCGTTCTGGAACCTTGTTCTGGTCAGTGGTCAGCGCTGGAATTAGAGTTTCTCTCTCGTTGACCTCTCTTCAGCTGCGACCATTACCGTCCAGTTTCTCGGCGTGATCCCCTATTGGCTTGACAATGTTTTTGTGGTTTCTGTTGATGAAGCTGTCGGTACGTTGTTTGCTATAAAATGGCCAAGTCATTCTTGAGATTTATGAAACTTGGTAAAAATAACAAAAAATTATACCTATTGACCTACTATAAAAAAAATTATGTACTGCATGTAATGTATTGTTATTGACTTTTATAGAAATACATATGTATATGCTTAAATTTAGAAAGTAAAACAACCAAATTAATGCATGTTCTTTAATTTTTTATGTTTACATATTATTAAATTTGTTCATGTCAGGCGAAATTTGAAATATTAAATTGGTGAAAAATTACTTTTTATTTCCTTTAGACTCAGCCTTTTAATTTCAACACGTAAATCTTGAGTTTTTTTGTAATTTAGACCTTGGAGTTTCCGTTAGAGTAAAAACTGCGAGAACTTTCAAAACTTTTACATGTTAGATATTAATCCCACAAAAAAGCTTTTCATAATTGTTCACTTGGTGAGCTTAATAAAATTTAAATTTTCCGAAATGTTTTTTTCTTACTTTACGCGGAATATTGTCTTTTTGACAGAAGATTTTTTGTTTGTTTGTTTTACTATTTATTTCTACACGGAAAAATTTCGTGTAGAGTGATATAGAAATGTTTCAAATCACACAGTTTCAAATTATAAATTAAAAATCATGTTCGAAAAATAATAATGTTAATTTTAAATTACTGTCAAATTTACCAAATACCTAGGCGGAATAAATTGTCTTATATTTATTACGTCTTCAAGTATGATGTTTTGCTTTGTAGAATATATGTATAATTTTATTCAGTTCACCGGATGTGCATAAACTTTATTAAACGGCCAAGTCAAAATCAGTAAGCACATTTTTTTATTATAAAAATCATTTATTCTAAATAGACGTGACACTATACTAACATTCAGACGAATCCTGATAATTTTTTATCATTATAATCTCATCTTTAATTCGGTCAAATGACTCTAAGAATAAAGTATAATGTACATAGTTTGTAATTCAAGACGATTATTGTGCCCAAAATCTAAAAAGAATATCATTTTATTTATACAACAGTCACATTTATGTAAGATATTTGATTTTTAATAATAGTTTATCAATTTCATTAATGCGGAAGCACAAACTTTAAAAAAAAAATGCAAATGCACATAATTTTTATGGTGGTGGTGGTGGTTTGTTATTCTCCCATATTTTTAAAATATTCAAAGTACATATATTAAAAGCATTTGAGAAAAATAATTAATTTTGAAAAAAAATTTTCTTCTAGTCTGGCTTAGCTGGTGCTCTATCAAAATTGAAATTAGATGAAGCTCGTACAGCTGAACAAGATGCATATGAACAGCATATGAGACGTCAGTGTTGGGAATCTGGAAATATTGATTATTCTGGAAAAGATTCATTTGATAATATTTGGAAAAAAATAACTCAAACATTAGAATCAGCACCACAAAAACAAAAAGATGAAACATCTGAAACATCACAGAAAAGTGATTTGTCAAGTGGTAGTATATAACGTTAATATTTCTTATACGTATACATAATTATGTGAAGTCTTTGAAATATATAAACATACATTTATTATATACTATATACCTATATACATGATATTAAAAAAAATAAATAGGTATTATCACTAGAGTATAGTT